>JACTTY020000078.1:1200000-1800000 GCA_014595695.2 Epargyreus clarus clarus
ACATAAATCAAATTATAAATTTAAGTCAATATATTAAACACAATTAAATATCAGTACGTGTTTCTACAACATATAACGCGACTCTTGCGAACTCGTTCAGTGTGCAACTAAACAAATCAATTTGCTCATGAATTTTATTAAGCGTCATTGATCTATAAATATAAAGATCCGCCACAAGCGGGCAAAACTTGAAACATACAAAATACGGCAAGTGGTGTAAAACGACTCCAGCCAAGTCCAGTCGCTCTCGCGCGGCGTAGTAATACACACGAATGTCACGGAACACGTTGAACGTCATTATTTTGAATTTAAAGCCTCAAAATGCCTTCTTGTGCAATGCGTAAATGCAAAAATTATGCTCGAAAAAGAAACAAACTTCATGGAATCACCTATCACACGTAAATGAAGAGAAATTATTAAATTTCGTTTATTTTTCGTGTTCGATCCGCCATGATTACGTGAGTAACCAGAAAGAGACAAAGTATGTTTTTGTCAATGAAACTGATAAAGACGCAAAATGCATGGTCATAGATCAACAGAACAGAAGTGACATTTTATTGAATCTGACGATGTTCATATGTCGTATGTTATAGTTTAAGATCCCACTGCTTAATTTTTATATTAGTGTGTTTTTAGTCAAAATATAACATTTTATGGTTTATTTTAATAAAATAAAATCGATATGTGGGAAATTCTGTATCCTAATCTTTAAATTTCCTTCGATACCTGTGGTAAATTATAAAAAATATTACCATAAAATTTATATAGGATAGTATACGGTATTTTAAAATTTCTTTAATTGAATAAATATTTCAATCATTAAGGTCGTATTTCTTCCTTAACCTAAACATAATTTAATAAATAATCTTTGTATAGCCAGAAATTAATCCTCAAAAATACCACGGTAAAATTAGAATCTTATATATAAAATTCTCATGTCACAATGTTAGTTACTGTACCTACTCCTGCGAAACGGCTTTACTGATTTTCACCAAAATTTATATGCATATTCAGTAAGTCTGAGAATTAGCTACTATCTATTTTTCATATCTCTTAAGTGATAAGGGTTGTTCACCCTTAACATTTTTTTTATTTATATGGCAACACAATGTTTGCTGGGTCAGCTAGTACATTTATAAAATTTACACAACTTTGCAATTAATGGTCGTGTGTAAAATAAAACTGATAATAATAAACATAGATTAGTAAAGATACTTCGCCGCCTTGAAATTGAAATAAGCCACAAACGGCTTAATAGTAAGTTCTTTTTTTGAATTCTTGACAAATAAAAACATTTTTAGAGAAAATATACGAATAAATAACTAATACTGCGTAATTTACATAATAAATAAATAATTATTTTAAATATTTTAGAGACATTTTAGCACGGAGACGTGGCAAAACTTTTTTACAGAACTATTTCAATTCTCAAAACTGGGTACATTTTCTTGTTAGGAGTGAGTAATATTTACTAATCTATGATAATAAATATAAACTATTTTTAAATCATATATTTTAAACCAGTCGATACATCTGTATAGATACATTCTTTCAAATTATATTTTTATTTAATAATTATTTATTTAGTTAAACTGTATTATAACATTTCTACGTAAACGACGTACTAAAACTATTATCGACAGTTTTGGACATTTTTTACCTTCTGTTCCATTATTTCATTGTCTTTGACAAGCATGCGGATCAATGGGATAGCCACCATACGTACCGTTTTTAACGGGACAGTCCCTTTTTCCGATGCTTCGTGCCGTTGTCTCCGAAATGAACCGTTGCCATTGTCAATTAAGTAACAGTATATAGTATAATTATGAAAAAAAACATGGGGTGCTCCATTTACCAGTTTTGTAAAAAGCGCCCCACATTTTTTCCACAATTATACTATTTACTGTTCCTTAAATGATTCATAGATTGAAAATTATTTTCTACTTTTTAGTTAATTTTATCATAAAAGCGTGTTTTTTAGTATTTAACTATATTTTTTCAAGTAAAAAGTATTTGACTTAAAAAAATCGATGTCCCGTTTTGACTGAAGTAATCATTGGTCACTATATTCCATGGTCAATATTTACGTTTGCGTAGACTTGAAACGCAAGGTCAAACACTAGTTGTCTTTTTTTATCACATTGTTCTAATAGCTCTGTCCCTTATAGAACATTTGTCTATGTAGTAAAGGTAAGTAAAATAAAAAACGTGCATGTGTGCTATCAAAGCAGTTTCGCTCAAGTTTTCTCTTAAGTTAGCGGGCGTATAACGTGTCTAGTATAAAATGTCATTGTTAAGCGTGCACAGCGCTCGCGTCAAAGGGGCGTGACGCAACAGGTTGGTGCACGCGTGCGGCAGTGCCAGTAGCTGCGGGCGACGGCGCCGCTCTACGCACTTGTCCGGCGCATACAGCGACAACTGCTGGAGGACGGCTGGGTTATCTAATTTTCCCCGCAATACCTTAAACAGGTATTGGGCAAGGAAAATCGCTCGCCTCACTTCTAATTTAGTGTACCCGACCATACCAAGAACGAATAAGGTGGGGTACATCAGCGGGTACCCCGGATTCACCCCATACAATTTTAAAAAGATCACTGTGTCAGTCAGTCACCTTTGAGTTATATATATTTAGACTAACTGCTTAAATTACATTTCATACGAATTATGCCCCGTGGTTTCACTTGCGTTTACAAGTGAAAGCTGTAGATTTCGTGTTTTAATTTTTTTATGCGGAACCTTAATTATTTTTCGGGAAGAAAATTAGCCTACGTTGTTCCTTAAAATATCAGCTAACTACAAGTACCCCCGTTAAAATTAGTCTAGCCGTTTCGGAAAAGTGGGAACAAACTGACAGACAGACAAAAAAATTGGTATATTGTTGTATGTACCCTGTATAGGTAGTTTTTTGAAAGTGGTAGATCCTTTTGTGGTTCGACTCCGGCGGCACCACCGTCACACTAATTTCTGCCTCATAACAGCAGTGTGTAACACTGCTGCGTTCTTGTTTGAAGGTTGTGGTAAGGGAATCATACTTTTCTGAGGCGTTCCAGCTTAGTCCTCAAGGGTAGTGGCGCATCTGTGGCTGACCTCAGGTAAGAATATGTAATCCTATCTTGGATTGATTATAGATGTCCCTGGCGGCAGTAGCTTACCATCAGGTGGACTGCATGCTCGTCTGCTACTCCTATATTATTAAAAAAAAATTATAGTAGCCGATTCTCAGACCTACTGAATGCATATAAAATTTGGTGAAAATCGGCAAAGCCGTTTCGGAGGAGTACGGTAACTAACATTGTGGCACGAGAATTTTATATATAAGATTTAGAATAGTATGTGTAAATTATAACTACTTGTATCAAATTAAATAAAATAAGTATCATTCAAAGATTACGTAAGTATACCTACCTACCTACATATATTTTATTTTGTTTCTGAAGTTTGGTTGTTTTAAAATAGTCTGTAGTCACCGAGATTAAATTATTATGTTATCTCGTGTTTAAGGGTCAGAGTTTACTAATCTTTATATAAATAACTTGTTATATCGATGCTGGGGTAAAACCGAATGAATCAACGGTAATTAGTCTTGAAAGGGAGTAAAACCTGTGTCATTTCATCGGGGAAATACCTAATCGTGGTATAAGAACCAGGGGCCTTTCTTTTTTTTGTTATTGAGGGGGAAACCTTCAAAAGGTACCCGACGACGTGAGAGCGACGCCGGGTTATGTGGGATTTTTCCCGCACTAAAACCCCCTCCGGTGGCCGTCCTCAACGCTTGTTGGAGAACTCCGGGATCTCCAACGGAACACAACCGGAGCCCTCCAAGCGCGATGCCCAACGGGCTCTACCCTGGGCGAGCAGTTTTCGCTCCTCCCACACCATGTAGTGTTTACGACGGTATGCAACCACACATACCGCTGTCCTTCCCGGGGTAACTTACTGGACGATTCGAGCCCCCAATTTTGCCGCCCGCCCTGGAAGCCCCCTTTTAGTCGCCTCTTACGTCAGGCAGGGGATACCGTAGCCCTATTCTAGTCCCGGATCTACAGGGAGAATGAGTAGGTACCTACCGTTAAATTAGTTTTAATCATCATGTTATCTGTTAGACCCATAAGAACGTATTTGCAAAACATTTTTTTTTTTTATAATATAAGAGTAGCAGACGAGCATGCAGTCCACCTGATGGTTAGTGGCTACTGCCGCCCATGGACATCTGTAATCAACCCCAGATAGGATTAGATATTCCTACCTGAGGTCAGCCACAGATGCGCCGCTACCCCTGAGGACTAAGCTGGAACGCCTCGGAAAAGTCTGTCTCCCTTACCTCACCCGCACAAACCCACACAAACCGGAACACAGCTGCGCTTAACACTACTGCTATGAGGCAGAAATAGGTGTGGCGGTGGTGCCGCCGGAGTCGAACCACAAAGGGTTCTACCACCTTCACAATATGTTTAATCATATAATATTGTTTGTTTCACAATATCATAATTTTGAAGGTGGTAGAACCCTTCGTGGTTCGACTCCGGCGGCACCACCGTCACACTTATTTCTGCCTCATAACAGCATCGTTGAGCGCTGCTGTGATCTGTTTTGAAGGGTGTGGTAAAGACATATTCCGAAGCGTTCCAGCTTAGTCCTCAGGGGTAGCGGCGCGTCTGTGGCCGACCTCAGGTAGGAATATCTAATCGTAACTGGGGTTGATTACAGATGTTTATGGGTGGCAGTAGCCACTTACCACCCGGTGTTCTGCCCGTCTGCTACTCCTATATTATAAAAAAGAGCGTATGTGTGTCTCATTCTTTGTCACGCTGCAGCTTACGGCTTGACGGATTAACATATGAGATGTCGTTGGATTCGTCTAAATTGTGGGAGTGACATAGGATGTACTTTTAAGCAATCATGGTTTTATTTTTATAACAATGGACATGATGATAAATTTTGAACTCCCCTTCTATAATGTAGGTACATGTCTACTGATTCAAAAAATCGTATTATTTCGGCAATAAATTCTGTATTAACGGAAATACTAGCCTTTTTAAAACAAATTTTGAATTAAGCGCGAAAACGCTCAGGGGTGTCATGACGTCCGCGAGTGACGTCACGCTTCAATATCCCATAGAAAAGTTCAAGCAATACGGTGACCCGATTAGCGTTTTAGACAAGATGGCCGACTGCATCATTTTATACTTTTATTTTATTGAAAATATAATGAATCCTAAAGTTTTTGTTAAAACTGGGCTATTGTTGAGAATGCTTTCAACATATTGTTTTTAAGTAAATCATTTATTCTTCGATTTTTTAATACCGTCATCATGCCCATTGTTTACTTTTATTTCAGGAATGCTGTTAATTTTGGTCGCTGTGGCTTCGCTGGCGGCTGCACAGGTCCAAATTGACCCAAGCGTAATCGAAGGAATCTTCGGAAAACCAGAGGCAAGTAGATAATGTATAAGATGCAGATAAGCATGCAGTCCACCTGTACTCTTACCATGAGTTTTCAAAACATCCCACAATTTTACGTTACGTTTACTCAATTCATTCATTCATTCAATTTAGACATTTAATGTTACGTTACTGACACTATAGTTCTGACACAATCCGCTAGGGGCGCTGATTGGAAATTGTATGGACAAATACGTAAACAAATACCAAAGCAGTCATATTTGTCAAAACGTAAAAATTCACGTTTGCTTTACAACGTTCAACGTTTACGTTTTTGGACATACAGCGCCCCCGTGGACCGTATCGGAATTATAATTTCGCATTATGAGTTTTAAAAAACTGAATAGTCAATTGTAATATATAATTTTACAAATATAAATACAATGCACTAATTTTTACATTTTTAATTTAATTTTGATAGAAAAAACATAGATTAGTAAAGATTACTCACTCCTAACAAGAAAATTTTACCAGTTTTGACAATTGAAATTGTTACTGTCATCTATTTTCGTGTTTGAAAAATATTAAATGTAGTTTTTAGAGCATTTACGAAAGAAACGGTATTTCTCCGCACTTTTTCTTCGATTTCGTGTTTTTGCACCACTTAACTGCACACGTCGGCATTATTCCGCGTAAACTACACCATGACCATCAGCCATTTAATGGCTTCCTTTAATTACAAGGCGGTGAAATATCTATACTTATCTATGGTTTAAAAAGGGTATCTTATCTATGGTCTAAGGGTGCTGATGGTAATCTTCCACATTTAAAAGAATCCTGAGGCCACAGAAGCATCTACCCTTGAGGACTATTGTTTTCAAGGTAGAACCCTGTTTTAACTCCGTCAACACCACCGCCACACCTATTTCTGTTATAACAACAGTGTTCCCGAGGCCTTCCAGTTAGTCCTCAGGGGCATAGGCCGATCAAAGATAGGAATCTAATCTTATCTGGGGTTTTGCAGATGTCCAGGCAGTAGCCACTTACCATCAAGTGGAGAATGCTCGTCTGCTACTCCTATATTATGGTTCTTCGGAAAGTAATTTCGTTTTTTCCCGATAGAGGATTTAATTGTATTTTTTCACAGCTAACTTCACACTTAAGTCGCATTGTCATTATATGTTTTTCCAGCTGATATAGCAAGGCTTGTGTGTGAATAAGTTCAATTGATTTTATGCAATAGTTTTTGGTGGGTGCCCTTTTAAATATGGAGAGCAATAAGCAGCACTTTCGTCATATTTTACTTTTTTACTATAGAAACGGTAAAAATACTGTTCAAGTCAGAAAAAATTAACTAATGGGTATGGAGAAGATGTGTTGTCACTACGCCAGTGGCAGAACTGGTTTACAAAATATAGATCCGGCAATTTTGAAGTCGAAGATGCACCACGTTCTGGTAGGCCGATTAAGGCTGATTAGGGCATTAGTTAATGCAAACCGGCAAATAACAATACGTGAGATCGGCCAGAGTTTAAATTTATAGAAATAAACCGTTTATGACCACTTGAAAGGCCTGGATTTAAGCTTGAAGTTCGATATATGAGTCCCCCGATTTCTCACGATGTAAAATTTGAGTCGTCGCGTTGACGTCTATGATTTAGGGCCGTATTAATAAACAGATCTCAAGTTTGAGATCTAACTCAAGTGCCATCTTAAGTTCGTTATCGTATATAGGGTTCGTACACAAGTACGTGTACGAACCCTAATAAACAAAACTTAAGTGTCAAACATTAAACGCGCTCTCACTTGAGATCGTCATCGCATTCGCTAATTAATAAATGAAACTCACGTCTCACGTAGCCTCTTGAGATGCGTTCTGAGATGGTATTAGCTGAGTGTAGTCGCCGAGAAATGGATTTTGAAAATATTTAACACGAAATAGATTATTACGATTATTATGAATGATTACGATAATATTGATGATCGCTTTAGTTCTCGGTTACCGAAAATTTATTTAAGGGACGCTCAAAATCCTTTTTAAATGCCTATAAATAAATTTCAAAAAAGGTATAGATTCTATTTACACTTCTCTTTCACAGTATCACTCATTTTTATATTAATTTATATCTTGATTCAACTTCATAATTTAGCTATTAGGATTTAAATTTTTATGTTGTATTTTTATGTTGTATACTCCCGAAACGTCACGAAAATGATCCATTTTTGAAGCGAATAAGTTACTCTACCACACCTACCATATTCTCCAGATCTGGCGCCTTCAGATTATTATTTTTTCCGATCACTGCAATATTTTTTGGACAGTAAAACCTTTACTTGAAATAAAGAGGTCAAAAATCACCTGCAACAGTTTTTGCAAGAATCGACCAAACAAATCAAGAACGTGGAATCACGCTCCTACCAGAAAGATGGCTTCAGGTGTTAGGCCAAAATGGCCAATATATAATTTTATAAAATATTATTCATTATGCGAAAATTGTGTTTCATTTTCACAAAAATGAACGGAATGACTTTCCGAACAACCCAATATAAAATCATCCTTGTGTTATTCATAACTTTATTGTTATTGTGATTTGTGTATTTGTGTTATTGTGACCTTCATCATCATCATCATCAACAACCCATTACTGTCCCACTGCTGGGCACGGGTCTCCTCTCAGAATGAGAAGGATTAGGCCATAGTCCACCGCGCTGGCCAAGTGTATTGGTAGACTTCACATATCTTTGAGATTTTTCTTTTTTTTTATAAATCTCTCAGGTATGCAGGTTTCCTCACGATGTTTTCCTTCACCGTTTAGCAAGTGATAATTAATTTCTAATACGCACATAAATTTGAAAAGTCAGAGGTGCGTGCCTGGGATTTGAACCTCGGACCCCTCGATCGAGAGGAGTTTCATAACCACTAGGCTATCACTGCTTTTTTACTTGCTTGTGACCTTCATAGTACTATAATTTTAGGTTCCGACAACTACAGTAGCACCTATATATCAAGATGACGATGGAGAAAACTGCCAATGTGTCCCATACTATCTTTGTGATGCCGACAAAAGAGCTATAGACGACCCGACAATAACCGGATTCGGTCAACTGGATATCAGGTAATATAATATATTCTTCAGGACTTTGAAGGATACTTTAAAGGTGGTAGAACCCTTTGTGGTTCGACTCTGGCGGCACCACCGCCACACCTATTTCTACCTAATAACAGCAGTGTTAACCTGCTGTGTTCCGTTTTGAAGGGTGTGGTAAGGGAGACAGACTTTTCCGAGGCGTTCGAGCTTAGTCCTCAGGGGTAGGTAGAGGGGGAGTGTTCTACCACCTTCAAAAATTCGCGATATTGCACAATATAACTGACCGTTTAATGATCTCACACATGCAATCCACTTTTTACGTTATTTTTGTTCTATCAGGTTCGGAAGCGAATGTCAAGAGAGCACAGAACTTTGCTGCAAGATCCAGAAAATTAACCTCAATGTAATCCCAATGGAACCTGATTCGAAGAGGCTTAAAGGCTGTGGGTACAGAAACGTGAACGGCCTGGATTTTACTGTCACGGGAGGCGATGTAAGTTATAATTTTAAAAATCCTCTGTTTTTTGTGTTAGACACCGGTCTGACGAGCAAAGGGTCCCGGGTTCGATCCCCGGCCAGACACATCTAAAATGATGAATTTAGATTTCTGTTTCTGGGTCTGGGTGTTTGTGTTTGTCTATGTGTGTGTCCATGGCACCCACGATACAAGGAATCCTAGTGTGGGGCTGTGAGTGTAGAAATCATTCTAAAGCGTTCTAGAAGTAGCAGACGAGCATGCAACCCCCTGATGGTAACTGCTCCACATGGAGACCTATAATAGACATGATGACAGTATTAAAATCGTTACAATAAACGATTTATGTAAAAACAATATATTGAAAGGATTCTCAAAAATTACCCAGTTTAAAAAAACTTTAAGATTTATTATTTATATTTTCAATAAAATGAAAGTATAAAGTACTGCAGTCGGCTATCTTGTTTGAAACGCTAGTCGGGGCGAATGACGTCATTTTTGAGTACGTCACTGAATTGCTTGATCTTTTGTAACGGATGTTCTAATGTGACGTTACCAACGGACATGATGACACCCGCTAGCGTTTTCTCGCTTAATTCAAAATAAGTATATAAATATGCTATTATTTTCGTTATTACTGAATTTATTGCAGAAATAATACGGTTTTTGGAAGGTATTTGTGGTTTGACTCCGGTGCCACCACCGCCACACCTATTTATGTTATAACAGCAGTGTAGAGCTCCTGTGTTCTGGTTTGAAGTGTGGTAAGGGAGACAGACTTTTCCGAGGCGTTCCAGCTTAGTCCTCAGGGGTAGCGTCGCATCTGTGGTCGATCTGAGGTATCTATCTTATCGTCTCTGGGGTTGATTACAGATGTCCATGGGCAGTAGCCACTTACCATCAGGTGGACTGCATGCTCGTCTGCTACTCCCATATTATAAAAAGCCTACCCTGGCAACCCCTAGACCTACAATACATTGTACAATATTTTTTATTGCACAATAAGATTGAAAGACAATCTGAATCTAAACGAGCACTTATATTGCACAATAATACGAACTGCGCAGTGTTTTCGCGTTCATGACGTAAGCGGTAGGGTGACATTAAAAAAGTGCTCTGTAAAGAACCTATTTTTAATAAAAAAAACTGATTTGGTTTGAGTAAAAATATTGCGCAATACTGACCCTACACGAAACAATAAAAATATGGTGCAAAAAAAATTAAACACGCTCAAACTTTCGGCCAATCATTGCGCAATTTTCAATATTAACCCTAACGTCAATAATATTGCTCAATTCACAATATCGCACAATATAATTGACCGTTGTGGGGCCCTCTTTCAAATATATCAATCATTTCAGGGCGACGAGTCCCAATTCGGCGAGTTCCCGTGGGTTGTGGCGATTCTGCATGAAAAAGACAAGGATCTTGACTATCTTGGTGTGGGTGTTCTCATACACCCACAAGTTGTTATGACCGGCGCACACGTGGTTAACAAGTGAGTTCTGAAGCTATTCTTATCTCTGAAGGTGGTAGAACCCTTTGTGGTTCGACTCCGGTACCACCGCCACACCTATTTCTGTTATAACAGCAGTGTTAAGCGCTGTGTTCTGGTTTGATGGCTGTGGTAAGGGAGATACTTTTTCGAGACGTTCCAGCTTATCTGTGACCTCAGGCCATTTCTTATCCTATCTGGGGTTGATTACAATGTTCATGGGCTGCAGTAGCTACTTACCATCAGGTGGACTGCATGCTCGTCTGCTGCTCCTGTATTATAAAAAAAATGTTACTTATACGACTTTCGTCAAAAGATGGCGCTTAAGAAAAAATAATTAATTTATGAATGTTGAACGTAAATCTTGGTATATCGTGTAAGCGAAATTATTAACTTTTTGGGGCCCCTCATGCGTCAGGGGGCCTCATGCGTCCCCGGGCCATCTGTTTGAGGGGCCCCCAAACACAGTTTCAATTATCTAAAAAAAGAGGTCGCCGGAATCATCGCCGAATAAATCTATGACACTTTATTTATTACATTTTATTTATTTAATAATAATTAAAACTATGCATGAATTTATTTTGTGGCACTCCCGCTACTCGACAAGAGATGGCGCCACGAGTATTCTGAATCACGCTATCGAAGTTTTCTGAACATTTGCATATATACAAGCACCGAACTGAGACTGTCGGAGCACGGCCGTTGTCCTGGCATGATCACCTAGCCCGGCGGGAGATCTCTCTTTGCCGAAGATTGTTGTAATTCGTATATAATTTATAGCAGAAACTCGGCCTCTCGATCGAGGGGTCCGAGGTACAAATCCCAGGCACTCACCTCTGATTTTTCAAAATTGTGTGCGTATTAGAGACTAATTATCATTTGCTTAAACGGTGAAGGAAAGCATCGTGAGGAAACCTGCATACCTGTGAGATTTATAAAAAAAATCTCAAAGGTATGTGAAGTCTACCAATACGCACTTGGCCAGCGCGGTGGACTATGGCCTAGTCCTTCTCATTATGAGAGGAGACCCGTGCCCAGCTGACGATAATGGGTTGTTGATGTGTATATAATTTATTCCAGAATCGCTGCAGATAAGCTGATCATCAGAGCCGGTGAATGGGACACGAAGACGGAGAAGGAACGCTTACCAGCACAAGACAGACGAGTCTCTGATTATATTACTCGTGATGGTAATGTCTTTAATTAATCTGGAGGTGGTAGAACCCTTTGTGGTTCGACTCCGGCGGCACCACCGCCACACCTATTTCTGTTATAACAGCAGTGTTAAACGCTGTGTTCTGGTTTGAAGGGTATGGTAAGGGAGACATACTTTTCCGAGGTGTTTCAGCTTAGTACTCAGGTAGCGGCGCATCTGTGGCCGACCTCAGGTAGGAATATCTAATCCTATCTGGAGTTGATTACAGATGTCCATACGGCAGTAGCTACTTACCATCAGGTGGACTGCTCCTCTGCTACTCCTATATTATAAAAAAATATCAAGTATAGTAAAAGCTCTTTATTCGCGGGGTATGTGTTCCATAAATATGCCGCGAGTACTGAAACCGTGAATACGGAATGATAATTTATATGGGATTATAGGGAATACGTCCCTAGGTGACAAAATAAAAAGGACAAATATATAAAATAACAATTTAATTGAAGTTTTTGAACATATTGTTCAGTACATACTGTTCAGGCAGTTCTGCTCTGGAACGCCCTGCCCGTGCATATCAGGAAAGCTCCAAGCAAAGCCGTATTTAAAAAACTTGTCCGAGAGCATCTGAGCACCTCGTCTGACAGATAAAGCATTTTTATTACCTATATAATATATAGTTATATATATTTTTATGTATTGCTATATTTTAGATATATATATGTATGTATAATATATATAATATATAATATATTTATATTTATATTTAGACTAAGTATTATAATGTTTTATGTTATTTAACACCTGCCGCAAACTTTCTGCATTCACCAAGGGTTGACTGGTAGAAAATGCCATCAGGCATTATGTTTGCCCTTTTGTAGCTTAACTTTCTGTTAGTGTTAGAATAAATAAATAAATAAATAAATATTGACTAATTATCAAGGCTTAGGCATAATTGGCTATTAATTACGCTATTTATTGAGTAATAAGGTGGCTTTCATTCTGTTTATTTACATTCCCAAAAATACCTATCGCGGCCAAGGCGGCTTATGTCAAAGTCCTCGGCGATATAATTTAACAACATACTTTGGGCAAAGTTGTAATATGATTTATTTTACTTTTATTAGTCAATTTGACGGCATTTACAAGAGATATTGAGTTGGATACGTATTGGAATCCTTTTTTTAGTATGTATTTACTTAGTTCGCATTTTTTTAATCCGCGAATAGTGAAAACGCCAATGAAGATAAAGATAAGATAAAGATAAAGATAATTTATTTGCTTTGAACAGTGAGAAAAGTTGTTACATACAATATTAATAGTCTCTTATTCAGCCTTTTCAAACATGCAAATTGAATTAAATGAAATGAAATTACATTATATAAAATTATATTAAACCAAATTAAATTAACTATACGAATAAGGAGCGAATGAAGGAAGCGCGAATAAGGAGCTCTGTGTTCAAGTGTTATTTCTTCCAGATACCAGAACCATTTCGTCACAAAATTTCACAAAGAACAGCTATCAACTCAAGTGTAATTTCTTCTAGATTTCGGCGAATTGAACATGTTTAACGACATGGCATTAGTACGGTTGAAGGAGCCGGTGCAGCTCTCAGACCACATCAACGTGATCTGCATGCCTGATCAGGATGAATCCTTCGACAGCCATACAGCCTGCGTCGCTAATGGGTGGGGGAAGAACAAGTTCGGTAGGTTTTAGTCCTGTTCCTGTGGTCCCGGGACTAGAATAGGGCTAAGTATCCCCTGTCCTAAGAGGCGACTAAAAGGGGGCTTCCGTTGCGGGTGAGAGTGGGAGCTTGAAGCTTCCAGCAACCCCGGGAAGGACGACGGTATGTGTGGTCGCATACCGTCGTAAACACTACATGGTGTGGGAGGAGCGTAAACTGCTCTCTCCAGGGCAGAGCCCGATAGGGGCATCGGGAGGACTCAGATTATGTTCCATCGGTGATCCCGGAGTTCTCCAACAAGCGCTGAGGACGACCACCGGGGGGGTTTAGTGCGGTAAGAATCCCACATAACCCCGTGTCGCTCCAACGACATAGGGTACCTTTTAAAGGTTCTCCCTCGTAAAAAAAAGGTTTCACTCTTGTACCGGTGGAGAACGTTCTGCTACTCGTCAAGAGATGGCGTTATAACACTTTGAATTATGAAATTTTATAACAGCTTGTATTAATAAACTAGATAAGACTAATCTTAGCGGAGCACAATACACCTCAGGTATTTAGATCGCTCCTTAAGTATTTTATGATCAGAATTATAGAAGGTGGTAGAACCCGTTGTGGTTCGACTCCGGCGGCACCACCGCCACACCTATTTCTACCTAATAACAACAGTGTTAAGCGCTGCTGTGTTCCAGCTTAGTCCTCAGGGGTAGCAGCGCATCTGTGGCCGACCTTAGGTAGGAATATCTAATCCTATCTGGGGTTGATTACAGATGTCCATGGGCGGCAGTAGCCACTTACCATCAGGTGGACTGCATGCTCGTCTGCTACTTCTATATTATAAAAAAAAAATGGCATGATGGTGTATTAAAATATCAAAGAACTAACTTAAAGACGTCATTCGCGCCCCGTTAGCGTTTCAGAAAAGATGGCCGACTGCAGTATTTTATACTTTTGTTTCATTGAAAATATAAGAAATCTTAAAGTTTTTGATGTGAAACATCGCCGCCACGCTATACGATGGTATATATATACAGTCCATATGCAGTAGTGTGTACGGTGTGGCGACGCGTCGCCATGCGCAATCGAATTCAATAAATAGTCATCGTTATCTGGAAAAAAATCGTAATATTTTATTTTATCATTATGACATATTTAGTTCCTATCACAATATGTTCTTTTCTGCATATTACTTTTACAAAATAATGTCGATGTTTCACATCTGCCAGGCGTCCCGTGACGGCTCACATTTTTTTTAAACTGGGTCATTTTTGAGAATCCTTTCAATACATTGTGTTTATTTAAATCATTTATTTATACTAATATTATAAAGAGGAAAACTTTGTTTGTTTGTTTGATTGTAATGAATAGACTCAAAAACTACTGGACCGATTTTAAAAATTCTTTCACCGTTCGAAAGCTACATTATCCACGAGTAACATAGGCTATATTTTATATGAAATATATTTGATACTGATTTTGAGGCGGTACAAAGTTTGCCGGGTCAGCTAGTTTTGAATAAAAAGAATGATTTGTTTTGATATTTCTTTCAGGTAAAAACGGCACATACGCCGTGATTCAAAAGAAGGTAGTTCTAGATATGCTCTCACACAAGATTTGCAACATAATGTTGAGGAGCACACGACTTGGCCACTTCTTTAAGCTTGATAAGAGCTTTGTTTGCACTGCCGGTAAGGAAGGCAAGGACACCTGTCAGGTAAATGGCTTTCAAATCTTTATATATATATTTCTTATTTGCGTGTGTATGTCACTGAACTCCTCCTAAACGACTGCACTGATTTTGATGAAATTTGTTGGGTGTGTTCAAGGGGACTTGAGAATGGTTTAGATTCACAATTTAGTCCGTGGGAAAAGGTTATTTTAGTTCATTTTTAATTCGTAAGTAGTTATAGAATCGAAAACTATGCATTTGATCAAGTGATGATCTGTAACAAAGTTGTTGTCCAAGAGCCCACGAGGGTTTGGGAGTTGGTAAGACCAATTTTCGACAGATGGCACCACTGTCATTCCAATGCAGGTACAAATTTTCCGTTTTATGTATGTCATTATTATTTCTTTAAAATGTGGGCGAAGCCGCGGGCACCAATAGTACATTTATAGTTTTCCATCTTAAAGACATAGATAAGTATAGATATCTCACCGCCTTGTAATCGAAGGAAGCCATTTAATGGCTGCCGTGGTGTAATTTACGCGGAACAATGCCGACATGCGCAGTTAAAACACAACTACACTAAACGAATTATCATTTCATTCGTAAATGATCTAAAAAAAAAATTTTTTATTATTTCTTAAACATAAAAATAGGTGACAGTGACAATTTCAATTGTCAAAACTGGTTACATTTTCTTGTTAGGAGTGAGTAATCTTCACTAATCTATGCTTAAGGGTAAAAATGGAACCCTATTACTAAGACTCCGCCGTCTGTCCGTCTGTCATAGGGACGTCTGTCATGATAGAAAGAGAGATAGAGAGAGAGAGAGAGAGAAGTCTACGGTCCAGGAACCGTAATAGATGACACTTGATTTTTTTATAAAGTACTAGCTGACCCGGCAAACGTTGTGTTGCCATATAAATAAAAAAATGTTAAGGGTGAACAACCCTTATCACTTAGGGGTATGAAAAAATAGATAGTAGCCGATTCTCAGACCTACAGAATATGCATATAAAATTTGGTGAAAATCAGTAAAGCCGTTTCGGAGGAGTACGGTAACTAACATTGTGACGAGAATTTTATATATAAGAAGATTTTATAAGAACATTTATGCTGTCACCCAAGTTTCATAATAATAATTGAAAAAACAAACTGATTGACGTAACAAACAAAAACTCTGTATATATTTTTACTTTTCCAGGGTGACGGCGGAGCTCCACTAGTTTGTCCTATGGGTGATAACCGCTACAAACTAACCGGATTAGTTTCATGGGGTATCGGTTGCGGTGATCAGGACGTTCCGGCAGTATACACACGCGTCGCTTTATTCCGACAGTGGGTGGATGGCCTTATGTCCACGTGGGGCTTTGATACCAAAGGTTATAAGGTCTAGTGGAAATAGCGACATCTATGATTCGAGACTTAAGACTTTATATACCAGGCGTGAATAAGTTAACAAGTCGAAAATGCACACTTTTCATTGCTATTTGCTCTTTGTTGAGAGTTATAATAGAATAAAACAATTTCTTCGACCAATTTCTCGGAACAATAACCTAAGCATATTTGAAAAAATCACCTCTCTCTTCTTACCTTTTTTAGAATGTATTTAAACGTTTAACATCAGAGGAGCTGTAAACTTGCTACTTAAACCATAGATTAGTACAGATACTTCGCCGCCTTGAAATTGAATGAAGCCACATACGGCTTATTAGTAAGTTATTTTTTTGAATTATTGACAAATAAAAACATTTTAGAGAAAAATTACGAATAAATAAGTAATGCGTCATTTACATAATAAATAAATAATTATTTCAAATATTTTAGGGACATTTTAGCACGGAGACGTGGCAAAACTTTTTTACGCAACTATTTCAATTCTCAAAACTGGTTACATTTTCTTGTTAGGAGTAATCTTTACTAATCTATGACTTAAACTTAAAAAATCCAATCATTTAAGGTCTGTTTTCAAGTAATCAAAAGTTATAGACAAAGTTTTGACTTGCGTACAAGACTTTGAATAAAAATAATTAAATTTTAATACACATTTTATTGACACAATACTAATTTTGAATAAAGAAAAATATTTTTATAAAATTACAGCAACGTTCTCTTTGGAATCTTGTAAAAAAGAATCTTGAGACAAATTCTAATCTAATCACATTTTCTGTTAAAAACATCTTATTTTACAAACATTCTACTAATATATGAAAAATTGTGCATAACGATTTTATATTCACGCTTATATTTCAATAACAATAATAATGTTTAACAGTGAAATAAATAAGTAAAACATACAAATTGTTTTATTTTTGATTATAATTTTTCGATTATTGTTTTCCAATGTTTCCATAGGTGTGTGAGGCCTAGTAATCCGTATTTAACCAGCATGGAATACGAGCCAAAGCCCTTCTCAAGGATGATAGTATACCAATGGTAGTAATATAATCTAATAATGTTTGCACTTTGTTGGCGTGATTCATATAGCGCCATCTAGTGTCGAGTAGCGAATTCTTGTCTCACTGAAAGCACTTAGCGAATTATGTATGTAATTATCTCACTTTTGGATTTGCATAGAACATTATAATAAAATGCTATGAAGTGATTGCAGTTATTAAAGTATTTAAATAGATGGATTTTGAAGCGTAATACCAAATTAAAATTAAAATCATTACAATAGGTATTACCTAGCTTTATAGGTATTACCTGGTAATATTTAGAAATACCACAGCACATAATTATTAGGGCGAGCGAAGCGAGTCCTCTATAATTCGAAAATCTTGCAAGCTTTCCATCCCTTTTTTGAAAAAACTACAGGGCTTATAAATTTGAAACTTAACATAGTTACTTAAGGTCATGTCTAGATTGGACCAACACGATTGAAATAAGGTTTTGTACACAAAAAAAAAAACACTTTTTTATCAAATTTAAATTTAGTGTAACATTGATGGCTGTATGACTTGGATTATTTTTGTTTAAATAATGGCAGAATAAAAAAAACGTCATGATGAATGCAGACATTTATGACATAATTATGTCAATCAAAAATATGAAAATGCTAAGGTGGCAGCGTTTCACCGAGGTTTCACCGGTGTATTTTAAAAGCGTTTTGTTTCAAGTTTTTCTTTGTTTTATAATATAGGAGTAGCCGACGAGCATACAGTCCATATGATGGTAAGTGGCTACTGCCGCCCATGGACATCTGTAATTAACAGAGGTCGGCCACAGAAGCGCCTCTCCCCTGAGGACTAAACTGGAACGTCTCAGATAAGTTTTTTTTTAATAATATATGAGTAGCAGACGAGCATGCAGTCCACCTGTAGTAAGTGGCTACAGCCGTCCATGGACATCTGCAATCAAACCCAGATAGGATTACATATTCCTACCTGAGGTCGGCCACAGATGCGCCGTTACCCCTGGACTAAACTGGACTAAGCTGGAACGCCTCGAAAAACCATGTTTCCCTTACCACACTTTTCGAACCAGAACACAGCGCTGCTGTTATGAGGCAGAACTAGGCAACTAAGTGTGGCGGTGGTGCCGCCGGAGTCAAACCACATAGGGTTCTACCACCTTAATTTAAACTATCCGTCCGATTTATTCAGTGTCAAAGAAAAAGTTAATCTATTTACAATATGCGTACCGAAAATGTATCTAATTAATTACTATTAATCCATTCATATAAAATTTACGTATCATCGTATGGTAGGTACATCAATATAGCTCTGACAACTAAGTATAGTATAGCCATATCTTTATTAATTGTATTCTCCAGGTTATACTGGTGTACTTATAGACTGTAATACTGTAAAGTTTCATTCAAATCCGATTAATATAAGGCACAAACATCCGTCCATACTCACAAACATTCGCCTTTATAATATTCGTTGGATATTATAAATGTTTTGACGCAGTGCAGTTTCAAAAACTCCACATATCCGATTAATCTAAGTTTTTTTTTACAGTGGGAAATTATAAAACGATCAAATAAAAAAAAAACTTAGCAACTGATAATGACATACTGTTTTAATAACTTGTGCGACTACATTACTAAGTGAGCGACTACATTACTAAGTGAGCGACTGGAACTATAGAGAGGCAACTTTAGTATTAAGATAGATTAGGTTTTTGTAATTGAATTGGTTAGGTTAGGTTGGAACATATAAGACAATATAAAACGAAGCGAGCAGGGCGCGACAGCGCTCAGCGAGTGGGTGGGCCCAATCTGTATGAATTCAGACCTTACCTTTATTCATGATCAATGACATGAGCACACAATATTCTACTTATTATAGTATTTTTCAAAGTGATTTTTGTATTCGAAACACTTCATTTAAAATAAAATGCTGCTCAGTATTAAAAAAAAAAAAAAAACATTTGCTAAATATTGAATAAAACGCAGGACGTAATGTTTACACTTAGAAAAATATTAGGTCGCTCAAATTAATGTTTGTAAGTTGCTGTTCTGTTGATTTCTCGTCACTCGCAGCCAGTTGCTCCCTTAGTAATACTATAACCAAAATTCATTATTTTTGTCATTCAAAACTTTTATTTGCAGTCACTCGTTTAAATACTACCCGTTTAGAATCCATCCGCAAATTTCATTTCCATCGTCAAAAAATACTTTGTTTGTGACAAAAAGCCCAGTGACAAATTTATAATTTAGCGACTATCACATTGTGTTTTACGGAAATTCGTTCCTGTATTGTATAGAATTGGTTATGTTAGGTAGAAACATAAAAGAAAATACAAAACTAATTGAGCAGGCCACACACATAATTCATTAATTTAATTCATAAATTTAATAGTTAATTTAACAATTGATAAAAATGTTATTTAATAGAATTAATTAGTAGCTCATTCGCAGCTTTACGAAATGTATCCCTCGGAGCTTTAGTAAATTAAAGAAGTCGTGGTGAATTCAACATTCACTGATAAATGACCCAAATCGACATGAAGAGAATAATAAAGGTCATTCACCATCTTGTTGATTGGTAACAGACCCCAGATTAGCTTATAATGTACTGCGTTTCAGACATCCACAATAGCTTATACCTATATATACTTAAAAAATATTTTTTGCAAATCAGACGCAATAATGTTATAAGTATGGCGGAGTTGTAATTCAAGAGTAAAAAGATACCAAGGATAAATCGCAAAAAAATTACAATCCCAAAAAATGGATCTAATATAAGTTATCCAGCACAAGCATTAAAAGTGGTTCTGGTTCTGGATCAAAGGTAGCTTTGCTCTTCATAGGTCTTCTGACGAAAGGTAGATTTAATAATTTATTGTTAATTAATAAGTGACCACATCATCCTTGATATAGGATCTTAAACTGAATATACCATTCACGATACGCGAGCCCTTATAAAGCTGCGCTTTTTGCTAGCATAGAAATCGTATTGAAAACTATGCATTTGATCAAGTGATGATCTTTAGCAAAGTTGTTCCAGAGTTGGTACGACTAATTTTCACCAGATGGCGCCACTGTCATTCCAACTAAAAACGTACGAATTTTCAGTTTTATGTTTGTATCTGTACAAGTTTGTCATATTATTTTCTTTTAAACGCGGGCGAAGCCGCGGGCAAAAACTAGTTTTATTATAACAGAATTAAATATCGAGAAATTAATTTCTTCTATATAGGTTACTCATTGTTGTTGAACTGTGACCACCATTATCTTTATTAGTTTGTTATTCATGTCTTATCAGCTTTACTTACCAAGTTTCAAACCGCTAATTTACACGTTTTTTTACCCGACTGCCAAGGAAGGGTTATGTTTTTCGCGCGTATCTTGTATGTTTGTCTTTCTTTATTCAAGAATCTGGTTGGAGAAATCCCCAACCTTAAAAAAAATTGTAAAAGACGCTGGAAGTTAACCGATTTGCAAATTCTTACTTCCTAGAATTTTATCCTTATTAAACGACACTACTGTTGGCGCAATAATACACGTGTTATTTTTTTCAAAATGAACTCGTTCGGTTCGGTTAGGGATATAACATTTTTAAAAGTGTAATGATACAGTTTTAGTGTGAAAAAATACCGATAAAAGAAACTCCATAATGGAAGCATGTATTTAATTATTTATAGCAAATAACCAAACGAGCATGTAGTCCACCTGATGGTAAGTGGCTATGGCACGACTGTCGCCCATCGACATCTGTAATCAACCCCTGATGATATTAGATACCTACCTGAGGTTAGCAACAGATGCACGACCCCTGAGGACTAAGCTGTAACGCTTCTGAAAATTATGTCTCCCTTACCACCCTTCAAACCAGAACACAGCAGCGTTTAACACGGCTGTTATAACAGAAATAGGTGTAGTGGTGGTGCCGCAAGGGTCGAACCACAGAGTTCTAGCTTCAAAAAACCTGTATCACAAAAATAAGTTACATTTCAATAACATATATTTAATGATGTCATAAATGACTAAATAAGTGCGGTGCGCTCAGATGAGCCAATTATATAAACCAATGGATGATCCGTTTAAAAATCTGTATAGGTACATATTAATCTGTCTATTGTAGAATTACTTTAATATTCTATTTTTTTATTGTTTAACCTAAAGATTAAGCAGACGTGCTACCTGATGGAAAGTAGTCAACGTCGCCTATGGACATTTGCAACACCAGAGGAGTCGCCAATGCATCGCCGGCTTTGAAGGAGAGCTCTTTTTGCACCTTTTTGAAGAGCCCCATGTCATAGCGCTCCGGGAATACCTCGAGAAGCTCATTCCACATTTTACACGTTCGTGACAAGTCCGTGCAAACCGAATTGTTATGATATAATGGATATTAAGTTTTTCAATGTATTTCGTTGGTATCAAAAATAGCATATATATCTTCTAAAATTTCAACGAATCCAACGACACCCCATATGTTAATCTGTCAAGCCGTTTGTGCTGCAGCGTGACAAAGAATGAGACATACATACATATGCTCTAAAAACATTACCTTCCGATCCTAATTAGATCCGAAGTGTAATCAGTGACGATATGCACATTCCACGGGGTAATGCCATAAACACTTATCAGGAATCAAATTTAATCAACTACTAGTTTTAACATGCGGCTTTGCTCGTGGTCAGAGATTTATTTATTTATTAATTTACTAGTTTTTGCCCGCGGCTTCGCCCGCGTTTAAAAGAAAATAATATGACATACTAACATACATAAAACTGAGAATTCGTACCTTCATTGGAACGACAGTTGGTCGTACCAACTCTGAAACTTTCGTGGGCTCATGGACAACAACTTTACTAAAGATCATCGTTCGTTCAAGTTCAATCACTCATCACTTGATCAAATGCATAGTTTACGATTCAACCCTTACTAATATCGATTAAAATAATCGACTTTTTTGGTCCAAAAGATCGATTCTCCGATTAATTGATCTTAGATCGCCATCCCTAGTTCCCGTGGGATTTCCGGGATAAAAACTATCCTATGTCCTTTCTCGGGTCTCGGACTATCTTTGTACAAAATTTCATTAAAATCGGTTCAGTGGTTTAGGCGTGAAGAAGAGACAACCAAACAGACAGACAGACAGACAGAGTTACTTTCGGATTTATAATATTAGTAAGGATTTGATTTACCAACAATTGTTACATTCTTACAATAACTTCTTACAACATAACATGTAATATAACTAAATGCACAATCACTTATACGTAAACGCTGCATGCAATGAACATAGTATCTAAGTAACAGAGGTGCTTCCCTTAAAATAATGTTATACTAATTAAATAATTAAATTACTATACAGGGCGAATTCTTCAAATAGGCCTTCAGGGCCAAATCCGAAACTATAAGGATTAGCGAGAAATGCTGAAAGGAGATACGAGGCCGATTTTGATAAAAACTACTTCCGGTACTTTTTTCTGAACCCCTGCCAACGTGTGTACAAAAGGAGAATGCCCATTCTTGGTAATGATTTTTCTCATGCGTCAAAATAAAAGTAATATTAAAATTATTTTTTGATTTTTTTACATAATTTGTCGATCAGAATAGTTGCTTTGAACAGGGGATTCCATTTAAGATAAAACAAAAAAGTGTGTGTGTGTCAGCTACGACGCACGATTGGAGTTTACTCCTTACGAACGATAATTATGATATATATCGAATAGAAAAAAAGGGTAAATGAACGCATCTGCTAAAATGATAAGAGAAACAAACATATATCTGTAATTATTCGGATTATTTATATAACTTCAATAATGCGTATTACATAAAGTATATTACAAAATAATATAAATAATAATAATAATTGTGTTCAATTTATACAAATCCAATTTTAGGATGATTGATTTCTTTCACTTTGAATTATAATATCATTCTTAAATACTGTAATTATAGGTTTGTGGTAACTGAAATACGATACGTGAACTTCGGAAGTTACATGAGTTATGAATCGTGAAAACACCGCATCAATAGTTGTACCATATCTAGCGCGCAACACACACGTACAAAAATACGCACACGTTCAACTCTCAGACTGGAGGTAGTGAACTATACAGTGAGACTACGAAGTATCGCGCAAAGAGGAGACCCCGAGAATGAGATACGCTGTGTAATGTATTCCATCTCATTCTTTTACACGTTCAATCCTACAGATATATATGTTTGTCTCTTTCTACGTTACGCCTCAACTTTTCGTGTTACACTTGATTTTACTCCTCATAAAATTTCCGTACCGGGCCTTATAACTCAAATCGTTTCTTAAGGAGTAAACTCCAAAAAGACGAAATGTTGATTGTTGTCCTTAAAAATTAAAATGGCGGTATTTTATTCTCGGAATTCATTATTTTAGGTTTTTAGGATTATTTTAGGTTTTTTTACCTACTACCTTTAAAAGTGAATGGAATATGTTAATCGAACTACATTATAGGTACCTACTGTCAGTTAAAACCGACCACCAATCTATCGTCGGATATTTTAGATTTTGAGGTTATGTAACATTTCGGTAAATAACTTCAGAACCCGGTTTCAATTTGATGCAACCCTGGACGGCGGTCCATACTTTCGTGGGCATTGTCCTTTCATGACAATCGGTTATATAGTTAAGGCGTTAAAGTGCAAACAAACAAAGAAATAAACTCACAATCACATCTATAATATTAGTTACGATACCTTAGCGAGACATGTAAAAAATTCATGCAAGATTTAGTCGTGA
The DNA here is from genome assembly GCA_014595695.2 of Epargyreus clarus clarus. NCBI lineage: Eukaryota > Metazoa > Arthropoda > Insecta > Lepidoptera > Hesperiidae > Epargyreus > Epargyreus clarus. Next base: position 1,224,124 of record JACTTY020000078.1, read on the forward strand.
GCAGATGTTCTCTACAAAAACGTTTATTCAAGATTTTTCCTTAACATTGCCACGAAGTGAATCTTAAGTTTTGTAATATTATACGTTAGAGCACTACCACACGATACTAGTTTACCGGAGACGTCATTTAAACGATATTTTTAAGGTAAGCAAATTGAATATGCCTGACGTCATAGATAAGTAAAGATTACTCACTCCTAACAAGATGTAACCAGTTTTGACAATTTAAATTGTCACTGTAATTTTCATGTTTGAAAAATATTAAAAAATGTAGTTTTTAAAATATCTACGAATGAAACGATATTTCTCCGCACTTTTTCTTCGATTTCGTGTTTTATGCACCACTTAACTGCACATGCTGGCATTGTTTCGCGTAAATTACACCATGACAGCCATTAAATGGTTCACACATTGTCAGCCGTTTAAGCCATTTAATGGCTTTCTTCAATTACAAGGCGGTGAGATATCTATACTTACCTATGCCTGACGTAAATATATTAAAACGTAGTGATAGCCTAGTTAAGAAACTCAGCCTCTTGATCAAGTCCCAGACACGCACGATTTTTCAAAGTTATGTACCTATTACAAATTATTACTTGCTTAAACGTTGAAGGAAAACATCGTGAAGAAATATGCATACCAGAGAAATCCTATATGTGAAGTCTATCAATTCGCACTTAGTCAGCGCGGTGGACTATGGCCTAATCCTTCTCATTCTAAGAAATCCGTGCCCAGCAGTGGATCAGTAATGGGTTAATGATGATGGAATATATGCCAATTACCAAGCTCCAAGGCTGGTTTTTAAACTCATAGTGAATGATACAATAAATATACCTATACCGATATATAATATAGGAGTAGCAGACAAGCATGCAGTCCACCTGATGTTAAGTAGCTGCTGCCGCCCATGGACACTTGTAATCAACCATAGATATGACCAGATTCAAACCTGAGGTCGGTCACAGATACGACTGCGGTCTTAGCTGTAAAGCCTTGGAAAAGTATATCTCTCTTACATTATTACAGCAGCAGCAGCAGCAGGTTTGAAGGTAAAGGAGACATACTTTTACGAGGCGTTCCAACTTAGTCCTCAGGTGTAGCGGCGCATCTGTGGCCGACCTCGGGTAGGAATATCAAAATCTATCTGGGGTTGATTACAGATGTCCATGGGCGGCAGTAGCCACGTATCATTGGGTGGACTACATGCTCGTCCGTTACTCCTATATTATAATAATTATAGTTTAAAAACAAAAAATCGCACAAGGAAAATCGTTAATCCTGATTCCTGACGATCCTGATGACGAGACTGGGATAAAATTATTAAAATCGTGTATTGTCATCGGTTTTTGATAATTGTTCAAAAATTTAAATTAATTGGACCGTTCAAAGTGGGTGAAAATCGAGTTCAAAGATTCCGTTACATACATACATACATACATACAGGTCAAGTTAATAAAAGATTGGTAAAAAAGGACCACCGCGCTGGTCAAGTGCGTACTGATAGAATTTACATACTTTTGGTTTATTTAAACACTAGCTGACCTGGCAAACTTTGTACGGCCTCAAAATCTATTTATCAAATATATTTCATATAAAATATAGCCTATGTTACTCGTGGATAATGTCGCTTTCGAATGGTGAAAAAATTTTTAAAATCGGTCCAGTATTTTTTGAGCCTATTCATTACAATCAAAGAAACAAACAAAGTTTTCCTCTTTATAATATTAGTATAGATTTCCCAAGTATGCAGGTTTCCTCGCTTTGTTTTCTTCGCCGTTAAAGCAAGTGAAGTAATTAATTTGTAATAGATGACGGATATTTGCTGATTTTAATAAATACTGTACTCCTCTTTTATATAGAATAATTTATTGTTTTTTTATTATTAATCTGATTAAATAGATATACATGTATTTAGGTAACTATAGTTATAAATTAAAATAATGATTAATTTGTTATTGTATTATAACAGTCATGTAAATTATTAAGTTATGATTAAAACTTCGCAACAATCCGACTTAACGATTAACCGTCGAAGAGTCAACTGATGATTGATGACTGATGATTGACCTGATGATGCTCCGTTTTGGAGCGAAACACGTGTTGGTGGTGGTATGTATGGTGGTGTATATTTTTAATATTTTGCATCTGCATCCTTTTAGGGAGGGTGGTACATACTGCATGGTTTATATACCATCATACATATTTGTAGCGGATTGTTGCGAAGTAGTTTTAATCATAACTTAATAGCATGGATTTCCGTAAAGTAACGCCTAATACAATTACCTATGTAAATTATGTCTTTATTTGTACAAATTGATATTTTGTTATTGTATTTAAGTGGTGATAATTGGAAATTATTATTTCCTTATTCCCTTAAATTTAGAACACAGTGCGTCATTAGACCAAATTAGAAAATAATTTGGGAATTTCCGATTGAATTTCAATGTTTGTTTTATATAAGGTTTTTCCTTATAGAAGAAGAAGAAGCCTTTAAATTCAACGTATACGTATCTCTCTTACGTTATTACAGCAGTGTTAAGCGTTGCTGTGTTATGGTTTGAAGGGTGTGTTTTGACATACTTTTCGAGGTGTTTCAGCTTAGTTAGAGGCAGCGCATCTGTGGCCGATCTCAGGTAGGAATCTAATCATCTGGGGTTTTTACAGCTTTTAGTTTTTCGGCAGTAGCTTACGATATTGACTGCATGCTCGTCTGCTACTATATTATAAAATAATTATAGTTTAAAAACTAAAAATCGCACAAAGAAAATCGTTAATCCTGATTCCTGACGATCCGACGAGGTGAATGGGATAAAATTATTAAAATTGTGCATTGTCATCGATTCTTCATACGTGTTCAAAATTTTAAATTAATCGGACCGTTCAAAGTGGGTAAAGATTCTATTACATACATACGTACCGGGGGCCTACCACCATCTTTTAAAAACCATCATAGTTCAGGAAAGTTTTATTTCCTCCTTAAAACAGTAAAATATTCCATCATACACAGTTGAACAAACTTAAACCCTTATTAATTTTTCGCTTATCCATTGTATAAAACCAACTGAAATTGTCATATTTTGCTTAAAAAGTTAACTTTCCTGCTTAAAAGGAAAAGTATGATTAAAATAATATTGTTTTGAGAGATGGTAGTAACTCCCAGGTCAAGCTTATAAGTTTGGTAAAATATAAATCATACTATCTTGATCCGATTACCGCACACGATATCGGACAGTCAGTCTGACAGTACCCTAACTTCACTAAAGCAGTTATACTTGAGAAGAACTTGCTATAAACGACATATAAATAAACACACATACATTACGAAGCGGACGCCAGTCGTTGTATAAACAGACGCAAATAACAACGTGTTTGCGTTTTTATATTTATAAAATTTAATTTAATCCTAATATTTAAGTATTTAATCCAAAAATATATAATTGTTTAGTTATGAACTGTGATTTCGCTTTGTAATTGTGTTACTTGTATTTCAAGGACGATTTTATAGCAGGTTTGTTTTTTGATAATATTTTTAAATATTTTTAGGGTTCCGTATCCAAAGTGTAAAAACCCTTACTAAGGCCATTCCAACTGAGTCCTCAGAGGTAGCAACGCTTTTGAAGGTAGAACCCTTTGTTGTTCGACGGTGGTACCTCCACCACACCTATTTCTGCCTCATAACAGCAGCGTTAAGCGCTACTGTGTTCTGGTTTGAAGGGTGTGGTAAGGGAGACATACTTTTCCGAGGGGTTCCAGCTTAGTCCTCAGGAGTAGCGGCGCATCTGTGGTCGACCTCGGGTAGGAATATCTAATGCTATCTGGTGTTGACTACAGGTGTCCATGGGCGGCAGTAGCCACTTACATCAAGTGGACTGCAAGCTCGTCTGCTACTCATATATTATAAAAAAGAAAATCAGTGGCTGACCTCTTATCTGGGGTTGATTATAAATGTCAATGAGCGGCAATGTACCTATTATACTGTGTACTCCATATTCATTTAATAATTGTATATTATATAAACATTTTATATTATATAAACATTTTAGCGGCCACCGTTATAATAAATAAATTTCACTCTGTAAATTTCAAGTGTTTATTTATTACGGTTCAAGAGATATAGCCCTGTGACAGACGGACAGACAGCTGGGGCCGGATTTAGAGGTCTAGAGGCCTTGGGGCAACAAAGGAGTGGAGGCCCCCTGGCCCCAAAATATTTTCCGAATAAAATGAACAATTTTTCAGTTGAGTTTTTCAATAAATATTTTATTGTGAAACGCAGGTAGATTCTTCTAGTATTCATGTTTGTACAAAAGTAGATAAAGGTAAAACAGTGAAAAAAATATCAAAGGAAAAGATTTTTTTTACTAGTGTTTACTAGTCGGAATTAAAAAAAAATCCGACGTCTCTATTGTGGGGGCCCCTCTTGACTTAGTAAGAGGGTTCCGTTTTTACCTTTGGATACGGAACCCTAAAAAACTAAATGGTATCTAAAGAACGTTTGAACGATAAACTTAAGATAATAATACAATGAAATATGTTAATGTCTTCTCTGTGTTAAATTTTTATAACTTACGAAACTTGTCTGATATTAATAAAAAACGCACCAAGTGCGAGTCGAACTCGTACACGGAGGGTTCCGTAACATCAAATTTTCATTTATTTTTGAAGTGAGAACTTCTTTAGCGGCGTTTCTCGCTTTTTGTGATGGGTTAAATAAGTTTAACTCGCGTCAGGATACGTGACCTCTGTCCCTGTAGTTCCAGGACCAGAATAGGGCTACGGTATCCCCTGCCTGTCGTAAGAGGCGACTAAAAGGGGCTTCCGGGGTTGCGGGTGACAAGAGTGGGAGCTCGAACCGCCCGGCTAGCGACCCCGGGAAGGACGGCGGTATGTGTGGTCGCATTCCTTCGTATACACCAGACAGTGTGGTGATACAAACTCACCTGGGCGGAGCCCGACGGGGCAGTGCGCTGAGGGGACTCCGGTCGCGTTCCTTTGGAGATCCTGAAGTCCTCCACGCAGTGCCGAGGACGGCCACCGGGGGGTTTTAGTGCGGTAAAAGTCCCACATAACCCCATGTCGCTCCCACGGGACCGGGTACCTTTTGAAGGTTTCCCCCTCGAGAAAAAAAAGGATGCGTGTGTGTACGATAGCGCAATAAATAAATATTGTATTTTACCACATATAAATGATAGTTATTTTATAGCTAAAGCAATTTGTGCAAAGTTATTCCCTGTCCATCTATTAAAGAGGTAAAGCCCTGTGACACACGGACAGACAGGGGAGGCTTAGTAATATACTAAGTAATTACTAAGTGATTATTTCACTGACAAATCGGTGTGGTCTGAAGTAGTTCCAACTCCACATGTACCAGGTTAAGTTTAACATTGTAAAAAACATTTTTTTATAAGATGTGTGTTATGAAGTTTGTTTCGCCGCTTCTTCTCCATAAGGAAACAACTTGTGAAGTGGTGGTAGTTGTATTAACATTCAAAAAGTGCTCTGTAAAGAACCTATTTTGAATAAAACAAAATGATTTGATTTGAATAGGGTTGCGTTTTTACCCATTGTGTACGGAACCCTAAAAGACTATATAATCAAGTATTTTTCCGTCATAAATTTATTTTATGGCATTAAACTTCATCTAATATTAATATAAATAGTTATGTAATAAAACTGATCGTTATAAAATTGATTACAAACTTGATTCTAAATTTTTACCCGACTGCCAAGACGGGTTAACATGTTTTTCGCGCGTATCTTGTATGTTTGTCTTTCTTTATTTGGTTGGATCTAACAAACGGCTGGATGAACGTCGACAATTAGGGTGTTATTACATTCGTCTCAATGACCCGAGTGTCCTTAGATAGGTGTTAGAAAAAAAATCAAAATGGCGGATTGTTTGCGCGAAATAGTAATTATCAATTCATTCTCTTAAATTGAAACTCAAAAATATATGGAATATAATTTATGCAAATTGTATTGCCACAAATTTTGATATTTTGCAATGGTTAGGGAAATTTGCTCGAATTGATTTAAATATCGAAGTTCATACAATATTTATTATTTTAATTGTATTTTAGATCAGGCCACGTGTCCTTTTTTTGTTAACGAGGGGGAAACCTTCAAATGTATCCGGTGCCGTGTGAGCGACACAGGGTTATGTGGGACTGTTACCGCACTAAAACCCCCCCGGTGGCCGTCCTCGGCGCTGTGTAGGACTCCAGACTTAGCGCGTTGCCCCATCGGGCTCCGCCCAGGTGAGCATGACGCTACGCAGTGATAGCCCAGTGGTTAAGAAACTCGGCCTCTCGATCAAGGGGACCGAGGTTCAAATCCCAAGCACGCGGGTGAAACTTTGTCCGGAATATATTTTCCGCCGGGACCGCCGACGAATGCTATAGCGTACCCGCAGTCCCGGCAAAGGGCGTCCAGAGGAACACCGGTTTTATCCGGTAAGAGTCCGGCATATCCTCTCAGCTGCCCCCGCGGCAGAGAGGAACTCATTAGGGTCTCCCCACGTAAAAAAAAAAGTGAGCTTGACGCTCGCCACACCGTCTGGTGTGCACGACGGTATGCGACCACACATACCGCCGTCCTTCCCGGGGTCGCTGGCCTGACGGTTCGAGCGCTCACTCTTGCCGCCCGCACCCCCGGAAGCGCCCTTTTAGTCACCTCTTACGACAGGCAGGTGATACCGTAGCCCTATTCTAGTCCCGGGGCTACAGGGACAAGGTCACGTATCCTGACGCGAGTTTAACATTTTTTACCCATCACAAAAGTCGCTAAAGAAGTTTTTACTTCAAAAATTATAATCTGGGCGGGAGGGGAGACCCGTGCCCAGCAGTGGGACAGTACACTTGCACAGGTGGTACAGTAAAGGTGGTAGAGCCCTCTGTGATTCGACTCCGGCGGCACCATCGCCACACCTATTTCTCTTATAACAGCAGTGTTAAGCGCCGCTGTGTTCTGATTTGAAGTGTGGTAAGGGAGACATACTTTTCCGAGGCGTTCCAGCTTGGTCCTCAGACATAGCGGCGCATCTGTGATTGACGTCAGGTAGGAATCTAATCCTATCTGGGGTTGATTACAGATGTCCGTACGGCAGTAGCCACTTACTATCGGTGAACTACATGCTCGTCTGCTACTCCTATATTATAAAATCGATCTATGGTAATCAAGACTAAATAGATTGAATATTAATTATTAATATTAGGGATACAAAATATTAGGGAATATTAACAAGGGAATATAAGGGAGTATGCAGATATCAAAAATTAATCTTTGGAAACAAAACATTGGATGTATAGATTATTAGTACAAAAGATAGCAGATAGCACGAGACAGTGATATCCTTTTTTTTTTGTTTACGAGGGGAAACCTTCAAAAGGTACCCTATGCCGTGGGAGCGGCACGGAGTTATGTGGGATTCTTACCGCACTAAAACCCCCCCGGTGGCCGTCCTCGGCGCTGCGTAGAGGACTCCGGGATCTCCAGAGGAACGCATCCGGAGTCCTCTTAGCGCGTTGCCCCGTCGGGCTCTGCCCAGGTGAGCTTGATGCTCGCCACACCGTCTGGTGGGCACGACGGTATGCGACCACACATACCGCCGTCCTTCCCGGGGTCACTAGCCGGGCAGACAGTGATATCCTAGTGGTTAAGAACTCGGCCTTTCGATCGAGGGGACCGAGGTTCAAATCCCAGGCACGCATTTCCGATTTTTCAAAGTTATATGCTTATTAAATATAAGATACTAATTATCACTTACTTAAACGGCGGAGGAATACATGGTGAGGAAACCTGCATACCTGAGAGATTTATAAAAAAATCTCAAAGGTATGTGAAGTCTACCAATACGCACTTGGCCAGCACGGTGGATTACGGCCTAATCCTTCTCATTCTGAGAGGAGACCCGTGCCCAGCAGTGGGACAGTAATGGGTTGATAAGAAAATTAAAAAAAGTTAAGTTGCATATGTAGGCAACCGGATAAGTTATCAATACAATAAGGTATGTAGGATTCTGTGATGCCGGACGGAGAAACAATCAAACGCAAATTATATATAAACAAGTTTTCTGAGTAGTCGAATGGGAAAACCTATGTTTGTGTAATGTTCACGATCGTGAGTAGGGCTGCCACCTGTATTTATAATTATTATAAGGTAATGAAATATTCAGTACATTTATATAATTAATTAGTATATTAATTATATTATATTAATATTATTTTTTGTTTGTTTTTTTAATTGTATTGTAATTATTTATTTAATAAATAATTATTATATTATATTGCCAGTTACATAAAAAATATTCTAATGTTTAGTTATTTTTTTTTAGTCATTAAAAGCAGTGATAGCTTAGTGGTTAAGAAACACGGCCTCTTGATCGAGGGGTCCGAGGTTCAAATCCCAGGCACGCACCTCTGATTTTTCAAAGTTATGTACGTATATATAAGATATTAATTATCACTTGCTTAAACGGTAAAGGAAAACATCGTGAGGAACCTGCAATGCCTGAAAATTCTTAAAAAAAGTTTTCAAAGGTATGTGAAGTCTACCAATTCGCACTTGCCCAGCGGGGTGGACTATGGCCTAATCCTTCTCATTCTAAGAGGAGACCCGTGCCCAGCAGTGGGACAGTAATGGGTTGATGATGATGATGATAATAATAATGTTTAGCGGACTTTAGCTAAAAAAAGGTGTTCAGAACCAAACAATCTTTGAGATGTTTATAAATCAGAAAAAAAAGGTCGCCGAAAACACAACAGCTCTGAAATAAGTATTTTGTTGGCGAATAAGTCTATGAGACAATATGTTTATTTTCAAGACTTGTTACAATAATAATTACAACAAAAACATTATTGATTAAAATAATATAAAAAAGACATTTTAAATTAAATCCATAAGATAATTGTAATTTTGTAAAATCAAAAAATCTTTCCATCCCTGGCCATCATATCCAAATTCAAGTTTTATTTGCCAGAACACAACTATTACACAGATATTATGTACATACTTATAGTCCGTTCTTTGTGTATTAGGTTTGCAAAATACAACAAAATTATTATATAAGTATGCTTTTTCCATTTTACCACGCTTTTATTAGCTTGACCTGTATGTATGTATGTAACGGAATCTTTAAACTCGACATTTACCCATTCTGAGCGGTCCGATTAATTTAAAATTTTGAACATTTATCAAGAACCGATGACAATACCCGATTTAAATAATTTTATCCCATTCTCCTCATCAGGATTAACGATTTTCCTTGTGGGATTTCAGTGAGGTTTTTAGTTTTTAAACTATAGGTTATACAAGCAGTGATAGCCTCGTGGTTAAGAAACGCGGCCTCTTGATCGAGAGGTCCAAGGTTTAAATCCCAGGCTCGCACCTCTGATTTAACAAAGTTATGTGCGTATTAGAATTTAATTATCACTTGCTTAAACGGTGAAGGAAACCATGAGACCTGCATACCTGAGAATTCTTAAAAAAAAAAGATTTCAAAGGTATGTGAAGTCGGTGGACTATGAGAGGAGACCCGTGCCCAGCAGTGGGACAGTAATGATGATGATGAAACTATAGGTAATTATTTTTTACTCTATATCATCTTTATTTTGAGAATACAGAAATTAAAATTAGTGACTAATTAAAATTATGATTACTGAATGGTGTTAAGTTGACGACCTTAGTCTGCCATTGAGTGCAATATAATACCTACAATTTAGTAATGTTTATTTATTTATTTATTTATTTATTTATTTACATGCCAACAGCAACACACACAATACATTATATAGTACTTAGAAGTACACTATAGTAGTATTAATAATATAAGGTTCGTATGAGTGCCAATTATAGGCATGAACAATGTTTATAACCAACCATACCATTACCATACGCAACCATTATAATGCTGACTGAGCATGGTAATAATGAAACAACCGCAACTGTTGCCCACTAGTTTCGATCTGTGCCATTTAACTATGATATAAGTTCTACTGATATAAGTAGTGGGACAGTAATGGGTTGCTGATGATGATGATAAGTGCTACTTATGTGCTAAAATTTTATTTTTTAAAATAGATAATGTATCAAAGTAAATGTCGAATTCCTTATCTATGTTAGGCAGAACCGGATTTTTTGTCTCCACACGAGAGGATAACCTATGGACATAGATAAGTACAGATATCTCACCGCCTTGTAATTGAAGGAAGCCATTAAATGGCTTAAACGGCTGACATTTTTTCAGCCATTTAATGGCTGTCATGGTGTAATTCACGTGGAACAATGCCGACATGTGCAGTTACGTGGTGCAAAAACACGAAATCGAAGAAAAAGTGCGGAGAAATATCGTTTCATTCGTAAATGATCTAAAAATTACATTTTTTTAAATATTTTTCAAACACGAATAGACAGTGATAATTTCAATTGTCAAAACTGGTCACATTTTCTTGTAATAATTCTTGTAAGTTTCTTGTAATAATGAGTGAGTAAGGTAAAGTCACCTATTTCCGCGGTATTTTCACCAAAACTAGAAAGAGCGTCAGATATTAAGCATTTGCTACGGCTTAATAAGGAATTAGATAATTTTATCAGAAGCTTTGTTATCTGTACTCCTGAAATAGACTCGACATTTTACGATTAAATATTGATTTAAATGTGTATTTTAAATAAATATGAACCAAGTCAGAAAACCCTAATTCCGATGTAAAAATCCTTATTCCGATGTATTTGGTTCCTAATTCCGATTATACAAAATAAGGGAGTGAAAGAGATAGAACGACTGCTACATGGTGTATAAAAATAAATGTTATTTATTGAATTTAGTTTCAATTTCGATTTAATTTTTGTTTATTACTTAAAGAGTAGCTTTATCCAAAGTGTTCTTAGCTATAATTAAAGGGAAGCTGCCGAAATAAAACTTTTTTATGGTATAGTTTATTGATAGGTTAATTTTACTAATGTATATCATGTTTTTTTTTAAAACTGCAGTCAATTCGTGTATCTGCAATACAATTTTGGATATTCTTCTTCGTGTACTTTACCAAGGTTTATTATCGTACACCATAAATATTATGGAATGCCGTCATGAGAATTATTTCATTTTGAATAATTTAATCAAATGAAAACGTCGTAAAATGTTCTAGTTCTTATTTAAATATACATAAAAATCGTATAACAATGTTAGTTCTTCGTTAATTAGGTTTAGCGAATTACTGATACAAACAATAGAAATGTTCTTAAAAACCGATGAAAACTTTAAACACCCTGTATAGTATTTTGCGGTTATGCCGCGGATTAATGTGCCCATATAACCTAATTCCGAATTATATACATCGGAATAGCGTTCATAACTAAAAATCACGTTTCCAAATTCCGATTATTAAATAATAAAAGACTTTTACACAATTTAGAGGCAGAAAGATGCTTTATGAAAATATGTACATAGTAATATACAATACTTGTTCAATATTACATCCATATCTGGATGAACTTCATTTTCTTTCCTTAGTTGTCCCATAGAAGAAATTAGGAAAGTACATAGATAGGTCATCTTTGATACTATATAATTAGGTAATGCAGTACAATGCAGTACCACGGAAAATGATTTCAATATTAATTGAGTATTAAACTTGTCAAAATCGAAGCAAGACGTGCTTATTCATAAAAACAACTACAAAAATTGAAATAAAAAACAAGTCTATGAAATTGCTATTCCGTGGTATACCTCGGTTTTAGGGACAGCCCAAAATATTTGGCACCTAATGCCGCTGTATTTTTAAACTTATTTCTACTCTTATCTGTTAAGAAATAAGCACAATATTTGAATGTTATCGATTCTATATATAATCAATATAATGTTTTCATCGAAACACTATCACACACATGCAAATTTATTGAAAAAATCACTATTTGAGAAATCGTGACATTCACGTGCTAAAGGCCCAAAATGTATGGAGCATACGTTTGATGGAGGCACTAATGCAAAACTATGCGATTATTTAAAAAACCATACACATAATACTATTACGATAGCCATATGACAAAAGAGTGATAAATTATCTATTAAATAACATACCTTTTATTAAAAATGAGTTGGTAAATATTTTATAAAAGCCGTTTTTGTAAATACCACGGAATATAGTGCCAATTTCAGAACCCCTCGGCATTAGGTGACTTTACCTTAATATTTACTAATCTATGCCCATTATAGATAAATAGTTATAGTTAGAAAACTAAAAATCACAAATGAATCATAAATGAATCGGACCGTTCAAAGTGAGTAAAAATCGAGTTCAAAGATTCCGTTACATACATACATACATACATACAAACATACATACATACATACATACATACATACATACATACATACAACCCAAAGCGTGGTAAAAATATATTTTTTATGTTGACAACAAATAAATTGATTTTTCAGAAATGCTGGTATTCGTCACTCTCCTGGTGCTGGCAGGTGCTTCAGCTCAGGAATTAGACAAATCTATCCTGGAAGAGGTTTTCGGGAAACCACCCTCGTCCACCCCGACTAATAATAAATTAGAGGATGTAAGTGTATCTTAAAGTAACTAACATCTTAGTATTTTTTACTTACTACCTACATTCATTTTATTTTAATAATGTTTTTTTTGTGCCATAGGGGTTGCAGACGAGCATGCAGTCCACCTGATGGTAAGTGGCTACTGCCACAGGACATCTGTAATCAATCCCAAATAAGATTTCCTACCTGAAGTCGGCCACAGATGCGTCGCTACCCTTAAGAACTAAGCTGGAATGTGGAAAGTATATCTCCCTAACCACACTTCAAAGCCAAACACAGCAGCGCTACATTGCTGTTATAACAGAAATAGGTCCAAACCACTAATGATTCTACTTTGTAAAATTAAATTCAAATCAAATCAAATCATTTTTTTTTAAATTCAAAGTAGGTTCTTTACAGAGCAATTTTTGAATGTCAGTACAACTACCACCACTTCACAAGGTGTTTCGTTATGGAGAAGAAGCGGCGAAAGAAACTCCATAACACATCTTTAAAAAAAAGGATGTTTTTTACAATGTCAAACTTAACCTAATGGTACATGTGGAGCTGGAACTACTTCAGACCACACCGTTTTGTCAATCAAATAATCACTTGGTTATATAGTAGGCTTTTTTACATAGCGTTTGTTTAACGACATGTTTTATGACAATTACCCTGTTAATTGCACTTCATTTACCTCTAAGTTGTCATTAATTAAAATTAATTAAATTTCAGATCACAATTACCCCAACAACATCGGTATCGACATATCAAGACAAAGATGGAGACGCGTGCCAATGTGTGCCCTACTACCTCTGCGATAGCGACCTGAACGCTATCAACCTGAATGATCCAACTCTCACTGGTTATGGAGAACTCGATGTCAGGTAATGTCTTCCGCTACTCGCCAATAGATGGCGCTACGTGTCCTTTAAATCTGTTTATTTTTTTATATAATATAGGAGTAGCAGACTAGCATGCAGTGATGGTAAGTGGCTACATCGTATGGTCATCTGTAATCAACCCCAGATAAGATAAGATACGTGTGGTTGGCCACAGATGCGCCGCCACCATTGCTTTCGCTACTCAACAATAGATGACGTTGTGTAATACTGAAAGTATATAATATCACTAAATTAATTAATTATCTTGCTATAATAATAAAGGAAAGTACCGTGACGAAACGTACCCGCCTGAGGGCAATCGGATTACAGCAGCATTTAACGCTGCTGTTTTCTGGTTTGAAGGGTGTGTTAAGAGAGACATACATTTCAAAGGCATTCCAGCTTACTCCTCAGGGGTAGCGGCATCAGTGGTCGACCTCGAGTAGGAATTTATCTTATCTGGGGTTGATTACAGATGTCCATGGGCGGCGGTAGCCACTTACCATCAGGTGGACTGCATGCTCGTTTGCTACTCCTATATTATAAAAAAATAAAAAATAAATCTACCAACTTACACTTAGCTGACGTAGAAGATTGAGACCTAAATCCGTCTCACTCTGAGACCCGTGCCCAGCAATGGAAAAATAATGAGATGACGACGAAACCGAAAGAAAGTACAAAAGTTATATGGACATAGGAAAACTTACAATTTTATAAAAGACATTTTTTATATCATTTCAGGTTCGGAGAGAATTGTCAAGAAAGTGTCGAGAGATGCTGCAAAATCCCGAAGATAAAGGACATACCATTACCCCAGCCGGACCCTTCGCGGTTGAAGGGCTGCGGCTACAGGAACGTTAAGGGCTTAGACTTTCATATATCTACTGTAAGTAGTTTTTTTTGGATAACCTTTTTCTTATAATATAAGAGTAGCAGACGAGCATGCAGTCCACCTGATAGTAAGTACTACTGCCGCCCATGGACATCTGTAATCGACCCCAGATAGGATTAGATATTCCTACCTGAGGCCGGCAGCCGATGCGCCGCTACCCCTGAGGACTAAGATGGAACGCCTCGGAAAAGTCTGTCTCTCTTACCACACCCTTCAAACCGGAACACAGGAGCGCCTAACACTGCGTTTATTAGGTAGAAATAACCTAACCTAGCGATAAAGCGGACGTTCTACCTGATGGCAAGTAGTCAACGCCGCCTATGGATTTGCAACGGCTTTGAATGAAATCTCTTTTTGCACCTTTTTTGAAGAGCCCCATGTCATAGCGTTCCGGGAATACCTCAGGAAGCTCAAGCGGTTCTTAGTTATATCAATATTATTGAAGTAGCTTACAAGCATGCAGATCATGGTATCAGTAGGCAACTGTTCATGGATGTCTATAATCAACTCCAGATAGTATAGTATAGTATAGTATAGTATAGTATAGTATAGTATAGTATAGTATAGTATAGTATAGTATAGTATAGTATAGTAGAGTATAGTATAGTAGAGTATAGTAGAGTCCTACTTGAGGTTCACCAGAGATTCGTTGCTATTCCTGAGGACGTATAATTAAGTGTCACTCCTTAAAGTCAAGACAGAAAAAGGAAAAACAGTGGTGACTACATTCTTATGCATATAATACTAGCTGACTCAGCAAACGTTGTTGCCATATAAATAAAAAATATGCTCTACTAGTACTTCTTAATCAATAATAAAGGTTTTTATCCGATTTTGGAGGGTAATGTTTGAGTGTATGTCTCATGGTGGAGGGGAATACTAAGGTAAAGTCACCTAATGCCGAGGGGTTCTGAAATTGGCACCAAATTCCGTGGTATTTACAAAAACGGCTTTTATAAACTATTTACAAAATCATTTTTACTGAAAGGTATGTTATTTAATAGATAATTTATCTCTCTATCGTCATATGGCTACCGTAATAGTATTATGTGTATGGTTTTTTAAATAATCGCATAGTTTTGCATTAGTGCCTCCATCAAACGCATGCTTCATACATTTTGGGCCTCTTGCACATGAATGTCACGATTTCTCAAATAGTGATTTTTTCAATAAATATGCATGTGTGGGATAGTGATTCAATGAAAACATTATATTGATTATATATGGAATCGATAACATTTAAATATTTTGCTTATTTCTTAACAGATAATAGTAAAATAAGTTTAAAAATACAGCGGCATTAGGTGCCAAATATTTTGGGCTGTCCCTAAAACCGAGGTATACCACGGAATAGCAATTTCATAGACTTGTTATTAATTTCAATTTTTGTAGTTGTTTTTATGAATAAGCACGTCTTGCTTCGAATTTGATAAATTTAATACTCAATTAATATCGAAATCATTTTCCGAGGTACAGCATTGTACTGCATTACCTAATTATATAATATCAAAGATGACCTATTTATGTACTTTCCTAATTTCTTCTATGGGACAACTAAGGAGGGAAAATGAAGTTTATCCAGATATCAATGGAATATTGAACAAGTATTGTATATTATTATATACATATTTTAATAAAGCATCTTTCTGCCTCTAAATTGTGTAAACGTCTGTTATTATTTAATAATCGGAATTTGGAAACGTGATTTTTAGTTATGAAACGCTATTCCGATGTATATAAATCGGAATTAGGTTATATGGGCACATTAATCCGCGGCATAGCCGCAAAATACTATACAGGGTGTTTAAAGTTTTCATCGGTTTTTAAGAACACATATATCGTTTGTATCAGTAATTCACTTAATCCTAATTAATGAAGAATTAACATTGTCATTCGATTTTAATAGCTATTTAAATAAGAACTAGAACATTTTACGACGTTTTCATTTGATTAAATTACTCAAAACGAAATAATTCTATAAACCTGATGACGATATTCCATATTATTATTATTTCTGGTGTACGATAATAAACCCTAGTATAAAGTACATGAAGAAGAATGTCCAAAATTGTATTGCAGATACACGAATCTACTGCAGTTTAAAAATACATGATATACCTACATTAGTAAAATTAACCAGTCAAGAAACTATACTGTAAAAAAGTTTAATTTCGGCAGCTTCCCTTTAATCATAGCTAAGAACACTTTTGATAAAGCTACTCTTTTAATAATAATAAAAAAAAAAGTGTGTGTGTGTCAGCTACGACGCACGATTGGAGTTTACTCCTTACGAATGATAATTATGATATATATCGAATAGAAAAAAGGGTAGGTAAATGAACGCATCTGCTAAAATGATAAGAGAAACAAACATATATCTGTAATTATTCGGATTATTTATATTACTTCAATAATGCGTATTACATAAAGTATGTTACAAAATAATATAAAATAGCGCCATCTAGTGGCAAGTTTTATAAATTGTAAGTTTGCAAGTTTATCAATCTATGTATTTTGGTTCCAAATATTATAATGGTAACTTAATATAATTGTTTATATTAAAGTAAATTTTAATATAATATAATTATTTATATTTAAACAATGTTAAACGTTTTATAACTTAAAACTTAATAATTATAATTTCTTTGCCATCTATAAAATATCCTTGTTGCAATTTACGGATAAAATTTATATGAGACTCAATAAACATGTTATTATATGTAATTTGGATTGTTTCTGAATGTTTTATAATTCTAGAATTCATTTAAAACGTATTGCTAATTTTATATAACTTATTTTGAACATAATTCATTAGCAATAATTCTGTAATAAATATTAAATAATACTGTTTTGATTTTGCCCGTTTATCGTTGATAGATGGTGCTGATCAATAATGCATCCATTTTTATAAGTTAAATTAATATATCAGTAACTTACAAAAGCCTCTTTATGTTAAAAACTTATTTTGCTAATATTATATCTTATTCAATTGCTTACTGATTTTATATGTTACTCTTCTTTAAAAACGTTCTTAAAAGATTGTTAATCATATTATGGCGCCAATGTTCATATTTTTCACAGTGTTTATAAATGATCAAACCTATAACTTAATTTATGCAAAAATGTAAACAAATTGGTTAATGACGTTTTAATGTTTTATATATTGCTAATTATTTTTATTGTAATAATTACCTTCATATGGGATTTGAACTTACTGTATTTTAAATTAATAAAAGCACTCTTGATTCATATTTTGGTTACCGTTACGCCTCAACTTTTCGTGTTACACTTGATTTTACTCCTCATAAAATTTCCGTACCGGGCCTTATAACTCAAATCGTTTCTTAAGGAGTAAACTCCAAAAATTAAATCAAAATTTAAACTAAATTCAATAAATAACATTTATTTTATACACCATGTAGCAGTCGTTCTATCTCTTTCACTCCCTTATTTTGTATACTCGGAATTAGGAGCAAAATACATCGGAATAAGGATTTTTACATCGGAATTAGGGTTTTCTGACTTGGTTCATATTTATTTTAAATACACATTTAAATCAATATTTAATCGTAAAATGTCGAGTCTATTTCAAGAGTACAGATAATGAAGCTTCTGATAAAATTATCTAATTCCTTATTAAGCCGTAGTAAATGCTTAATATCTGACGCTCTTTCTAGTTTTGGTGAAAATACCGCGGAAATAGGTGACTTTACCTTAGTCTGACGCGCAAGTTCCAGGTTCGATCCCCGGCCAGATAGATCTAATGATGTGTGGCGACAGATTGCAACGCGGGGACACGCCTAATTTTATTTTGGCAAACGTTGTTGCCATATAAATAAAAAAAGTGTTAAGGGTGAACAGCCCTTATCACTTAGGGGTATATAAAATAGATAGTACCCGATACCCAGACCTACTGAATATGCATATAAAATTTGGTGAAAATTGGTAAAGCCGTTTCGGAGGAGTACGTTAACTAACATTGTGACACGAGAATTATATAGAGATTAATAATATATGTTGATTTACAGAAAGACGAAGCCCAGTTCGGCGAGTTCCCGTGGGTGGTGGCGTTGTTGGACGCACAGAATAACAGCTACTACGGCGTGGGTGTCCTCATCCACCCTCAGGTTGTGATGACAGGCGCGCACGTCGCTTTTAAGTAAGTTTAATTTTATAGTTGGAGACTTCCGCTACTCGATACTAGATGGCGCTTGATTGATGAATTCTGTTACACTACAAATTGACAGTTATCCTTTATACTACTGCCGGAAAGGCACATTCGGTTGCTTTTTTTATTATCATTCAATGTTTTACCTTTTTTTAACGACAGACTCAGAAATACTAGCAATATGCTAGATTCTCGCTACAATACTTTAAAATCCATATCGTCAATCCACGTAAAACTCTACCAAATTACAAAATAGTGATGACATACACAAAATAATAAATTGAAATTTTATACAGGGAAAAAGTAAAATTTTGGCGCCTTTTCTTACACGTATTACCTCGGTTTGTACACATCGTAATTGATCTAAAAATTTCAGCAACGTTCTGAACGGTCAGAAGTTACATGGGTGACCGTTTTATTTGTAGAATTTCAAGCTATCTCAAGTTTATATTGTGTTTGGGTTCCTTATTGGGTGGTGGTCTTCTATATTTGGCATGACGCACCAGATATACAGTAATAATATTTCTATATATATACAACTATATTTACTATTCTATATATTCTATTCTAAATATATACAACTATTCTATATATATAACTCAAAGGTGACTGACAGACATAGTGATCTATCAACGCACAGCCCAAACCACTGGACGGATCGGGCTGAAATTTGGCATGCAGGCAGATGGTATGACGTAGGCATCCGCTAAGAAAGGATTTTGATCAATTCTACTCCCAAGGGGATAAAATAGGGGATGAAAATATTACTTCGTAACGCGAGCGAAGCCGCGGGTAAAAGCTCGTTTATTAAGATTTGCGTACAATGCCTACATGACGACGACTGTCAAGACAGTGTAATAAACGCTTCCGCTTAGTGCTGTGACATCACATTAGTGACGTGTGATGTCACAGCACGTTAAGTGGTATAGTCATAATTAATAAATGTAATTAACCTTTCTAAACCTTTTTCATTGTTAGAGATCTGTGGTCACCAATAAATCTCTGATAAATGGGTGATACCTTCTTCCAGATTTGCTCCAGGAACCCTGAAGATCAGAGCTGGAGAGTGGGACACGCAGACTACCAAGGAACGCTTGCAGTCACAGGAGAGACTTGTCGATGAAATCCGTATACGAGAAGGTATTTATTCCTGTTAAATGCTGCTGTGTTCTGGTTTGAAGGGTGTGGTAAGGGAGACATACTTTTCCGAGGCATTCCAGCTTAGTCCTCAGAGGTAGCGGCGCATGTGTGGCCGACCTCAGGTAGGAATATCGAATTCTATCTGAGGTTCGTTACAGATGTCTATGGGCGACAGTTACCACTTACCATCAGATGGACCATTGGATTATAAAAAAGACCAGTAAAATTATGTTGGAAATAGCCCTCCTTTAATTCAAGCCATTTCATTCAGTATTGTGCTCTTTGGACATAAATTTAATGTTTATTTTGGTAAAAAGTAAAAACGTAGTAAAAGCTATCTTAATTTGGCCTTAAATAACTTTATTTTATTATCAATCGCATTTTAGTGTGTACAGCGCCATCTGTCAATGAGTAGCTGTATCAAACGCACTCAAACAAATTTAACCGCATTAATTCGAATGTTCTAGATTTCTTCCCGAAGAGCTTGAGGAATGACATAGGGCTCCTCCGTCTCCAAGAGCCGGTGCAGCTCGCGGACCACATCAACGTGATCTGCATGCCTCACCAGGACGAGTCCTTCGATGGTTATAAGAACTGTGTCGCTAATGGTTGGGGGAAGGATAAGTTTGGTATGTGAATTGATTTTGAATTTTCCTATAGTGAAAATATCAATCAAATTGTTGTTAGCTTAAAAGCAAATATTTTTATAAGCCAACTTAGCTCAGAAATAATTAAAAAGTGCGTGTGATCTTCTTAGTAAATCTATACTAATATTATAAAGAGGAAAACTTTGTTTGTTTGTATGTTTGTAATTAATAGGCTCAAAAACTACTGGACCGATTTTATAAATTCTTTCACCATTCGAAAGCTACATTATCCACGAGTAACATAGGCTATATTTTATATGAAATATATTTGATAAATAGATTTTGAGGCGGTACAAAGTTTGCCGGGTCAGCTAGTCTTAAATCAAATTTATTTTGTAAAATGCTTCATATACATTTTGTCATCTGACGTACAAAATTATTAATAAAATTACAGGACAATTATTATTATTTAAATATAAAATTATACACACAAATATCATAATTAATAAATTAGAATACATTATAATTACAATGCCAAGACTTTTAGCCATTTATACAAAAATAAAATTTCAATTTAATAAAACTTAATATTACATACTGAATAATTCAATCATTTTATGTCAAGAAATTCTTACACATTGTAAAAACATTTGTCAATTAGCCATAATATTAGTTTATGTTTGAATTTTGTTAGTGGCAAGTCTTTTATGTCCGTAGGAACAGCATTGAATATTCTTCCACACATAGCGACACAATTTCGATGATAGAAAGCTGTTCTAGGTTTTCTAGGAAATACTAGTCGGTCTGGATTTCTAGAGTTCCTAGGGTATATATCACTTGCCTTTACAAATAAATTTTGATTAGCTCTAGTAAAGCATGCTACTTCCAAGATATACATACAGGGTTAAAGTAAGGAGTCCTAGTTTTCTAAAAAGTGGTCTACATGAGTCCCATGGCGCCTTTCCACAAATCTTTTGGCTAATGAATGCTCTGTTTATCTCAGAGGAATTTCCCCAGATAATAAGCCCATATCTTAAAATTGATGCTATGTAGCCGTGATCATAAATAAAATCATTAAATTTTCATGTTCGTCCACATGATTGAACGGGATTAGCTGAAGCTAAAGTGATGTCACATTGTCCATTTTTCGATTTTAATATTTATAAACTTTATAAAAGCTTAATAACTTTCAATGTTTATCCTCTGAACTTTAGCTACCGTTTTCCTTGAACATTAGCTACGTGACGTCACTTGCCATGATACGAGGCATGTCTGACCGACTGTTTTCGCCCGACGTTCCGTTTAACGTAATATATGTTTTTTGCTAATAAATATCCTTTATTTAAAAAATCAGTGAAAAGGGTTCCTGATAGGTACACAATATACATATGTCAATAAAACACTCTCAAAACCGTATTATTACGTCAGTGTAGCTTTATTCCCCTTTTAGCACTTATAGTTCAGATATTTTTAAGGCCTGAAATCATTTGTTGATAGAATGAAACCTAAATGTTCTTCCAGGAGGAAAAGGCCGCTACTCCGTGGTGCTGAAGAGGGTTGAGGTGGACACGGTACCAAACCCGACTTGCAACAGTCTCCTCCAGAACACAAGACTTGGGAAACATTTCAAGTTGCACGAAAGCTTCATCTGCGCTGGTGGCGAAGAAGGGAAGGATACTTGCACGGTAAATACGAACTCGATATTTAAAACATAGATTAGTAAAGATTACGCACTCCTAACAAGAAAATGTACCCAGTTTTGAGAATTGAAATAGTTGTGTAAAAAAGTTTTGCCACGTCTCCGTGCTAAAATGTCCCTAAAATATTTGAAATAATTATTTATTTATGATGTAAATTACGCAGTATTAGTTATTTATTCGTAAATTTTCTCTAAAAATGTTTTTATTTGTCAAGAATTCAAAAAAAGAACTTACCCGTTTAGCCGTTTGTGGCTTCATTCAATTTCAAGGCGGTGAAGTATCTTTACTAATCTATGATTTAAAAATGAATGTTTCTCTGTATGTCTTTTATAGAATCGTTAAGTATACATTTGATCATGTGATGATCTTTAGCAAAATTGTTGTGCATGAGGTTGAAGGTTTCTGGGTTGGTACGAATTTTAGACAGATGGCGCCACTGACATTACAATGAATGTACAAATTTTCAGTTAATGTATGTCTTGTATTTTTTTAAACGCAGGCAAAGCTGCGAGGTCTACTAGTATCTTATGAAAAACAAAAATAAGACTGCTAACAAAGACTATATCGTTGTTACTCCCACAAATTAGACGAATCCAACGACACTTTATTTTAAAATCCGTTTGGGACTTTTTCCAAAGAATGCAGAAACATACATACATACATAAGCTTGAAATATTTACACTCCACAGTCGAGTAAAAATAACTAATAACATTTATTCGAAAATAAAACAAATCAACAAATCTGACTTCATAAGAATATTAAACCCAATTTAAGTTTTAAATACTGTAAACGATTTTATTACCTAAAAATCCGGTAGGGTTTTTAAGTTCAATCGTTCTTAATAGATGGCGCTGAATTCATCAATCCATGATATTATGCTATTTTGTATTGAATTTATTAATTTTAAATCCAAACGTTCTAATTTTAAATTATCGTACCACTAAAAAAAGGTAATTTTTAAATCATAATTCTGGTAGTTACTGACAAAAAAATTAAGATAACTATTAATGTATTTTAATGTATTTTCTTTCAGGGCGACGGTGGCGCCCCCTTAGCGTGTCCTATCGGCAACGACCGCTACAAGCTGTCTGGTTTAGTCGCGTGGGGCATCGGCTGTGGGCAGCAAGACGTTCCCGCGGTGTACGCAAGAGTTGCCAAGTTTAGGCAATGGGTGGATCAGGTCCTGGCCACCTGGGGCTTCGATACTAGTGGTTATAAGATATAAATACGATACGTATAGTCCGCGTCAAACTACTAGTCCGCTCTGGAGTTAATGCGCGCTGGTGTCAGTCAGAGAGCCAATACGGTCGAACACAACTACAAGCATATACTACTCGACCAAGCCAACTAGACGAATGTCAAACGTGACGTCACTCGCGAGCTATGTGCCTACCGCTGACAAAAAATAATGACATGTTGTGAAATGTTGATTTATACCTATGAAATGTAAATTTTAATAAATTTCTATCTAATAATTTATACTTTAACGACTGTTACGAAAACGAATGAATACAAGAAATTAATGTAAAACGTAAAACATGCAATATCATTGTTCGCTCTCCGCTATGAATAGTTTTATTTATCCCCATTTTGATGCTGTTTTAGCACACAGCACAGTTAAAACATAACAAATTACGTATTAAATAACAAAGAATAACTATGTACACTGTTAACAATAACAACATTAAACCAAAAATATAATCCAGAAATTATTTGTGAATTGTGAGAGTGAGAGTTTAGCTGCGAACAGTGCTAGGATGTGAGCGGGGCTCGGGAACAGAGGCCATATTCCACCCGTTCGTCTAGTTGGCTTGGTCGACTTGTACTCCTTAGCAATGTGCGGGTACACTAACTGCGCTATGTGCCCGCGGGCGAGAGCGGCAAGGGGTGGTGGGGGGTCACGCTATCTTCATCCCGCTAATATCTACAATTTGCTGCGACGCGACTCGTCTATATATTCAGAGCGGACTAGTAGTTCGGCGCGGACTTTTTTATACCGCTTAGAGTTACTTACTATGCGTATACTTCGAGTTGGCTGTTGCCGTTAAATATCGCTAAATACTGTTGTCTACAAATACTAATATTGTTTTGTTATACTGCAATCATAGTACATTAGATACACAGGTTTTTGATGTGAAACATCTATAGCCGCACGTAAAACCGATTTCTGGCGTGGCGACGTATGCCGTGGCGACGTCGCCACGCTATACGTTGGTATATATATACAGTCTATATGCAGTAGTGTGTACGGTGTGGCGGCGCGTCGCCATGCGCAATAACTATTACCGAAGTCACTGATTAAACGAATTAAGTAGTCACGATTTGAAAAATTCGTAAATTTTTGTATTTAATGAAAATAAATGTTTATTCAATAAATAGTCATCGTTATCTGGAAAAAAATCGTAATATTTTATTTTATCATTATGACATATTTAGTTCCTATCACAATATGTTCTTTTCTGCATATTACTTTTACAAAATAATGTCGATGTTTCACATCTGCCAGGCGTCCCGTGACGGCTCACATTGTTTTTCTGTGGTAATATACTTTATACCCTTACCCATAGATTAGTAAAGATACTTCGCCGCCTTGAAATTGAATGAAACCACAAACGGCTTATTTTAGTTATTTTTTTGAATTCTTGACAAATAAAAACATTTTTAGAGAAAATTTACGAATAAATAACTAATACTGCGTAATTTGCGTAATAAATAAATAATTATTTCAAATATTTTAGGGACATTTTAGCACGGAGACGTGGCAAAACTTTTTTACGCAACTATTTCATTTCTCAAAACTGGGTACATTTTCTTGTTAGGAGTGAGTAATCTTTACTAATCTATGCCCTTATCTATTACAGTAGAGGCTAAATAATATTTAAAAAAACGAGAAAAAAAATATTGTGAGTTACCAAGTTTTTATCTCACAAGTCTAAATAGTTTCTATTGTTGCTTCGGGAAATTCTTTAGAGTAACTCACAAAGGTTATGAACGATTGTAATTAAAAAATAAGGCTATTTTATAATAATTACTTGCGGAGAGAGGTAGCAGCCAACTCGAAGTGAACTAATAAAACAGTCAATAAATAATAATATCTATCTACTTTTGATTTCTCTGTAAAATACATGAAAATTATATGTAAATCTAAATAAAAATATAAATATCCTTCCATTAATGTTTTACTAACCTTACCTACCTTACTAACAAGCTAATTTACCGCTAAAAAGATCATTTGACAGATGACAGGCCTAATTTTTTCTCTAACAAAAAAATTTAATGTGGTAATGGGGATATAATGACGATTGTATGATTCTAAAAAGTATATGAATAGTGTAATTTTTTAATTCTCAAGATGATCATAATCATTATCATCATCAGCCTATTAAGGTCTCACTGCTGGGTACGGCTCTCCTCTCAGAATGAGAAGGATTAGGCCATAGTCATAGATGCCATAGTCCACCTCACTGGACAATTGCGTAATGGTAGACTTCACACACCTTTGAGATATTTTATAAATTTAAGGTGTGCAGGTTTCCTCACGATGTGCCTTCACCGTTTAAGCAAGTGATAATACATAACATTGTAAAATCAGAGGTTCGTGCCATTTGAACCTCGGATACCTCGATCAAGAAGCCGAGTTTCTTAACCACCAGGTTATCATAGCTCTTTTTACAAATTGTTGAATAAAATCGTCAATTTTTCACTTCTTAGGTAATTTTGAGAACCTGTCAACATTATCATTGACAGAGGCGCCCCTGACAAATACACAGAAAAGTTTGTCGGACTTTACCACAAGACCAAACGGTACTATATATTTTTTATTTTAAAATACATTTTTCTTTTTTGACAACCCGCGCGGCGGAATGGTTACGATACCGGTTTGACGCACAAAGGGTTGTGGTTCGATCCCTGGCCCGACAGATATCTGAATGATGAATATATCTGTTTTGGGACTAGGTTTTTGTGTATTCGTCTTAGTGTGTCCATGGCACCTACGATACAGGGAACCCTAGTGTGGGGCTGTAAAAGCTTTCTTTATTGATGTGAAACATCTATAGCCGCACGTAAAACCGATTTCTGGCGTGGCGACGCATGCCGTGCGCAATAACTATTACCGAAGTCACTGCGTAAACGAATTAAGTAGTCACGATTTGAAATAAATTCGTAAATTTTTGTATTTAATGAAAATAAATGTTTATTCAATAAATAGTCATCGTAATATTTTATTTTATCATTATGACATATTTAGTTCCTATCACAATATGTTCTTTTCTGCATATTACTTTTACAAAATAATGTCGATGTTTCACATCTGCCAGGCGTCCCGTGACGGCTCACATTTTTTTTATTACTAGCTGACCCAGCAAACTTCGTACCACCTCAAATATATTTCATATAAAATATAGCCTATGTTACTCGTGGATAATGTAGCTTTCGAATGGTGAAAGAATTTTTAAAATCGGTCCAGTAGTTTTTGAGCCTATTCATTACAATCAAACAAACAAACAAAGGTTTCCTCTTTATAATGTTAGTATAGATTTCATCTAGAATATATTCCTGATTGTTTGTTTGTTTTAGTACTGTTTAATATTAATTTAATTAAATAAAACAATTATTTTTGAACAAAAAAATAATATTTTTGTGACTTACAAGTCGAAAATATATTAAAATCTGGATATTGTTTTATCTGGAGGCACGGCAGTGCCTCCGCCAAGTCGAGCCTTCATATTATTTTTATTTTGGTCCTCAGCGATTAAAATTATTTATTCCATTTGAAACAATACATTTAATTTTTAATCTTTAATTCAGAGAAAGAAGAAAAAATAAATAAATAATGGTAAAGAATTTGGATTCTTTGCAAAACTTTATTCTCAGCTCGAAAGCATAATCAACATAAAACATATAGTTTTTCTACTTCTTAGGTAATTTTGAGACCCTGTCAACATTATCATTGACAGAGGCGCCCCTGACAAATACACAGAAAAGTTTGTCAGACTTTACCACAAGACCAAACGGTATTCTATTTTTTATTTCAAAGATAGATAAGTAATGATTTCAAAATACATTTTCCTTACTGCATGTATTAGAATATATGACCATAATTGTTTGTTCGTTTTTGTAATAATGTTTAATATACACTTAATTTAATTAAACATTTATTTTTGAATAAAAATATATTTTCGTTAATTTATTTAAAAACATGATTTAAATGGATATTGTTCGATTTATTCATTTGTTTTTTTATTAAAAGATCAGAAGAACAAACAATTTTGGTCCTCAGCGATTAAAATTATTTATTCCTTTTAAAATAATAGATTTAATTATAAATCTTCAATTCAGAGAAAGAAGAAAAAATAAAAAAAATTAGTAAAGACATTTGGATTCTTTGCAAAACTTAATTCTCAGCTCTAAAGCATAATCAACATAAAATATGTACTTTTTCCACTTCTTAGGTAATTTTGAGAACCTGTCAACATTGTCATTGACAGAGGCGCCCCTGACACACACAGAGAAAAATATAACTGACTTTACCACAAGACCAAACGGTAATCAATTTTTTTTTATAATACTTTTCACTTATTTCATCGAGTAGAATACGTCCATAATAATTATTTTTGAACAAAATATTTTCGTTAATCTTATGAACCTAAAATTTATTTAAATTTGAACAACAATTTGGCTTTCTTGCAAAACTTTGAAGGTGGTAGAACCCTTTGTGGTTCGACTCCGGCGGCACCACCGCCACACCTATTTCTACCTAATAACAGCAGTGTTAGGCGCTGCTGTGTTCCGTTTTGTAGGGTGTGGTGAGGGAGACAGACTTTTCCGAGGCATTCCAGCTTAGTCCTCAGGGGTAGCGGCGCATCTATGGCCGACCTCAGGTAGGAATATCTAATCTCATCTGGGGTTGATTACAGATGTCCATGGGCGGCAGTAGCCACTTACCATCAGGTGGACTGCATGCTCGTCTGCTACTCCTATATTATAAAAAAAAAAAAAACTTTATTTACTCAGTAGAATCATGAACATAAATATAGTTTTGATGGTGGTAGAACCCATGGTTCGACTCCGGCGGCACCACTGCCACACCTATTTCTGTAATAACAGCAATGTTAAGCGCTGCTGTGTTCTGGTTTGACGAGTGATAAGGGAGACATTCCAGTTTAGTCCTTCGGGATAGCAACACTACCCCGGAGGACTAAGCCGACGTGGCCGACCTCAGGTAGGAATCTTATCTGGGGTTCATTACAGATGTCCATGGCAGTAGACACTTACCATCAGGTGAACTGCTCATTCGCTACTCTTATAAATTAGTAATTTATTGATCGATTCTTCGGCAGTTAATCTTTGTCATTTATTACAGAGTTAGGTATGACGAATAAGAAAAATGAGAGTGATGAAGAGAGTGATGTTAGTAGTGAAGATGATTCATCAGATGAGTCTCATGAAGATTTATCAGATGAATCAGATGAAGATTAGGATTCTGGGGACCTACCACCATCTTTTATAAACCATAATACTTCAGGAAAGTTTTATTTCAATATTGCATCAACATTTCTTTTTCGTACCACGATCTCCTTAAAACAATATTGTTTTATACCTGCCGAGTGATGTAAAAGAATGAGTAATTTGTCTATTTCTTATCGAAGAGGACACGAGACATCGAAACTAGTGTCATCTCTTTCGCACCACGGTCTTGACTGTGTTCCGTCATACGCAGTTGAACAAATTTAAACCCTTATTCATTTTTCGCTTAACCATTGTATAAAACCAACTGAAATTGTCATAATTTGCTTTAAAAGTTAAATTTCCTGCAAAAAAATGAATAATTTCGACCGACATGATACAAAACTGCTTATTGCAATATTATAAAAACAATCTTACTTTAACGAGGTCGTGGTACGAAATATCAATGTATGATTAAAATAATGTAATAAGGGATGGTAGTAACCCCCTGGACTCAAAGGTTAACAATGGAGCCCTATGAAGCCTCCGCTGTCTGTCTGTTACTGAGCTCTATCGCCTGCACCGTAATAGATAGAGATATATGGTGATCATTATAACAAATAGGTACTAAAAATAAGCTAGAAAATAAAATGTTGCAATACGTCAAACCTCAATTTTTTTTGTTTTTCGCTTTCTTTATTGAACCACATAAAATAATACTTATAATTTGGTGGTACGGAATCCGCTGTGTGAGAGGTGAACTAACACTTAGCCATTTTTTTCTTTTATTTACTTATATTAAATTTTTTGTACTTTTTTAGAAAATAAAGTTATTAAAATTTGGAAAAAATGTTTTCATTTTGTTATATTAGAAATAGAATAAAATCCGAACAGTGGTATTAGAGATAAATGCTAACATAACAAAATGTGGAATGAACTTCCTCCTGAGGTATTCCTGAGTACTATGACATGGGGCTCTTCAAGAGGGGTGCAAAAAGAGTTCTCCTTCAAAGCCGGCGATGCATTGGCGACTCCTCTGGTGTTCCATAGGCGACGGTGTATTTTATTAATGCCGTATTGTATTTAAATCTTTATATATATATATATATATAAAGATATATATCTTTATATAGATATATATATATATATATATATATATATATATGTGCGTGTGTATGTCATCGAACTCCTCCTAAACGACTGGACTGATTTCATGTCAAGTTCAAGGGGACTTGAGAATGGTTTAGATTCACAATTTAGTCCGTGGGAAAAGGTTTTTAAAGGTAAGTAGTTGTTGATTTTGGAATGTTTCACATTGGATTCGACAGACTTCGCTACCATCGCAGTTTCAAATATTCTATCTATTTATCAAACCCGTTAGTGATAAGGGTTGTTCACCCTTAACATTTTTTTTATTTATATGGCAACACAATGTTAGTTACCGTACTCCTCCGAAACGGCTTTACCGATTTTCACCAAATTTTATATGCATATTCAGTAGGTCTGAGAATCGGCTACCATCTATTTTTCATACCCCTAAGTGGTAAGGGTTGTTCACCCTTAACATTTTTTTATTTATATGGCAACGTTTGCCGGGTCAGCTAGTATTAAAATAAAATTTGGCGTGTCCGCGCGTTGCAACCTGTCGCCACACGTCATTAGATCTGTCTGGCCGGGGATCGA
This sequence comes from Epargyreus clarus clarus, assembly GCA_014595695.2. Classification (NCBI taxonomy): domain Eukaryota; kingdom Metazoa; phylum Arthropoda; class Insecta; order Lepidoptera; family Hesperiidae; genus Epargyreus; species Epargyreus clarus. The sequence continues at coordinate 1,254,155 of JACTTY020000078.1, forward strand.
ACCTGGAACCTACGCGTCAGACTGGTATTCCCTTCCGCCATGAGACATACACACTCAAACATTACCCTCCAAAATCGGATAAAATACCTTTATTATTGACGAGCTTTTGCCCGCGGCTTCGCTCGCGTTACGAAGTAATATTTTCATCCCCTATTTTATCCCCTTGGGGGTAGAATTGCCAAAATCCTTTCTTAACGGATGCCTACGTCATAACATCTACCTGCATGCCAAATTTCAGCCCGATCCGTCCAGTGGTTTGGGCTGTGCGTTGATAGATCACTACGTCAGTCAGTCACCTTTGAGTTATATATATTTAGATATAGATTAAGAATTACTAGGAGAGCATAAATAAAACAAGGTATATAATTATCAAATATTTTTATACAAAGCACTATTTAACAAGCAAAATACAATAAGTCCTCAGCCGCAGTAAAGCCTTACAAAGAAACAGACTAGCGGCTTCGTGAGTGAAACAACGAATGGTTCTGTCTCGCTCGCACTTTCAAAGGTAAGTCTGTTATAACAGCAGTGTAACGCTGCTGTGTTCTGGTTTGAAGTGTGGTAAGGAGACATACTTTTCCGAGGCGTTCCAGCTTAGTCTTCAGGGGTAGCGGCGCTGTGGTCGACCACAGGTAAGACTAATCATATATGGGGTTCATTACAGTACTCTTAGTACGAGTTTTTACGTTTGCTTAAAACCGTTCAACGTTTACGTGTTCGTTCATACAGCGCCCCCGTGGACCGTATCGGAACTAAAATTTGCATTGAGAATAAAAAAACTGAGTAGTCAATTATAACGACACTTAATTTTACAAATATAAATAGAATGATTTTACATTTTTCATTTAATTTTACATTTTTAATTTAATTTTGATAGCGTTATACATAGATTAGTAAAGATACTTCGCCGCCTTGAAATTGAATGAAGCCACAAACGGCTTATTAGTAAGTTCTTTTTTTGAATTCTTGACAAATAAACATTTTTAGAGAAATTGTACGAATAAATAACTAATACTGCGTAATTTACATAATAAATAAATAATTATTTCAAATATTTTAGGGACATTTTAGCACGGAGACGTGGCAAAACTTTTTTACGCAACTATTTCAATTCTCAAAACTGGGTACATTTACTTGTTAGGAGTGAGTAATCTTTACTTATCAATGGCGTTAGAGCTCCGTTCTTGAAACTTATACTGCGGAATTTTAGTTCCAATACGGTCCTCGGGGGCGCTGTATGCGCGAATACGTAAACGTTGAACGTATTCGAGCAAACGTTAAAACTCGTACTAAGGGTTCAATGTAATTGGGCGATTATTAGGCAGAAATAAAGTGACATCTACCGCCCATGGACATTTATAATCAACCCCAGATAAGGTTAATCCTACCTGAATTCTCCCATAGATGCTACCCCTGAGGGCTAAGTTGAAACGCCTCCGAGAAGTGTCTCTTAGCACATTCTATAGGGCTTCATATCTACTGAAGTTTGAGTAACTCTTTTTTCTACAGCGACGTTTAAACTTTGAGAAACATCTTAAACTACAACCGCTAGGCGGCGCCAATGTCAATACTGTTACGTGCGAGCGAGACAAACACATCTACCCTCTCATTTCATTATTATTTCGTTGATTTAACATTTAACATAATATTAGGTGTATTTACAATTATTATAATTTTAATTGAGTTTTGCATTTTGATTGAGGCCATTCTTTACGTTTAGGGGTAGGATGGGGTGGCAGTGTGATAAGGAAAAGGGGGTAAATCGTGACGTCATAATAGTTTAACAAGAATTATTAAAAAAAACCAACTGCTTAAAAATCTCCCACAATTTAGACGAATCCAACGACACCTCATATGTTAATCCGTCAAGCCGTTTGTGCTGCAGCGTGACAAACAATGAGACACACATCCATACGTACGTACATACATACATACATACATACATACATACATACATACGTACATACATACGTACATACATACATACATACATACATACGTACATACATACGTACATACATACATACATACATACGTACATACATACATACATACATACATACATACATACATACATACATACATACGTACATATATACATAGGCTCGAATAACATTACCCTCTTACGGTAAAAAAACAGGAGAATAATGAAAATTACTTAAATTATTGAGTGATTTTTATAACAATAAAATAATTTTGTATTTATTAAAACAGTTAGACCATGGGTTGGAAATCGAAAAAATCATGAATTTTGAATTTTATTTTTCTACTAAAATCACTGATGTTACCAATGAAAACGAAAAATGAAAATGGTTGAGACTAAAAATAAAAAAAAATACTATCAGTACCATTTTATTTTAGATTTTTCTATTTAGATACAGTTTATATTGAAACTTGTCTTATTCAAAAAAGATCATTTTGCCAAAAAAATACTGAATGTATACAACTCCTTTTCATAATATAGGAGTAGCAGACGAGCATGCAGTCCATCTGGTGGTAAGTGGCTACTGCCGCCCATGGACATCTGTAATCGACCCAAGATAGGATTAGATATTCCTACTTGAGGTCGGCCACAGATGCGCCGCTACCTGATGACTAAGCTGGAACGTCTCGGAAAAGTATGTCTCCCTTACCACACCCTTCAAACCGGAACACAGCAGCGCTTAACACTGCTGTTATTACAACGTAACAGAATGACCCCGTTTACATCCAATACTGGGGCAGCGTGGTCAATGCGGTCTTCGATCACCGGGGAACATATAAGTCAGAAATGCATTTTTTTCAATGATTTTTTAAGAAATTGCACATTTATAGGTTGTGGATTGGGACAGCATGGGACAGTATGGCCCATAATTTTAATAAGGACGTATTAGTAGTTACTATGAGTGATTTTTTGTATTTTTTAACCGACTTCAATATTTAATATGTGAAATTGCGAAGTTAATATTAGCGCCATCTTTAAAGCCGAACGCAACCGAAAATGGCCGAAATGTTTCGATTTTAACGACAAGTTCCGCCGATATACGACCGAATCCGAAACTTTGTCCGCTTCGGCCGAATATCGAAGAAAAAATCAAATATAGAAAAGAGGTTTTGGTCAATGTTTTGGTTGTGCTGAAGGTTGACCGAAACCGATACTTTGACCGTTTCGGTCGAATATCGAAGAAAAATTGAATATCGAAAAAAAGAGTTTTCGCTAAATATTTCAGTCGGGCCGAAAGGTTCGACCTATTTCTGGCCGAGACCGAAACTTTGACCGAAACATCTTTTTCTTTCCTTCATTTCATTAAATTCCTTTTTTAAATCTGAAATAATTCAATTATGTTTTATTCATATATTTTTTATCTTTATGATTTATTGCCTCATACGAAATAAGTTATCACCCAAAAAAATTATAGCCTGCGTTAAAAAATACAAAAACTCATCACAAAAAGTTGGATTCTTCAATCAATTAATATCAATCGACCAGTCATCAAATCCTCAGTCATTAACCAATCTCCTGATCAATCTATCGTCCAACAGACAAATCTATACCACGATCATATGGTTGTCGATTTCAATCAAGATCGTCGTCTAATCTTTAATCAATCTCAATCGATCGATCGGTTATCAATGGATCGATCAATTAATCGACCATCACCCGTTATGAACATGACTTATGCCCGTTATTAATAATCAATCTACCGATTCTTGGCTACCATAGATTGAAATTTGACAATGTTTAGCTATTTCATGTCTGTACCTACCAAACATCGACGTTTAAAAATGTCTTCTTGTCAAATGAGAAATCTCTAATCAATCAATCAATTGCAATCTATCTACAGATCGAACAACCGACTAATCGATCAACCAATCTAAAAGTAACATTGATTATTAATAATCTTATCTATCGAAAGTTTTCCTTCCAAAGATCAAAATTTGAAAGTTTTTTAATACATAGATTGATTGTTAATAACATCTCAATATCAGTATCAGTCGTATCTCAATCAATCAATCACAATCCTTCAATCAATCGACCAACCAATAGACCAACCAATCGACCAATCAATCGACCAACCAATCGACCAATCAATCAACCAATCAATCGACCAACCAATCGACCAACCAATCGACCAATCAATCAACCAATCAATCGACCAACCAATCGCCCAACCAATCGACCAACAAGTCACACGTTACTTCCATTACAAATCCATTGTCCTGCCACCCCTACGACCATCAATACACTGATCAATACCATCAGTCCCCGGTGACGTCACGTCCGGTCTCAGAGGTTCTCGTGCAAGAAGTGTATGAGCGTCGCCTCGTAGTGTTTGGCCGCGTGCATCGCGCGGAGCGAGTGCCTCTCGCCGGGGTACACCTGGAATCATTGTGGGTCAGTATTACATCAGTATTGGGTCAGTATTGATTGAAAGTTAAGTAGGTTGATCAGGAATTTTGTGTGAATATTATTTGGATAAGCATTGGATCAGTATTAGTTCAGTATTGACGGAGGGTTAGGTAGGTCAATCAGGAATTGTGAGTCAGTATTGGATCAATATTGAGAGAAAACTAGGGTAGGTCAACCAGGAAATTAGGTCAGTATTGGATCTGTATGTTGTCTGGATTGGGTCAATATTGATTGAAAGATAGTTAGATCTATTACGAATTTTGGGTCAGTATTGAGCCAGTATTGGGTCCATAATAAGTGAAAGTTAGGTACATATTACTACACATATTGAATACAGGGTAAATGGTGCGTTAATATAGGGTTATAGATGGCGAAAATATTGAATCAATATTCGGTCAATACAGTATCAATATATATCATTTGAACATTTTTTATTAATAACATCAGCTCGTTAAATGATCGTTATAGAAGCCTTTGTAGTTCGACTTCAGAAGCGCCACCGCCACACCTATTTCTGTTGTAACAGCAGTGTTAAGCGCTGCTGTGTTCTGGTTTGAAGTGTGGTAAGGGAGAGATACTTTTCCGAGGAGCTTAAGCTTAGCTCCAGTCCTCAGAGGTAGCGCATTTGTGGCCGAACTCAGCTAGGACTCTAATCTTATCTGGGGTTGATTACAGATGTAGTTAGTCAGCAGTAGCCACTTACCATCAGGTAGACTGCATGCTCGTCTGCTACTCCTATATTATGAACGAACTTTTGCCCGCGGCTTCGCTCGCGTTACGAAGTAATATTTTCATCCCCTTTTTATATCTCCTTGGGGATAGAATTGATCAAAATCCTTTCTTAGCGGATGCCTACGTCATAACATCTACCTGCATGCCAAATGTCAGCCCGATCCGTCCAGTGGTTTGGGCTGTGCGTTGATAGATCACTATGTCAGTCAGTCACCTTTGAGTTATATATATTTAGATATTAGTACTCACTTGAACACGATGTGGCTTCCCGAGTCGCACGAGCTCCGCGAGCAACGCCGCGGTATGACAGAAGTGGACGTTCTCATCTGCCAGCCCGTGGATTATTAGAAGTCGGCCTTCCCTGTTGAAAAATGTTAGTTATAATAATGATTATCACTGTAGTGTTATATGATTCTGAGACGTCAATCCATTACTATCCCACTACTAAGAATTAATATAGGTTTTAGCATTAATCCACTTATTTGCCATCCGCTATTTGTCACCCGACATTTATTTTAAAGTTGGTAGAACCCTTTGTGGTTCGACTCCAGCGGCACCACTGCCAAGCCTACTTCTGCCTTATAACAGCAGCGTTAAGCGCTGCTGTGTTCTGGTTTGAAAGGTGTGGTAAGTGTAACATACTTTTTTCTGAGCAGCTCCAGCTAAGTCCTCATGTATAGCGGCGCATCCGTGGCCGCCCTCAGGTAGGAATACTTAACTTTACCTGGAGTTGATTACAGTAGTCCATGGGTGGCAGTAGCCACTTACCATTAGGTGGACTGCATGCTCGTCTGCTACTCCTATATTATATAAAACAAAATCTTCCAACGATGGTCAAGCGGTTGTCAACTATTAAAATCAAAGTGTTGGTTCGCAACGGAACATATTATACTTAGCAGCAACGCCGCACGTCACCCTTCACGCGACACACGTCACCCCTCGCTCACCACACTGCATTCCTCACGCATTACGCGTCACCCGTCACCCGTCATTGTCACCCTGCCACTGTCATCCCGCGCGTCACCCAATTCCACCAGCGCCCCATGTAGCGCTCGGTGTAGGCCGGGGGTGCGGCCCCCGGACCCCCCGACCCCCCGCCCCCACCTGTCCGGGAAGTACGGCGCGTGCTTGAGCACGGAGGCGCGCGTGTAGGCGTGCGCCGCGCGCGCCGGCAGCCCCATGTAGCGCTCGGTGTAGGCGGTGTCGTACAGCCCCCCGACCCCCCGACCCCCCGCCCCCACCTGTCCGGGAAGTACGGCGCGTGCTTGAGCACGGAGGGCGCGCGTGTAGGCGTGCGCCGCGCGCGCCGGCAGCCCCATGTAGCGCTCGGTGTAGGCGGTGTCGTACAGCCCCCCGACCCCCCGACCCCCCGCCCCCACCTGTCCGGGAAGTACGGCGCGTGCTTGAGCACGGAGGCGCGCGTGTAGGCGTGCGCCGCGCGCGCCGGCAGCCCCATGTAGCGCTCGGTGTAGGCGGTGTCGTACAGCCCCCCGACCCCCCGACCCCCCGCCCCCACCTGTCCGGGAAGTACGGCGCGTGCTTGAGCACGGAGGCGCGCGTGTAGGCGTGCGCCGCGCGCGCCGGGCAGCCCCCATGTAGCGCTCGGTGTAGGCGGTGTCGTACAGCCCCCCGACCCCCCGACCCCCCGCCCCCCACCGTCCGGGAAGTACGGCGCGTGCTTGAGCACGGAGGCGCGCGTGTAGGCGTGCGCCGCGCGCGCCGGCAGGCCCCATGTAGCGCTCGGTGTAGGCGGTGTCGTACAGCCCCCCCGACCCCCCCCGACCCCCCCCCGCCCCCCACCTGTCCCCGGGAAGTACGGCGCGTGCTTGAGCACGGAGGCGCGCGGTGTAGGCGTGCCGCCGCGCGCGCCGGCAAGCCCCATGTAGCGCTCGGTGTAGGCGGTGTCGTACAGCCCCCAGACCCCCGACCCCCCGCCCCCACCCTGTCCGGGAAGTACGGCGCGTGCTTGAGCACGGAGGCGCGCGTGTAGGCGTGGCGCCGCGCGCGCCGGCAGCCCCAATGTAGCGCTCGGGGTAGGCGGGTGTCGTACAGCCCCCCGACCCCCCGAACCCCCCGCCCCCACCTGTCCGGGAAGTACGGCGCGTGCTTGAGCACGGAGGCGCGCGTGTAGGCGTGCGCCGCGCGCGCCGGCAGCCCCATGTAGCGCTCGGTGTAGGCGGTGTCGTACAGCCCCCCGACCCCCCGACCCCCCCGCCCCCACCTGTCCGGGAAGTACGGCGCGTGCTTGAGCACGGAGGCGCGCGTGTAGGCGTGCGCCGCGCGCGCCGGCAGCCCCATGTAGCGCTCGGTGTAGGCGGTGTGTCGTACAGCCCCCGACCCCCCGACCCCCCCGCCCCCACCTGTCCGGGAAGTACGGCGCGTGCTTGAGCACGGAGGCGCGCGTGTAGGCGTGCGCCGCGGCGCGCCGGCAGCCCCATGTAGCGCTCGGTGTAGGCGGTGTCGTACAGCCCCCCGACCCCCCCGACCCCCCGCCCCCACCTGTCCGGGAAGTACGGCGCGTGCTTGAGCACGGAGGCGCGCGTGTAGGCGTGCGCCGCGCGCGCCGGCAGCCCCATGTAGCGCTCGGTGTAGGCGGTGTCGTACAGCCCCCCGACCCCCCGACCCCCCGCCCCCACCTGTCCGGGAAGTACGGCGCGTGCTTGAGCACGGAGGCGCGCGTGTAGGCGTGCGCCGCGCGCGCCGGCAGCCCCATGTAGCGCTCGGTGTAGGCGGTGTCGTACAGCCCCCCGACCCCCCGACCCCCCGCCCCCACCTGTCCGGGAAGTACGGCGCGTGCTTGAGCACGGAGGCGCGCGTGTAGGCGTGCGCCGCGCGCCGCCGGCAGCCCCATGTAGCGCTCGGTGTAGGCGGTGTCGTACAGCCCCCCGACCACCCCGACCCCCCGCCCCCACCTGTCCGGAGTACGGCGCGTGCTTGAGCACGGAGGCGCGCGTGTAGGCGTGCGCCGCGCGCGCCGGCAGCCCCATGTAGCGCTCGTGTAGGCGGTGTCGTACAGCCCCCCGACCCCCCCGACCCCCCGCCCCCACCTGTCCGGGAAGTACGGCGCGTGCTTGAGGCACGGAGGCGCGCGTGTAGGCGTGCGCCGCGCGCGCCGGCGCCCCATGTAGCGCTCGGTGTAGGCGGTGTCGTACAGCCCCCCGACCCACCGACCCCCCGCCCCCACCTGTCCGGGAAGTACGGCGCGTGCTTGAGCACGGAGGCGCGCGTGTAGGCGTGCGCCGGCGCGCGCCGGCAGCCCCATGTAGCGCTCGGTGTAGGCGGTGTCGTACAGCCCCCCCGACCCCCCCGACCCCCCGCCCCCACCTGTCCGGGAAGTACGGCGCGTGCTTGAGCACGGAGGCGCGCGTGTAGGCGTGCGCCCGCGCGCGCCGGCAGCCCCATGTAGCGCTCGGTGTAGGCGGTGTCGTACAGCCCCCCGACCCCCCGACCCCCCGCCCCCACCTGTCCGGGAAGTACGGCGCGTGCTTGAGCACGGAGGCGCGCGTGTAGGCGTGCGCCGCGCGCGCCGGCAGCCCCATGTAGCGCTCGGTGTAGGCGGTGTCGTACAGCCCCCCGACCCCCCGACCCCCCGCCCCCACCTGTCCGGGAAGTACGGCGCGTGCTTGAGCACGGAGGCGCGCGTGTAGGCGTGCGCCGCGCGCGCCGGCAGCCCCATGTAGCGCTCGGTGTAGGCGGTGTCGTACAGCCCCCCGACCCCCCGACCCCCCGCCCCCACCTGTCCGGGAAGTACGGCGCGTGCTTGAGCACGGAGGCGCGCGTGTAGGCGTGCGCCGCGCGCGCCGGCAGCCCCATGTAGCGCTCGGTGTAGGCGGTGTCGTACAGCCCCCCGACCCCCCGACCCCCCGCCCCCACCTGTCCGGGAAGTACGGCGCGTGCTTGAGCACGGAGGCGCGCGTGTAGGCGTGCGCCGCGCGCGCCGGCAGCCCCATGTAGCGCTCGGTGTAGGCGGTGTCGTACAGCCCCCCGACCCCCCGACCCCCCGCCCCCACCTGTCCGGGAAGTACGGCGCGTGCTTGAGCACGGAGGCGCGCGTGTAGGCGTGCGCCGCGCGCGCCGGCAGCCCCATGTAGCGCTCGGTGTAGGCGGTGTCGTACAGCCCCCCGACCCCCCGACCCCCCGCCCCCACCTGTCCGGGAAGTACGGCGCGTGCTTGAGCACGGAGGCGCGCGTGTAGGCGTGCGCCGCGCGCGCCGGCAGCCCCATGTAGCGCTCGGTGTAGGCGGTGTCGTACAGCCCCCCGACCCCCCGACCCCCCGCCCCCACCTGTCCGGGAAGTACGGCGCGTGCTTGAGCACGGAGGCGCGCGTGTAGGCGTGCGCCGCGCGCGCCGGCAGCCCCATGTAGCGCTCGGTGTAGGCGGTGTCGTACAGCCCCCCGACCCCCCGACCCCCCGCCCCCACCTGTCCGGGAAGTACGGCGCGTGCTTGAGCACGGAGGCGCGCGTGTAGGCGTGCGCCGCGCGCGCCGGCAGCCCCATGTAGCGCTCGGTGTAGGCGGTGTCGTACAGCCCCCCGACCCCCCGACCCCCCGCCCCCACCTGTCCGGGAAGTACGGCGCGTGCTTGAGCACGGAGGCGCGCGTGTAGGCGTGCGCCGCGCGCGCCGGCAGCCCCATGTAGCGCTCGGTGTAGGCGGTGTCGTACAGCCCCCCGACCCCCCCGACCCCCCGCCCCCACCTGTCCGGGAAGTACGGCGCGTGCTTGAGCACGGAGGCGCGCGTGTAGGCGTGCGCCGCGCGCGCCGGCAGCCCCATGTAGCGCTCGGTGTAGGCGGTGTCGTACAGCCGCCAGCAGGTCACCGGCGCGCCCGCCACGCACACCTTGAAGATGTTCGGCCGGGTCGCGAGGCCCAGTAGCGACAGGTAGCCACCTGGAGGAGGGGAAGGATATAAAGTTTCAGAGACGATTGATAACGTCCAAAAAATGGTGAATAGAAAAGAAAAAAGAGAGACGAGAGGACAAGGAATTAAAGTTTTAGAGATGATTGATAACGTCCAAAAAATGGTAAATAGAAAACAAAAAAAAGAGACACGAGACGACAAAGAATTAAAGTTTTAGAGACGATTGATAACATGCAAAAAGTAGAGAACACACAAGAAAAAGGACAGACATGAGAAAGAGAAGAATAGAGTTGAAATATGTTTTTGAGGCAAAAGAAAAAGTATAAAAATATTTTCAGTAAAAAATTAAAAAGGAAAATAGAAGAAAGGAAGTAATTCCACCGAACACGTAGATAACACAAGCGAGAAACGAAATTGGAATAAATTTTAAAAAGGGGGAAAAGAGAAAAGATAAGAAGAAAAACATAGCTTACCGTAACTCCATCCGTGTATGGCGACTCTCTCCATGTCTATGCAACCGGTTTCTTTAGCGAGCCATTGCAATACTTCTACCTGAAACAATAACATTTATATGCAAAGACGTGCGTAATCATAAAATTTAAAAACCAAACATCTACACTAATATTATAAAGAGGAAATCTTTGTTTGTTTGTTTGTTTGGTTGTAATGAATAGGCTCAAAAACTACTGAACGGATTTTAAAAATTCTTTCACCATTCGAAAGCTACATTATCCACAAGTAAAATAGGCTATATTTGATATGAAATATATTTGATAAATAAATTTTAAGGCGGTACAAAGTTTCCCGGGTCAACTAGTTTCTAATATATTCCGCTTTGAATGGTATGGTAAGGAAGACATACTTTTCTGAGAGGTTCCAACTTGGTCTCCAAGGGATAGGAACGCATGACCAACCTCAGGTAGGAATCTTAATCTCATCTGGGATTGATTACAGACGTCCACTAGCCGTAGCCACTTACCATCACATAGGTTGCATGCTAGCTTCCTATTTCAAAAAACACACTTTAATTCAGTCCGTTATCAAAAAGCAACCATTCCACCCTCACCTGATCGTCCAGCTCGATCTGTCCCATCTTACTCTTGATCGCGGCCTCCCACGCCCGTCCCCTGTGCTTCGAACCCCTAGAGTCCACAGCGACAACGTTGAAACCGCGCGCCGCTAGCATATACATGCGGAGTTGACGGATACCCTGTATACGATAGAAGAGATTCATTGCTTATATTACTGAAGAACTTGCTCAATATTTCTAGGCGCTTAAATGGGAATTTTATGTGACAGAATATGAAAAAGCAAGGAACTCCTCATTTCATAAAGGTAGACAATCATAAACTGTCTAATATTGTTTTAGTCACCAAGCAATTACCAAAGACTCGAAGACATCGAAGACAGGTCTTAACTTGTAGATTTTTGTTTTAATTTTAATTTTATTACTTCATACCAATAGCTACATCACATCTACACTTAGTAACTTATTAGGTAGCTTCATTTTTCAAATTTTCAAGGGAACTCTTTACTACACAGGAGTTGAAACTTTTAAAATACGCAGTTTTATTACGTTACCCAAGCACTTACCACAGCCGCTAAGACATCGAGGTCAACTGTCACCATTAAGGACTTATCGAACAATTTACACCACGAACCTTATACGAGTTAGTGACGGTCTGGACTTCAGGTCCACCGTACACGTGCAGCACGGTAGGCCTCCGGACGGGACAGCCGGGCGTCACCGCGGCCCGCCACAACGTACAGTAGGCCACGAGGCCGCACGACAGACGCGTCTCGTATATCTGAGCCGTTGGTACTGAGGCGAGGAGGGATCGCTCTGAAATGTTATAGGCATTTTTAATTCATGACCGTGATAAGTTGTAATTCATGTAGATTTATGGTTTCTTTTGATGTGAAACATCTATAGCCGCACGTAAAACCGATTTCTGGCGTGGCGACGCATGCCGTGGCATATAGACTATATATATACGATGGTATATATATACAGTCTATATGCAGTTGGGTGTACGGTGTGGCGACGCGTCGCCATGCGCAAAAATCGTAATATTTTATTTTATCATTATGACATATTTAGTTCCTATCACAATATGTTCTTTTCTGCATATTACTTTTACAAAATAATGTCGATGTTTCACATCTGCCAGGCGTCCCGTGACGGCTCACATTGTTTTTTTTATAATATAGGAGTAGCAGACGAGCATCCAGTCCACCTGATGGTAAGTGGCTACTGCCGCCCATGGACATCTGTAATCAACCCCAGATAGGATTAGACATTCCTACCTGAGGTCGGCCACAGATGCGCCGCTACCCTTGAGGACTAAGCTGGAACGCCTCGGAAAAGTATGTCTCCCTTACCACACCCTTCAAAACAAAACACAGCAGCGCATAACACTGCTGTTATTAGGTAGAAATAGGTGTGGCGGTGGTGCCGCCGGAGTCGAACCACAAAGGGTTCTACCACCTTCCATGTATGTGTCTTGTTTTAGTTGTAGACAATTATTATTTTCGCTGTATAGACTAGTATAAAAATCCAGTCAATGTCAATCAGTGTGGAGACACTGACTGTCTGATATAATATAACCTTTAAACCATGATAATCTAGATTTCTAGAAGCGTGAAATTTTTAACAAGCTCTTCATATAACCTAAATGAGTACGAAAAAAGATTTCTTAAAATTCATTTCCCGAGGAGGAACAGTCGTCAAGAGGGAAGTAGGAGGCCGAGGGGTTAGGGGGTCAAGGGGTATAGGAGGTTAAGAGGGTAGGAGGTCCAGACTGGGGTCTGAAAGATAGCTTCTTATTATAATAAAAATACATATATAAAATCTGACCTCTAATAAACATCGAAGTGTCACCGTCATCATCACCATCCCCAGATCTACACTCCTGCGATCCATTGAACAATCTGCTCTCTTTTAAATCTGAAATAAAGGTTCAAAATTTACAGGTGAAATTAACGAAAGATCCGAGAGTCCAACCAAATTAGATCGGTAGCTGTTGAAAAAAATTGAAGACATACAAATTTACATACATGCATAAACATACATACATACATTCATACATAAAAGTTGAATACAGAACCTCCTTTTTCTAGGTTTGTTATCCAAAGCTTTGCTTGTTAATTATATACAAAAGTATGAGGACATTTTTATTTTTTGGCTGTCAAGGGGGAGGTTTTTTTTTATAATGTAAGTTTAGCAGACGAGCATGCAGTCCACCTGATGGTAAGTGGCTACTGCCGCCCATGGACATCTGTAATCAACCCCAGATAAGATATTCCTACCTGAGGTCGGCCACAGATGCGCCGCTACCTCAGGACTAAGCTGGAACGCCTCAGAAAAGTCTGTCTCCCTTACCACACCCTCAAACCGGAAAACAGCAGCGCCTAACACTGCTGTTATTAGGCAGAAATAGGTGTGGCGGTGGTGCCGCCGGAGTCGAACCACAAAGTGTTCTACCACCTTCAGCTAAATCAAAGGGGCGATAAACGAAAAGTGACATCCTAAAAAAGGTCCATAGTCATGGGGAGAGTTGTGCCCCGATGTGGGGGCATTTGAGGAACTGCAGTTGACAGAACAGCAACACAAACTCACCCAGCGAACACCTCTCGGTGATAACACCGAGCGGTACGAGCGTGACGTTGGGCATTCCCCCGGGAACGTCGCCCGATGACGTCACCTGCACCCGGTACACCCGCGTCCGCGGCACGCTGCTTATGTTCGACGACGTTATCACTGCTATTGTGCAATCCTGTGGGGGAAATGAAAATATAGGAGGTCGTTTGTCCACCGCGACCGATATCGGCAGTTTACTTTGTTCCAGCTGTCACGCGTGTGACGGCAGTGGATGGACAAGTTCCAACATGTTTTATATTGCTGGCACATCGTCCCGTCAATATCTCGGAGCCGATCTAGTGATCACGCCGATCTACTCGAAATATCGGCGGCCGGGATGACGGTGCTCGGGTGACGGACGTGCGGTGGACATAGTAAACGTATGTACGCTACTTCGGCCTCGTAATTAATTATCGCTATCGGCTCGGTGACGGTGGACCAAACGGCGTAAAGGTTCTTTTTTTGTAAGATTTATGTAACACAAGAGAGTACAAAACCACCTCATGGGAAGTGACTACCGCCGCTCTTGGGCAGTGGCCTTACATAATAAAATAATTTAAAAAAACAATGGCTCTAATACACTACCTTGTAACACACCCCTTAAGTAATACTATGCACAAAAAACGTGTGCGTTCCTTGCGTGCAATAAAAACTATTTGACTTGCACTTGGCCAATTATTTTGTTAACACACTTTTATTAGCTTGGGTTGTATGTATGTATGTATGTATGTATGTATGTATGTGTGTGTGTGTGTGTGTGTGTGTGTGTGTGTGTGTGTGTTGTGTGTGTGTGTATGTATGTATGTATGTATGTACGTACGTAACAGTAACGGAACCTTTGAACCCGATTTCTATCCACTTTGAACGCTCAGTTTAATTCAAAATTTTGATGAATTACCAAAAACCGATGACAATACACGATTTTAATAATTTTGTACCATTGTCCTTATCAACATCCTCAGGATTAATTTTATTATGATATAGGAGTAACAGACGAGTATAATTTCACATGTTTCGATGAAGCTAAGTGTGAGTAAAATTATTAATACTCACCAACCCAGATTGTACCACATTTAAAAGCAAATAAATAAATATGAATATGAGCAATGGCATGCAGTCCACCTGATGGTTAGTGGCTACTGCCGCCCATGGACGTCTGAAATCAATCCCAGATAGGATTAGATATTCCTACCTGAGGTCGGCCACAGATGCGCCGCTACCCCTGAGGACTAAGTCGGAACGCCTCCGAAAAGTATTTCTCCCTTACTACACCTTTCAAACAAGAACACAGCAGCGCTTAACACTGATTATATATTATACGCTTATAACAGAAATAGGTGTGGCGGTGGTGCCGCCGGAGTCGAACCATAAAGGGTTCTTCTTCTACTTCATCTTCATCAACCCATTACTGTCCCATTGCTAGGCACGAGTCTCCTCTCAGAATGAGGATTAGGCCATAGTCCACCGCGCTGGCCAAGTGCGTATTGGTGAACATCACATACCTTTGAGATTTATTTTTTTTATAAATCTCTCAGGTAGGCAGGTTTCCTCACGATGTTTTCCTTCACCGTTTAAGCAAGTGATAATTTATTTCTAATACGCACATAATTTTGAAAATCAGAGGTGCATGCCTGGGATTTGAACCTCGGACCTCTCGATCGAGAGGCCGAGTATCTTAACCACTAGGCTATCACTGCCTATTAGGCTATCACTGCCACAAAGGGTTCTACCACCTTAAAATAAAACTAACCTCATCCATGTGTACTGTGTGCGAGTGTCCCGGCGCGGTGAGCAACGCGACGGCGGCGGTCCGCGGCGGCAGGGGAGCTACGTACAGCTGCCGCTCCAACGGAGACTCGCGGAGACCCGTGAAGTATACTAACCCGTTGTTTTTATCCACCTGGGGACGTAACAAACACGTATTGGAAGGTTAAAATGGTGCTGTGTTCAACTTTGTCCCTCTGTCGCCCCCGTAAGAGGCGACTAAAAGGGGCTTTCGGGGTTGCGGATGGCAAGAGTGGGAGCTCGAACCGTACAGCAAGCGACCCCGGGTATGACAGCGGTTTGTGTGGTCGCATATCGCTGTAATCATCATGTGAGAGGAGCGTAAATTGCTCCCCCCAGGGCAGAGCCCGATAGAAGGGCATCGCATTAGAAGGATTCCGGTTGTGTTCCGTTGGAGATCTCGGAGTTCTCTACCAAACGCCGAGGTCGGCCACCGGGGGGTTTTAGTGCGGTAAAAGTCCCACATAACCCGGCGTCGCCCCCACGGCGTCGGGTACCGTTTAAAGGTTTCCCTCTCGTCAAGAAAAAAAAAAGGTACAGTTACAATATATTCAAAGTCTCACCCAAATCTTCTTCGCTATGACCTCCCACTCGCCAGCCGTGATCGGCTCCTTGCTGATGATGTTCGGCCCCACCGCGTCCGACTCGTCCTCCATTATCATCTCTGGTACCGCTGGTGAAGAAACAATAATAATTTATTATTATTTACGTGAAGACTGTCTGCAACTCGAGAGGTGAAGCATTACTGAATCACGCTATCGAAGTTTTTTCAACATCTTGCATATATACAAAGCCCGAACAGAGACGGTCTGAACACCTAACCTCAAACTTTTGACATACCTTTCAACATATATCTCTCCTATTCAATCCCACTTCCCCTTTCTACCCCCATCTCCCTGACCCCCTGACCCTTTTTCTCCGTCCCCCCTTCTACCACACGTGCCGCACGTTTTTTTTTTATAATATAGGAGTAGCAGACGAGCATGCAGTCCACCTGATGGTAAGTGGCTACTGCTGCCCATGGACATCTGTAATCAACCCCAGATAGGAATAGTAAACCTACCTGAGGTCGGCCACAGATGCGTCGCTACCCCTGAGGACTAAGCTGGAACGCCTCCGAAAAGTCTGTCTCCCTTACCACACCCTTCAAACCGAAACACTTCAGCGCCTAACACTGCTGTTATTTGGCAGAAATAGGTGTGGCAGTGGTGCCGCCGGAGTCGAACCACAAAGGGTTCTACCACCTTTACAGTACCAGGTACAGGTGCCGGTGCCGGTATCCTCGGCCGCCGGGGGGCACGGCGACCCCCCGACCCCCGTCCCCCTGCGCACACTCACACGCGGGCCGCTCCCTCGCCGCTCGCACGCCGCACGTCACCAGGTACAGGTGCGGTGCCGGTATCCTCGGCCCGCCGGGGGGCACGGCGACCCCCCGACCCCCGTCCCCTGCGCACACTCACACGCGGGCCGCTCCCTCGCCGCTCGCACGCCGCACGTCACCAGGTACAGGTGCCGGTGCCGGTATCCTCGGCCGCCGGGGGGCACGGGCGACCCCCCGACCCCCGTCCCCCTGCGCACACTCACACGCGGGCCGCTCCCTCGCCGCTCGCACGCCGCACGTCACCAGGTACAGGTGCCGGTGCCGGTATCCTCGGCCGCCGGGGGGCACGGCGACCCCCCGACCCCCGTCCCCCTGCGCACACTCACACGCGGGCCGCTCCCTCGCCGCTCGCACGCCGCACGTCACCAGGTACAGGTGCTGGTGGCCGGTCTCCTCGGACGCCGGGGGGCACGGCGACCCCCCGACCCCCGTCCCCTGCGCACACTCACACGCGGGCCGCTCCCTCGCCGCTCGCACGCCGCACGTCACCAGGTACAGGTTGCTGGTGGCCGGTCTCCTCGGACGCCGGGGGGCACGGCGACCCCCCGACCCCCGTCCCCCTGCGCACACTCACACGCGGGCCGCTCCCTCGCCGCTCGCACGCCCCGCACGTCACCAGGTACAGGTGCTGGTGGCCGGTCTCCTCGGACGCCGGGGGGCACGGCGACCCCCCGACCCCCGTCCCCCTGCGCACACTCACACGCGGGCCGCTCCCTCGCCGCTCGCACGCCGCACGTCACCAGGTACAGGTGCCGGTGCCGGTATCCTCGGCCGCCGGGGGGCACGGCGACCCCCCGACCCCCGTCCCCCTGCGCACACTCACACGCGGGCCGCTCCCTCGCCGCTCGCACGCCGCACGTCACCAGGTACAGGTGCCGGTGCCGGTATCCTCGGCCGCCGGGGGCACGGCGACCCCCCCGACCCCCGTCCCCCCTGCGCACACTCACACGCGGGCCGCTCCCTCGCGCTCGCACGCCGCACGTCACCAGGTACAGGTGCTGGTGGCCGGTCCTCCTCGGACGCCGGGGGGCACGGCGACCCCCCGACCCCCGTCCCCCCTGCGCACACTCACACGCGGGCCGCTCCCTCGCCGCTCGCACGCCGCACGTCACCAGGTACAGGTGCCGGTGCCGGTATCCTCGGCCGCCGGGGGGCACGGCGACCCCCCGACCCCCCGTCCCCTGCGCACACTCACACGCGGGCCGCTCCCTCGCCGCTCGCACGCCGCACGTCACCAGGTACAGGTGCTGGTGGCCGGTCTCCTCGGACGCCCAGATGAACGTGCACCGGTCCTGCGAGCTCGACAGGAAGTACAGGATGTCGTGTACGTTGATCCACGCGTCGGGTGCCGTCTCCGTCAACAGAATCTGGATTTCCTTAGGGTTCTGGGGACAAAATCATAACATTATTAATAATTATTGCATACTTATTTTCGTCATGCTCTGCCAGGCTAGTACCAAGATTCTTAAACTTTCGTTTATTTACTTTAACAATGTCATTGACATTGACAAAAGACACCCTCCCCTCCCCCCAAATTTTCCGGACAATTTTAAAAAGTCTAATGTAACATCGCATTGACAAGAAAATAACAAAATCGATGAATTGTAAACGACAAGTTTACATTTAAATTTGAAAAAAAAACAAATCAGCTGTAATCAATCATTTAAAAACTGAAATTCTACTTACAATAAAACTTTACTTACATCAATACTGAGACTCTTGGATATGGGTGGTCCTGTGTCATAGTTGGTTTCAGTTGAGAACTCGCTGAGTGGTATCAATGCTAGTTCGAGCCTCTGTTGCTTTCGATCTAGCAATTGAACCCATACACTGAAAAAAACATTAAAAGTTTAAACTATTTTAAAAAAGAAACGAGCTTGCAGTACATCTGATGGTATAGTCCGCGCCAAACTGCTAGTCCGCTCTGAAGTTGTTGCGAGCAGGTGTAGTCATACAATTTGCTATGGCGACGCGATTAATTTCTATATTCAGAGCGGACTAGCAGTTTTACGCGGACTAAAAGCTGCTAATGCTGTCCATGGACATCTGTAATCAACCCCAGATAAGATCAGATTCCTACCTAAGGTCGCCTAAGGCCGCTATCCATGAAAATTAAGCTGGAACGCCTCGGAAAAGTATGTCTCCTTTACCACACTTTAAACCAGAACACAGCAGCGCCTAACACTGCTGTTATAACATGAAAAGGTGGTAGAACCCTTTGTGGTTCGATTCCGGCGGCACCACCGCCACACCTATTTCTGCCTAATAACAGCGGTGTTAGGCGCTGCTGTGTTCCGGTTTGAAGGGTGTGGTAAGGGAGACAGACTTTTCCGAGCAATTCCAGCTTAGTCCTCAGGGGTAGCAGCGCATCTGTGACTGACCTCAGATAGGACTATCTAATCCTATCTGGGGTTGATTACAGATGTCCATGGGCGGCAGTAGCTTACCATCAGGTGGACTGCATGCTCGTCTGCTACTCCTATATTATAAAAAAAAAAAAAAAACAAAAAAAGAAATTGGTGTGGCAGTGCCGACGGAGTCGACCCGCAAAGGGTTCTACCTTCAAATGACAATAATACTCACAATTGTCCGCAGGGCGTCCAACCGACCCTAGCTAGGTACTCGAACCACGCGAACGTGTCCTTCAAGGGCTTCCTCAGTTCGTACCACCGTATGTCGGTCACTGCCATTCTGTCATCTGCTGTGTTTGTAGCTGTAAAGAAAACGTATTTTATGGTACTACTAGTTTTAGCCCGCGACTTCGCCCGCGTTTAAAATAAAATAATATAACATACTAACATACATAAAACTGAAAATTCGTACCTTCAACTTTGCTAAAGATCATCACTTGATCAAATGCATAGTTTACGATTCAATCTTTACTAATATCGATTAAAATAATCGACTTTCTGGTCGAAAAGATCGATTCTCCGATTAATCGATCTTAGATCGCCATCCCTAGTTCCCGTGGGATTTCCGGGATAAAAACTATCCTATGTCCTTTCTCGGGTCTCAGACGATCTTTGACAAAATTTCATTAAAATCGGTTCAGTGGGTTTAGACGTGGAAGAGAGCAACCAGACAGACAGACAGACAGACAGAGGTATTTCGGAGGGCAGAAGAGGGAAGAGAAAGAGAAGAGAGCAGAGAGCAAAAGACAGATTTAAATTAAATTTAAAATTTTAATTAAATTTTTGATTTAAATTTAATTTAAAATTAAAATTTAAATTTAATTTAAAATAAAACTTATAATTGAAATTTAAATTAAACTTATATTTAAATATAATTTACATTTATATTTATATATTTATAATTTATAATATTAAGTAAGTAAAATATTAAGTAATAAGTATTAAGTAAGGAAGTAAGGATAAAGTTAATTATCTATTTAAACTAGTAAGCACTTTGTAATTGATATATCGTTCTAAGTTTCAGCCAAAAAAGGTATTGGCTAAGTTTCGGTTTGAGTTAGAATTAGGCCACACCTTTCGGCTCCACCGAAACATACGTTCGTGAACTTTCGGGTCGTATTCGCCTTTATTCGGTTGTCTATTTGACCTTCAGTATGCCAAGGTTTTTCTTTTTAATTTCCATATATCTCTATTGATTTAAAAAAAAATGACTTAAAACTGGCACCGTCTAATTACTCCCATGTGTTTAGAAACTTTAAATTCGCAATGATATACATATTAAAAGCATTCATTTGAAAGGCAGTAATTTTTTGGACAATACTCACATAGCGACTCCGTGGTACCCTCGTGGTAGTAGTCCAGGACGGTGGTGGGTGCCGCCCGCTGCAGCCTGAATGTGACCAGCTTCAGAACCGACTTGGCGTTCGGGCAGCCAGCTCTGGGAAACCTGTTGGGAAGAGGAGAAATGGTACACATTATTGTGTGGTGTTAAAGGTGGTAGAAACCTCTGTGGTTCGACTCCGGCGGCACCACCGCCACACCTATTTCTGTTATAACAGCAGTGTTAAGCGCTGCTGTGTTCTGGTTTAAAGAGTGTGGTAAGGAAGACATACTTTTTTAATAGATAGTTGAACCGAACGAAGGCATGCTACGGAAAGCAGTCACCGTCGCCTATGGACATTTGCAACCAGAGGAGTCGCCAATGCATCGCCGGCTTTGAAAGAGAGCTCTTTTGGTACCTTTCTAGAAGAGCACATGTCATAGTGTTCCTAGAATACTTAAGGAAGGAGCTCATTCCACATCTTGCACTTCTTGGCAAAACCTCCATGCAAACCATAAGAGTGAAATACTTATCCGAGACGTCCCAACTATCTATGGTTACCCTCAAGTAGGAATCTAATCATATCCAAGGCTGATTACAGATGTCCATGGGCGGCAGTAGGGACTTCCAGTCCGCATAAAACTGCTAGTCCGCTCTGAATATAGAAATTAATCGCGTCGCCTAGCAAATGTTATAACTACACCTGCTCGCGACAACTTCAGAGCGAACTAGGAGTTTGGCGCGGACTATACCATACTGCTCACCTGCTACACCATTCGTGTGTCGGTGATGTTAGTAGACCTGATCTGAATGACCGTCTAGAATGTAGAATATCATGGAACACATACCTGAACTCCTCGTTCTCCCCGCTGCTGGTCTGCGATGATGGAAAGCTGAACACCTTGACGTCACTCTCGTCCACCTCCTCATACACTATTCTGTACACGTCATCTGTAATCAAAATTAATTAATTAATTTATAGATTTGGATACACCAACTTATCAGTGGACATTAGTTATTATTCAGTGTGATTCACCATTAGAGGTATAGAGGTGGCGGTTTTGAAGGTGGTAGAACCTTTTATGGTTCGACTCTGGCGGCACCACCGTCACACCTATTTCTACCTAATAACAGCAGTGTTAGGCGCTGCTGTGTTCCGGTTTGAAGGGTGTGGTAAGGGAGACATACTTTTCCGAGGCGTTCCAGCTTAGTCCTCAGGGGTAGCGGCGCATCTGTGGCCGACCTCAGGTAGGAATATCTAATCCTATCTGGGGTTGATTACAGATGTCCATGGGCGGCAGTAGCCACTTACCATCAGGTGGACTGCATGCTCGTCTGCTACCCTTATATTATAAAAAAAAAAAGGTAAAGGGTGAATTTTTCAGATGGGCCTTCACGGTCAAATTCGAAACTATAAGAATTAGCTAAAAGTGCTGATAGATGTTAAGAGGGAAGTAAAGATACTCCTTACCGTCAGGTGGAGTGCATTCTGGTTACTTGTATATTATTACAAACTAGCTGACCCGGCAAACTTTGACTGCCTCAAAATCTATTTATCAAATATATTTCATATAAAATATAGCCTATGTTACTCGTGGATAATGTAGCTTTTGAATGGTGAAAGAATTTTTAAAATCGGTCCAGTAGTTTTTGAGCCAATTCATTACAACCAAACAAGCAAACAAAGTTATCCTCTTTATAATATTAGTATAGAAAAATCTGTACGATCTACATACACCGGGGGGCGCTGTAAGTGTCACAAATGAGAATCATCTCACCATCTGTGGTCGGTTGCCACCAAAAGCCGGTATATCTTGAGAACTCCTCCTGTGTGACGTAACAAGGCACGCCCGCCTGTAGCGGATCTTCTGCTAACCTGCAAAAAACAGTAAAATGACCATCATTTTTAAGTACATGAGCCATAAAAACTATTAATATATGCTTTTGTCGTCCTGAAGGTTACAAGCTCCCTATAATTCCTTTTACACTGCTTTAGACTCTTAGACTTCCATTTTTCAAATAGCCCCCTACTTGGCCCCTATGATACACACACCATCCTTTTCTCAATTCGCCCCTTAAACCCTCACTACCCTCTGGATAATACATCCCCCACTTACCCCCACTTATACACACGGTTGCCATTTCTCGAATTCAAATACGCCTCCACTACTCCCTGGACAATACTCCCCCCACCTGACCCCTTTAATAATCACAGCTTTCTAGTATTCAAAATCTACCCCCTCTTCCTCTTTTATAATCCCCGTAATTCTTTTCAAATAACCCCCTTAATCCATTTTCAAATAACCCTTCAGTCCGTCTTTGAATTGCACCCCCCTACCCGTTTTAAGTCCCCCCCTTGACCACCTCCAAATCACCTTGTTTATAATACACTCATTTCTACTACACTTTTAAGTACCCCCTACCCCCTTTAAAATATACCCCCACTTGCCCCCAACCATAAACACAGCTCCCATGTCTGGAATTCAAAATCTACCCCCTATTCCTCTCTTGTAATCCCTATACCTTCTCTTTTCGAATAACCTTTATCCGTCGTTAAATTACAAACACTCCCCCCTGCCCCCCATTGCAAACATTCCCCCTTGAAATACACCAGTCTTCCTTTTTAACTCCCCTACCTTTCCTTTTGATGTAACCCCCCTTAAACTGTCTTTAAATTACACCCCCACTGCCCCCCATTAAATCCCCTCTCCCCTCCCTCACACACACACATACACACACACACACACAAACACACACAAACACACAAACACACACACACACACACACACACCAAACACAAACACACACGAACGCACACAACTCACCGTTCCACCCGTCCCCTGGACGCGTACGTGAGTCTCGCGGGTCTCCGCAGCGCGTCCCCCGCCAGCCAGATGTCGTTGCGCGCGGCGTGCGCCACCAGCGTCGGCCGCGAGGGGCACAGCGCCGGCGTCAAAGGCGCTCCGCCCCCGGTGCTCAGCGAGCGGGGGACTAGCGGCGGTGACTGGAATGGAACGGACTGTGTAATGCAACTGCCGTCACTAACTAATATTCAATGATTTCCCTACCAAATCAAATCAAATTCGTTTATTATGGAATGTAGGTAAGCTAGGTACATGTACAGTCATAAAATAATATTCCTCTACATTCCCGCCGCAAGCGGGCATATAATAATTATAAGAAATACAAAAAAAGAAAAAAATATTACAATATGAACGTTAAAAATACTGACAAGGTGGAACATAGCGCACTATATGTAACTTTTTAATACCTGTGTTTTTAATACCTGTATTCACAAATAAAGAGATTTGATTTGATTTGATTTGAAAAATTATGTGCATAAATTTAATTTAAATTACATACATTTAATTAAAAAGATAAAGAAGTCAAAGATAAAATTACATACATTTCATTTAGATATTATTATTAGTGCAATATGTCATCAATTATAAACAAATAGAATTATATATCCGAAAAATATTAATTTATTGTTTTTTATTCCAAAAACCAAAATTTCACAATTATTTTATTACACCCTGTCAAATATCGATCTTTAGTAGGTCAAAATATCATGGATTGGTTACAAATAACGAACGGTTAAAAAACTGATATAGTCTAAAATGGGTATGATGACAGTATTAAAAAATCGAAGAATAAATGATTTACTTAAAAACAATATGTTGAAAGCATTCTCAAAAATAGCCCAGTTTTAATAAAAACTTTAAGATTCATTATATTTTCAATAAAATAAAAGTATAAAATAATGCAGTCGACCTTGTCTAAAATGCTAATCGGGGCGAAATGACGTCATTTTTTTGCGTGTCACCGTATTGCTTGATCTTTTCTATGGGATATTGAAGCGTGACGTCACTCGCGGACGCCACGACACCCGTGAGCGTTTTCGCGCTTAATTCAAAATTTGTTTTAAAAATGCTAATATTTCCGTTAATACTGCATTTATTGCCGAAATAATACGATTATTGGAATCAGTAGACATGTACCTACATTATAGAAGGGGAGTTTAAAATTGTCATCATGCCCATTAACCTGTCTATTTTTTAATAAACTTTCTTTTTTATTAAAGCAGCCAAAAAAAAGGAGGTAAAAGTATTATATTAATTTAATATAAGAAACAAAAATACACACTACATTATCGAGGCACCACCGCCACACGTGGGACGCTGACGAAAATTCTCGTGAACGATCAGAAGAAGTCACAAACAATAACATTGTCATCACATAAATAAGTCAAATGATAATACTTTATCATCTGACTCATTCAGCTTATAGACATAATAACATAATGCCACTAGACTATTCTTTGTTTTAAAACAATTATTAAAGTATCACAAACGCCCCTATATCTCAGAGGTCGCCTCTTGAGGTTATTACGACCCGTAGCCAGTATTTTCCTTAGCGGGAAGGAAGGGTATTCAACCCTCGGTCCCTCCTCAGTGGAGGGCGGTGTCACCCCCTAGCTCCCCCCCCCCCCCCCGCTTCGACTACATCTATGAGAATTATTGATAACCAATAGCTACCCCTATCGTCTGATAACACTCCTAATATACTGTGAAACCCCCTCCACCTGCTATCTCCTACATCTACCCATTTCCTATCTTCCGAACTTTTGATTTTTTTAAACACAAAAAAGTTTTTTTACGACATTATGCCTCAATAAGGACAATTGCCACCACATATTAACCTCACTCTATTTTTGAATTAAAATACACGAACCCTACTTCTCCACTACTCCCTACCCCATTGCCCTCTTTGATTCAAACAGCTCCCATATCTCTAATTCAAAATACACATTTTTCTCTCTTTAATCCAGGTTGCCTCTCCTTTCAAATTTACCTGATTAGCAGCCTCCTCAGCAACGAACAGCGAGGACGAGCACGGGAACAGCACCCTGCCGGTCTGCTGGTGGAGTTCGTAGGAGAAGATCCCCCATGAGGCCACACGACGTCGCTCGCAGAGGAGTTGCTCTTCCCGCGACCACCGCCCTGACGTCACGCCGAGGGCCACGTTCGATTCTATTAATGGACGCCATTCTAGTCTGAAATGAAGAGATAAATCCTTACTAATATTATAAATCCGAAAGTAACTCTGTCTGTCTGTCTGCCTATCTGTCTGTCTGTCTCTGTCTGTTTGTCTCTTCTTCACGCCTAAACCGCTGAACCGATTTAAATGAAATTTTGTACAAAGATAGTTTGAGATCCGAAAAAGTTTTTATCCCGGAAATCCAACGGGAACTAGGTATGGCGATTTAAGATCGATTAATCGGAAAATCGATTTTGAACCCAAAACATATATTATTTCAATCAATATTAGTAAGGATTGAATCGTAAACTATGCATTTGATCAAGTGATGATCTTTAGCAAAGTTGAAGGTACGAATTTTCAGTTTTATGTATGCTAGTATGTTATATTATTTTCTTTTAAACGCGGGCGAAGCCGCAGACAAAAATTAGTTGTATATATAACATTACATAAGTAAATTGTAATAAAAATGGCCACAAACCGGTAAGGGCAGAACATAACAAGGTAGTATGGTAGAATTACCCTGACACACATACAGTTGTAACGAGGCCAATCGCAACACTCACCACAGTAAAACAGTGTTATGTTACCGCAATGTACTTGATAATCAAATTAATAGTGTTACATGACATTGTGGTCATACTGGTTTAAGATACACTGGATTTGAAGGTGGTAGAACCCTCTCTTTGACTCCGGCGGCACCACCGTTACACCTATTTCTGGTATAACAGAAGTGTTAAGCGCTGCTGTGTTCTGGTTTGAAGGGAGTGGTAAGGGAGACATACTTATCAGGTGTTCAAACTTAGACATCAGATAGCTTTTGCACCACACTGTTTTTAACATGGTCAATAAAGAGTAAATAAATAAGTGGCAAACACATTTGCTACCCTGTATTGTCACTGTATATATAAATACATACAAATACAGATAATAAATACAAGAAATATGCATTTCTCAAATAATTAATCTCCACATTACATTCTCCAAAGAAATAGAAAGTTGTTTCAACTTCAGCTAATGATGTTCAATTAATTCAAAGGAGAATGCCCATTCTTGGTACTGATTTTTCTCATGCGTCATAATGAAAGTAATATTAAAATATTTTTTTGATTTTTTTACATAATTTGTCGATTAGAATAGTTTCTTTGGACAGGGGATTCCATTTAAGATAAAATAAGACGGAATGTTGATTGTTGTTCTTAAAAATTAAAATGGCGGAATTTTATACTCGGAATTCAATAAGATCTATTAGTGTTTTGACTAATGATTTTTCTCATGCATCAAAATGAAAGTAATATTAAAATTATTTTTTGATTTTTTTACATAGTTTGTCGATCAGAATAATTTCTTTGAACAAGGGGGTTCCATTTAAGAAAAAATAGGACGAAATGTTGATTGTTGTTCTTAAAAATTAAAATGGCGATATTTCATACTCGGAATTCATTATTTTAGGTTTTTAGGATTATTTTAGGTTTTTTTACCTACTTCCTTTAAAAGTAAATGGAATATGTTAGTCGAACTACATTATAGATACCTACTATCAGTTAAAACCGACCATCAATCTATAGTCGGATATTTTCGATTTTGAGGTTATGTAACATTTAGGTAAATAACTTCAGAACCCGGGTGCTGATCTAAAAAATAATTATTGGTGGTAGTATTTGGTTAATCATACATCGTCCACAACAAGTTTCAATTTGATGCAACTCTGGACGGCGGTCCATACTTTCATGGGCATTGTCCTTTGCTCTTTCTATTTTAGAGGCAATTCTTATTGTATGAATTTTAATGTATAAGAGTTAAAGTATCTTCATTATGTTACTGGCCTTAGATCATATTTGTGGACTTTAAAATTGCAACTAGGGTATAGTCCAGAGAGATTTATCATATAATAATAGCAAGTGCCTTCTCATCATCATCAACAACCCATTACTGTCCCACTGCTGGGCACGGGTCTCCTCTCAAAATGAGAAGGATTAGGCCATAGTCCACCGCTCTGGCCAAGTGCGTATTGGTAGACTTCACATACCTTTGAGATTTTTTTTTTAAGTCTCTGAGGTACGCAGGTTTCAAATAAATATATTTGAATTTGAATTTGAAACTGCACAACACAGCTGTTATAATAAGAGTATGCAACAGTTTGGCCATAGACAAACAAAGGGTTATATGCACTTCTAAGGGAAATAGACTGTCAAGTAGAATACAGAATTGCTAGACTACAGAAACAGGTAAACTGCTCTTAAGACAGGTATAGATGAAGTTACCATTGAACAAAGGGCTCTATAGGGTTCTATCCCCAGATGCAGGAATGCCATAGTTGATAGCTGCAGCAATGTTGCCACAGAACCACGAAGGGTTCTGCATAGTTGCAGGAGTGCCACAGTTGCACCATAAAGGGTTTTACCCTCTTCTAAGGGAAAAAGACTGTCAGGTAT
Source organism: Epargyreus clarus clarus (assembly GCA_014595695.2). Classification (NCBI taxonomy): domain Eukaryota; kingdom Metazoa; phylum Arthropoda; class Insecta; order Lepidoptera; family Hesperiidae; genus Epargyreus; species Epargyreus clarus. The sequence goes on from JACTTY020000078.1 coordinate 1,282,150, forward strand.
AGCCTTAAACTTGCTCATATGCCCAGCAATGGGTCTGTTAATGATAACTTCACGAATAAAATGCTTATTAGATGAATAAATACAAGACAACTCACCGTGCTTTGCTCGACGATACTGTCGTATTGACGTCTGTATACAGCAGGGTTATATCGCAGCCGCTGTGCGGCGGCGTCAGGAAGTACACCCTCGTCTTCCCGTTACTCAGCCTCCTAAACGATATAGCGGTTGGAACCATCAACGACATGGACGATAACTCCTTCCGCAAGTCATGTACCGCCTGCCTAACTTCTGCCCAGCTGTAGTTCCTGGTCCTGTCCCCTTCGTACTCCCCCGCCGCCGCCCCGTCCCCCGCCTCCCTCACCTCCATCCTTCCAATATCCATACAGAACCACTTAAATATAACGAAAATCACAAATCATGACGGTTATAACCAACTCGAAAAAAGCAATTTTATTGCTCTATAATCATTCAGTTTCTAGTAAATTTTGACTAATTTCATGACTCGTTGTATAATACAGCTCTCATTATAATATCTAATTACGTTTTACGAATATTTTGCCTAAATTCAGCCAACACATTAATTTTTGACTTTGCTTGACAAACCAAATGAAGTGGACGGTGGTGGTACAGATAATGTCAATATTACGCCCTAGCTAACACAGATTATTAAGTGTTGTTGTCAAAAACACAGCTGATCTCCATTTTTAGTCTATGTCCAAGCTATCAAAAATGAATTGCAGAAAAAAAACAGAATAAAATGAAATAATGAAAATATAGCTCATGCTAATAACAATATTAAAAATTAATTCGTTCAGAAGGTATTCTTATTTTCATTGGTATTTTTTTATTTGGAAAGGAATATTTTATTTACAATAATTTAATCAAAATCAAGATAATATTTTATAAATAATAATAATACTTACAAAACATATTTCATGGAAATATTATACTATATTTTATTATTTTGTAATTATTTTTTTGTTAAAATCCTTAAACAAATAATACAGATTAAATATTTGCAAATGTAAATCCGGATATGACAACACAATATTTTTACAGATTGCCGCAGTTCCGGCAACAAATGCCGCCGAACTGTCAATTCGCAAAAACATGTCGTTGTGGTGATACGACCGATACGAGCGCTTGTTTTTGTTACGCCGCAGTGTCTCAAAACATGGCAAAAGTGTTCAATGTGTTGCGGACTTGTGGGATATTGCTTTATTTTATTTTTAAACTGTGCGCAGCTGAGAATTCGAATGTCGAACCATGGATACTATCGTTTTCAGTTGAGTCGAAATCATGCGATGGTTTAAATTGTAAATATTTATTGTATGTACGCGGTGGCGAGTTCCTCGGTTATAATTCGTGGAGATTAACCCCTAACGCAGGGCCTAGGGGTGGGAGCTGTGATCTATTATATCCTAATTATGAAATAAAAGAGATTGAAACGAAACAGTGGTTTTCAAGAGTGGAGGTGTTAGTGCCGATTTTGGAGGACAAAGTATATTTTTGCTTGCATTATTCTAAAGAAAACAGCAGTCCGGTTGGTGGAAAATGGTTACATCAGGGCAGTGAGTTGTTTTTGGAGCCGGGAGCCGAACTCGCAACAAAGGTAGCGAAGTACGTATATATTTCTGATTATTTTCGCGACCTTGTTGTAAATCGAGCGTAGTTTCGCGTTTTGCTGTTACGAAATTAGTACGTTTTAATATTATAACGTAATTTAATATTACTAAATACAGAAATAAATTTTTCCAGTTTAAATTATACCTTGTCATCCCTTTCTTTGTCTTATAAACATAAGATTACAAGAAATGAAAAGAATAATTCTCCTGGATTTATAATTTAACCATGAAGTCAAATAATAATAAGATATTGTAAAATAAATCAATAAACTTATTATTTTTACCTAAAATTATTGTTACAAATTTAATTTCTTACGAAAATTTGTTCTTGTTTTTCTAAATATAAAACTATTGAAAGAAAATCGAAAGATATCAATGATAATTCAAATTATACATCTAGCTTTTAAGACTTAATCACATATTATTACATTAAATAAACATTCAACCCCTACTTTACCCCTCAGGGGCTGATTATCTGAAGTAGATGATTCATTATTTCTAACTAGAAAGCTTAATACTAACTTTCATAGTGCTTTCTAAATTGGCAGATTCTCAAATAACATTTCAACCCTATTTAAGCTCCTTAGGGGTGAAATATTAAAAAGAATTACTATTGTCCAATTTTCTAATACATTTCTAGATTAGATTAGGCTTGAGATGATTCATCATCAACCCATTACTGTCCCACTGCTTGGCATGGGTCTCCTCTCAGAATGAGAAGGATTAGGCCATAGTCCACTGTGCTGGCCAAGTGCATATTGGTAGACTTCATATACCTTTGAGATTTTTCCTTTTTTATAAATCTCTCAGGTATGCAGGTTTCCTCACGATGTTTTCCTTCACCGTTTAGCAAGTGATAATTAAATTGTAATACGCACATAATTTTGAAAAATCAGAGGTGCGTGCCTGGGATTTGAACCTCGGACCCCTCGATCGAGAGGCTGAGTTTCTTAACCACTAGGCTATCACTGCTACGTGAGATGATTACTTACTAAATATTATGAGGTGGTGGAACCCCCTGTCACCTTTACACCTATTTCTGCCTAACAGCAGTGTTAAGCACTGCTATGTTCTGATTTTGAAGGTAGTGGTAAGGGAGACATTCCATTCTGAGACATGCCAGCTTAGTTCTTGTAGTGGTGCATCTGTTGCTGACCTCAGTTAGGAAACGAATAATTTAAATAATTTAAATTAATTTGGAATTGATTACAGATGTCCATGGGTGGTAGTAGCCACTTACCATCAGGTGGACTGCATGCTCGTCTGCTCCTATATTATAAAAAAGCTATTAGTAAAATGCTGTTATTTCGACACAACAAACAGAGAGTTTAGTTTTATTTATTTACATTGATATAGTCAGTGCCAAACTGCTAGTCTGCTCTGAAGTTGTTGCGAGCAGGTGTAGTCATACAATTTGCTATGGCGACGCATTTCATTTCTTTATTCAGAGCGGACTAGCAGTTTTACGCGGACTATACATCTGTAACAACTAAGAGCTAAGTCTTCCAACATTAGCAAGTCATTAGCATAAATTCTGACTCAAGATGAGCAATTCTTGTATGTTATGTACCTATTATGTACATAAGTGGTTTCTCAGTAATGACTGATGATGTAAATACAATCTTTACATATAGATCTATATAAATAGCAGGTTTTTACTAAATGCACATGAAAGTATATGTGGTACATTTTTTGTTTTTGTTATTTTTTTATTATAATATAGAAGTAGTAGAGGAACATGCAGTCCACCTAATGGTAAGTGGCTACTGCCGCCCATGGACATCTGTAATCAACCCCAGATAAAATTAGATATTCCTACCTGAGGTCGGCCACAGATGCGCGACAGACCCCTGAGGACTAATCTGAATCGCCTCGGAAAAGTATGTCTCCCTTACCACACCCTTCAAAACGGAACACAGCAGCGCGTAACACTGCTGTTATTAGGTACATATAATTAAAACGCAATTGTTAATTTTTTACCATGCTTTTATTAGCTTGACCTGTAAGTATGTATGTATGTAACGGAATCTTTGAATTCAATTTTACCCACTTTGAACGGTCCAATTAATTTAAAATTTTGAATACTTGTCAAGAACTGATGACAATACACAATTTTAATAATTTTCTCCCATTCTCCTCATCAGGATCGTCAGGAATCAGGATTAACGATTTTCCTTGTGCTATTTAGCGTGGTTTTTAGTTTATGTTATATATAAAAATCTCGTGTCACAATGTTAGTTACCGTACTCCACCGACACGGCTTTACCGATTTTCACCAAATTTTATATGCATAATCAGTAGGTCTGAGAATCGGCTACTATCTATCTTTCATATCCCTAAGTGATAAGGGTTGTTCACCCTTAACATTTTTTTATTTATATGGCAACACAATATTTGCTGGGTCACCTAGTTAACTATAATTTATTTGTCTGCTTATCCTTCTATCTCTGTCTGTGCGTCTGTCTATTTGTCTGTTTGTTTCAACTAATCTCCAAAACGATCAAATTTGACGAGTCTTTTACTGATTACGATACTACTTTATTTAAAAAAAAAAATTATTCGAAAAAAATTAAAACCTGTATACTTTAAACACGAGAGAAACCGCGGATACACCTCGTACTTATAATAATCGCTTATTACTTATAATACAATAGATTTTGCCCGCGGCTTCGCCCGCGTTTCAAAGAAAATAATATGACATACTAACATACATAAAACTGAAAATTCGTACCTTCATTAGAATGACAGTGGCGCCATCTGACGAAAATTGGTCGTACCAACTCGGAAACCTTCGTGGGCTCATGGACTTGATCAAATGCATAGTTTACGATTCAATCCTTACTAATATCGATTAAAGTAATCGATTTTTTTGGTCCAAAAGATCGATTTTCCAATTAATCGATCTTAGATCGCCATCTCTAGTTTCCGTGGGATTTCCGGGATAAAAACTATCGTATGTCCTTTCTCGGATCTCAGACTATCTTTGTACAAAATTTCATTACAATCGGTACAGTGGTTTAGGCGTGAAGATGAGACAACCAGACAGACAGAGTTACTTTCGGATTTATAATATTAGTAAGGAAGTAAGGATTGTGTGTAGATACATCGTCTATGAAAAAACTTACTTTTCATACATGTTTCCACACAATTACGTGCTGGATCAGTCCGGCGCACGTCAGCAGGACGACAGCATTGCGATTGGCTTATGCGACGATTTTGTATGAAACTTTTTTTTTTATAATATAGAAGTAGCAGACGAGCATGCAGTCCACCTGATAGTAAGCTACTGCCGTATGGACATTTGTAATCAACCCCAGATAGGATTAGATATTCCTACCTGAGGTCGGCCACAGATGCGCCGCTACCCCTGAGGACTAAGCTGAAACGCCTCGAAAAAGTCCGTCTCCCTTACCACACCCTTCAAAACGGAACACAGCAGCGCCTAACACTGCAGTTATTAGGCAGAAATAGGTGTGGCGGTGGTGCCTCCGGCAGCACCACAAACGGTTCTACCACCTTCACCTAGTAGTTAATTTAAAAAAAAAATCCTCACTGCTTAGAATTATAACCTAGGCCACTCCCACAATTTAGGCGAAGCCAACGACACCTCATGTGTTATAAAAAATATATATGTGTCGAATAGATAACCTCTCTTGCTTTAGGAAGTCGGTTAAAAATCTGTTAAGCCGTTTGGGCTGCAGCGTGACAAAGAATGAGACATACATAATATAAATACATGAATGCATACATACATAGAAAAAAACATTGCTCTCCGCAATCGGATAAAACGACGCGTTACGACAATCGTCCGACTATCGTGCGACAGTAATCCGACTTCATCATCAACCCATTACTGTCCCACTGCTGGGCACGGGCCTCCTCTCATAATGAGAAGTATTAGGCCATAGTCCACCGCGCTGGCCCAGTGCGTATTGGTAGACTTCACATACCTTTGAGATTTTTTTATAAATCTCTCATGTAGGTATGCAGGTTTCCTCATGATGTTTCCTTCGCCTTTTAGCAAATGATAATTAGTTTCTAATACGCACATAACTTTGAAAAAATCAGAGGTGCGTGCCTGGGATTTAACCTCGGACCCCTAGATCGAGAGGCCGAGTTTCTTAACCACTAGGCTATCACTGCTTGTGTAATTAATCTCTTTTATTCAAGCTCAATTAATCCAACTGAAATAGTCTAATTTGAAAGTTCCTATAGTGATCCACCCAATTCCCATACCACTCAGTGGAATTAAATTCTCTATTCATTACATACGAAGATATAGTCACTGCTACGTATTTACTTTGATACAGAGCCGGATTTGGGGGTCTGGGGGCCCTGGGGCAACGAAAAACGGAGGCTCCTAATTATTATCCGAATTAAAGGAACCATTTATGCTGCAAGCCTTTCATAAAAATATTTAAAATAGTTTAAAATATTTTAACAAAAACTGTAATTAGTTAACGACGAAAATGCGTAAAAAACTATTTGAAAAAAAAACTTTCATAGTCGAAATTTAGATATTTTTATCTCGAATAATAATAATAATAATAACAATAAATTTTATTTCAGATAACAGAGATCCATTTTGTTAGTTACAATTAAACTTAAAACTATGTTAGTACAACAGACAACGACACCGAGCCATGGGTAGTTCCGTCTTGGTTTCAGTCATCGTCCGCGCAAAATGCCTCCAGACAGGTGCATGCACATCCCCACAAACGGTTTTTAGCATGATGTTGTGACTATCCCTTATCTAATGTAGGGGCCCCTGTTTTTTGGAGGTCCCGAAGGCCCCGTGCCTTTTCCCAAATCCGGCCCTGCGTAGATACAACCCCTAACAGCACTTTGGGGCAGTTTTAAGCCTTCTGTGGTTAGTTTAAGGTTTATTTTTGAACATGGATAGTCTTATGACCTAGAAATAAAACAATGGCTGAAAATGGGTTCGATGCTTTTAGTTTTCAGACTCATAGGCCTCATTTATCTCCGAAACTTTACACGTGTCAGATAGGCCGTGGCAGATAAAATGTCTTTTTTCAATACAATATTCTGATGACACAAAGCACGATGTTTCATGATTTTAGCTGGAAATTAAATGGAACTTAGCTATGAGGCGGTTGAAGGTAGTAGAATCGATCCTTGATCCTTGATCCTTTGACGTTCGACTCCAGCATCACTATCGCCACACCATTTCTGTCTCATAACAGCAGCTTTAAGCACTGCTGTGTTCTAGTTTGAAGGGTGTGGTAAGGGAGACATACTTTTCCAAGGCGTTCCAGCTTACTTCACGGTCCTACGACACACCAATTAATCCGATGCTGTAGTCAACACCAAACTCACAGAGAGAAACTTGTTATTCTATCTATCTATCTATCTACCAGCCTTAAAAGTCCACTGCTGGCCTCCCCTAGTCTGCGCCACTCCGACCGGTCTTGAGCCGTCTGCATCCAGCGGTTACCAGCCGTCCGCTTCAGGTCATCAGTCCACCTGGTCGGGGGGCGTCCTGTACTCCTTTTGCCGAGACGTGGTCTCCATTCGAAGACCTTCCTACCCCACCGGTTATGGTCCTACGAACTATGTGGCCAGCCCATTGCCACTTCAGCTTGCTTATTTTGAGAGCTATGTCGGTAACTTTCGTTCGCCTACGGATTTCCTCATTCCGAACTCTGACGCGTAGGGAAATACCGAGTATAGCCCTCTCCATAGCTCGCTGAGCGACTTTGAGTCTTCGCATAAGGCTCACACACCTCAAAGTAAGAAAATTATTCTGCTTTTTAAATCTTATAACTTATACAACATTTTCCGAGAACCGACTAGGATAACTGCTATAAGCTCAACCTGTATAGATAATATTTTTACGGACTTAAAACCTTTAAATACATCAATTATACATAATTTAGAATCTGACCATTGTGGTCAATTAGCAGTTTTCCCTAGGAAAGTTAAGAAAGTCCAAAAAAAGGAAATTAAGTTTGTTCCTATAAATAATAACCGCCTTGAACTATTTAAAAGCAATTTGGCTCAAAAAATTCCTTTTTTGCCTGTACACGGTGACCCTGATATATTATATAATTCTATGTTTAATCTGATCAGTGGTGAATTTGGCAAAGTTTTTAAACCGATAACTATAAGTGACACTGCCAAATTTAGTGAATGGGCAACTAAAGGTATTTTCAAAAGTAGACAAAAATTATATGAATTATACTATGAGAGATCTTATAATCATAATGTTAAATTTAAGGAATATGTAAAAAAATATTCTAAAATATTTAAGATGGCCTGTTCCTGTGCTAAGTCTCTATATTTAAGAAATAAGATTAAAAAGTCATCAAATAAAATTAAAACAACGTGGAATATTATTAATAGTGAAACTAATAAGAACTTGACATATCAGCAAGACTATACTTTAAAAATAAATAATACTGATGTAAAAGGGGATCTAGAGGTGGCATCAGAGTTTGAGAATTTCTTTACTAACATGCCTATTTTAACAACTAAAACTCTGAAATCATCTCCTATTTCCGCTGAAAACATGCTTAAACAAAGTGTAAATGAATGTAACACAGGATTTGAATTTTCAGTTGTTAATGCGAATGATATCATTAATGCCTTCAATAGTCTTGATTCTAAGAAAACTGCAGATCTATGGGGGCTCTCCGTTAAAGCCGTTTCTTCCATTATCGGCCTTATTGCACCGCACTTGGCTTCTGTGTTCAATGCTTGTGTTACTTGTGGTGTTTTTCCTGACCTTATGAAACAAAGTAGAGTGATTCCCTTATTTAAATCGGGATGTAATACTGATCCAACCAATTTTCGGCCAATTTCTATTCTACCAACATTAAGTAAAATTTTTGAAAAAATTGTTTTAAATGAACTGCTGAAGTATTTTAATAAAAACAAAATACTTCATGACAACCAATTTGGTTTTAGAAGGAATCGCTCTACTGTAGATGCAGGGATTGAATTGTTAAAACATATTTATGAGGCCTGGGATGATTCGCGTGATGCCCTTGGTGTGTTTTGTGATTTATCTAAGGCCTTTGATTGTGTCCACCATGAGACACTGGTCAGGAAATTACACCACTACGGAATCAGGAACAAGGCTCTCAACCTTTTGACTTCTTACTTAAATAATAGAATTCAGAAGGTTGATGTAAATGGTACAAAATCGCCCGGTGCTTCTGTTACAATGGGCGTGCCGCAGGGTTCAATACTCGGTCCATTTCTGTTTTTAATTTATATTAATGACTTGCCCTACTATGTAGGGAATAATCACGAGATTGTATTGTTTGCTGATGACACTTCACTTTTATTTAAGATTAAAAGACAATTAAATAATTATGACGAAGTAAATAATGCTCTCTCGAAAGTTATCCATTGGTTCAACATAAATAATCTTCTTCTTAATGAGAAGAAAACTAAATGTATCAAGTTCTCGTTACCCAACGTGAAGCATGTTGAAACCAATGTGTTATTAAATGGAACGGTTTTGGATCCCGTGGAGTCAACTGTTTTCCTAGGTGTTACTATTGACGCCAAATTGCAATGGGGCTGCCACATAGATAAATTGTCGGGTAGACTCAGTTCGGCGGCATATGCTGTTAAAAAAATTAGACTTCTAACAGATGTAGAAACAGCTAGAATAGTTTATTTTAGTTACTTTCATAGCATTATGACTTATGGTATATTGCTATGGGGGTGCTCGTCACACCTAAATGATATATTTATATTGCAAAAGAGAGCTATACGAGCTATCTACAGCCTGCCTCCAAGAGCTTCACTAAAAGAACTATTTAAAGAAATAAATATTCTAACTGTTATATCCCAATACATATATGAAAACCTAATTTATGTAAGGAAAAATATTGATAAATTTGTAAAACGGTGTGACACGCATAATGTAAATACAAGGAACAAACTTAACCTTTCTACACATGTTACTCGTCTCCACAAAATAAGTAATTCTTTTGTGGGTCAATGTATACGTTTTTATAATAAACTGCCCATCAAAATCAGAAATTTGTCAATTAATAAATTTAAAGTTATTATCAAAAACAAACTTAGTCGTAAAGCTTATTATAAAATTTCTGATTATATTAATGATAAAACAGCTTGGGACTGATCAATAACATAATTATTAGTTAATTAAGAAAATGTCAAAGTGTAGCGTATCTTGCTGAACAAACTTCTTTTTTTTAGATAAATGTAAAGCAAGATACTGGAGCTAACGCTTTATTAATTATATGTAAAAATAATGGCATTTAAAAAAAAAAAATTAAAAAGAGTATAATTATTTTTAAAATTAAAAAAGACAAACCCACTGAGTTTCTTACCGGATCTTCTCAGTAGAGGTCGCGTTCCGATCCGGTAGTAGTTTAAGAAAATATTGTAACTGACAATTTATAACTGCCGCCGTTGGCCTATACAAAATAAATATATTTCATTTCATTTCATTTCATAAGACTAACAAGGTCTATGAACGCATAGGCCATAAAAACAATTTTTTCAACAAGGCCAATGTTAGTTGGGTGGCAGCCAAAATCGTAGAATTACAGTCATAACACGTTGAAGATACAGAATTTCATTTCTTTCGAGAATTTGACGAATTCTCTTGCATTTCAAGCTTGTGGGGAACTTACATCTACAAAGTAAGGAATAAATGGAACTCTTTCTGGCTCAACTGAGGAGGCACCACCGTCAAACTTATAGAAATAAGTTAGGTTAACACTGTTGTTAGTCTCAGCTCTTAGGCAGAAGCCTCAGAACCCTTATGAAGGTGGTAGAACCCTTTGTGGTTCGACTCCGGCGGCACCACCGCCACACCTATTTCTGTTATAACAGCAGTGTTAAGCGCTGTTGTGTTCTGTTTTGAAGGATGTGGTAAGGGAGACATACTTATCCGAGACACTCCAGCTCCAGCTTAGTCCTCTGGGGTAGCGGCGCACCTGTTGCCGTCCTCAGATAGGACTAATTGTATCTGAGATCTATTAATGCTCGAACTTTTTTGTATGTTATTTATTTATTTATTTATTTACAACTTAGACACATCAAACGTTACAGGCTTACCGTTAGTGCAGCGATAATTAAATTAAAATATACAATACAATACAATACAAAAATGCTTTATTGTACACCAACTAATAAATGACAAATATTTACATACATATAATGAAGAGTACAATAGGCGGCCTTATCACTTAAAAGCGATCTCTTCCAGACAACCATAGAGTAATTGAAAGAGAAACATATTAGACACAAGAAACACAGGGTAGGGGTGTACAAATGTAAAAACATACCAACTAGAATTTATCTTTGGACATATCAGCAGCTAGCGTAGAAGGTGAAGAAAGTAAGGGATAGAGATATTACAGAGAATAGGAAAAAAAAAGATAGGATAAATAAATACAAATAATAATAATATTTTAAATTAAAATATTTATTTAATAAATTAAATACAACAAAAAAGTATAATAACTTTTCACACGCGTATAATCCGCGTAAACCTGCTAGTCCGCTCTGAATATAGAAATGAATCGCGTCGTCATAGCAAATTGTATGACTACACCTGCTCGGAACAACTTCAGAGCGGACTATACATAAGTACCACACACATATACTTTTAAACAGATATACGTGTAAACTGCGTGTTCATTTACATTCATAACACAAAAACCCTCACCAAGGTCGTAAGGCCCTTAATCTATAAATTATTCCGATGGTTTTCGTATTTTCATACGGACCTCCGGACGTCCGCCGCTTGACCCAAATACTCGAATTTATAGAAGCATTTATTACACAAGAGTACCCTGTACTAGCTTTTACCCGTGGCTTCCCTCGTCATCAGAGGTCGTAACAATAGTATTTTTCAAATTGTCAAAAAGTAGCAAATAAGTATGGAGTACCTACACCGTATTATAAGGGACTTTGCCTCTCATTAACATATATACCTAATTAAGCCCAGATAAAAGTTCTACTTGAGGTCAGCCACTGATTTTCTTAGTATAATATAGGAGTAGCAGACGGGCATGCAGTCCACCTGATGATAAGTGGCTAATGCCGCCCATGGACATCTGTAACCAACCTCAGATAGTTAGATATTCCTACCTGAGGTCGGCCACAGATCCGCCGCTACCCTTGAGGGCTAAGCTGGAACGCCTCGGAAAAGAAAGTCTCCTCCACCAGACCCTTCGAACCAGAACGCAGCAGCGTTTAACACTACTATTATGAGACAGGAATAGGTGTGGCGGTGGTGCCGCGGGAGTCGAACCACAAAGGGTTCTACCACCTTTTAAAATTTGTTTTTATCTATCCCTCGGGAACAGTAGCTTTTTCGTCATAAAAGTTACCCTATATCTTTATCTGGATCACTGACGACATGGGTACAAAATTTCATGACAATCGGTTTAGTTTTTAAGGCGAGAAAACTTAACAAACAAACGCACAAACAAACTCATTTTCGTATTTCTATGGTTCCGTACTTAAACGGTAAACACGGAAGTCTATTACTAAGTCTAAAAACCACAGAGAGTTCTACCACCTTTAAATGTTAATGTTATATGCCATATGGTTTACGTAAAAATGATGTAAGCGTAATATACAGTAATTGGAAGTATAAATAAGTTAATGATTCTTATAAATATGTACATGAATAACATTACAGTAGAAGCAGCGAACGCAATTTTTAGGGTTCCGTACCCAAAGGGTAAAAACGGAACCCTATTACTAAGCTCCCGCTGTCTGTCCGTGTGTCACAGGGCTCTATCTCTGGAACCGTAATAGATACCGTAGAACCGTGTGTTCAAGGGGACTTGAGAATGGTAAAGATTCACAATTTAGTCCGTGGGAAAAGGTTTTTTTAATTATGTTATATAAAAATGAATATTTGTCTATATATTTTTATAGAATCGTAAACTATGCATTTGATCAAGTGACGATCTTTAGCAAAGTTGTTGTCCAAGAGCCCACGAGGGTTTGAGAGTTGGTAAGACCAATTTTCGACAGATGGCGCCACTATCATTCCAATGAAGATACAATTTTTCTGTTTTATGTATGTCATATTATTGCTTTAAAACGCGGGCGAAGCCGCGGGCACAACTAGTCTTATATATAAAATTCTCGTGTCACAATGTTAGCTACCGTACTCCTCCGAAACGGCTTTACCGATATTCACCAAATTTTATATGCATATTCAGTAGGTCTGAGAATCGGCTACTATCTATTTTTCATAGCCCTAAGTGATAAGGGTTGTTCACCCTTAACATTTTTTTTATTTATATGGCAACAACGTTTGCCGGGTCAGCTAGTATACTATATAAATGTCTAGCGTCGTATCACCATGGGAATCTATTTCGGTGTCGTCTCATGGGATTATGTAACTAGTAACGGCACGTTACTATGAATCATGGATAGATTGCCCCGGATTTTAGTATAAATATGTTTTTTGTGTGTTGTTGAAGCTAACGAGCGTCTTCCCTATTTGATCCGATAAGCCCGTTGTTAATATTCAATCTATCCAAATAGTCTCCGGACGTTTGATCCTGTTATATATGGAATGGGCTATCAAATCAAAACATTTGTTTTTTATTCAAAATAGGTTCTTTACAAGGCACTCTTTTAATGTTAATACAACTACCACCAATTCACAAGGTGTTTCGTTATGGAGAAGCGGCGAAAGAAACTCCATAACACACATCATTTAAAAAAATGTGATTTTTACAATGTTAGTCAGACAAAATATGCTCTAAGATATAAGATAGATGTAACATAGATTCTAATATTGCTGAGCAAACAATCTAGGCAAGGCCATTGTGACGTCATGCCGTAAAATCTGAAAATAACGGCGATATAAAGTCTCATAAGCAAATGGCTCTAAGCTTCATGTTTAGTACTTTGCAATATATGTGGTATGTTATTTTGGTAATATTCGGGAGCATTCTGGAGGCTCATTGTTGGAATCTCAAGTACCTTTGATTTTCAATAACTCATGTGCGTATTATAAAGGTAGAACAACTTTGTGGTTCGACTCCTGCGGCACCGCCGCCACACCTATTTCTGCCTAATAAAGGCAGTATTAAGCGCTGCTGTGTTCTGGTTTGAAGGGTGTGGTAAGGGAGACATACTTTTGCGAGGCGTTCCAGCTTAGTCCTCTGGGGTAGCGGCGCATCTGTGGCCGACCGTTAGAAATATCTAATCCAATCTGGGGTTGATTACAGATGTTCATGGATGGCAGAGACCATTCACTATCAAGTGGACAGCGTACTCCTTTGCCGCTTCTAGTAAACGATGTTTTTGTTATTGTTAGTCTTTGATAAGTAAAATAGAAAGATACTTCACCGCCTTGAAATTGGATGAAACCACAAAACACTAGACGAATAAAAAGACATTTGTAGAGAACATGTATATAAAAAACTAATACTCCATAATTTACGTAATAAATAAATAAATATTTCAAATATTTTAGGGACGTTTTAGCACGGTGACGTTAAAACTTTATTTACGCAACAATTTCAATTCTCAGAACTGGTTACACTTTCTTGTTAGGAGTGATATATCTCTTTTTTTTTTGTTGACGAGGGGGAAACCTTCAAAAGGTACCCTAGGCAGTGGGAGCGACGCAGGGTTATGTGGGACTTTTACCGCACTATAACCCCCCCTCCGTGGCCGTTCTCGGCGTTTCGGTGGATCTCCAATGAAACACGACCGGAGTCCACCTACCGCGATACCCCTATTGGGCTCTGCCCTAACAAAGTAATTTACGCTCTTACAGCCCTTGGTGATTACAGCGATATGCGACCACACAAACCGCTGTCCTTCCCGGGGTCGCGTTCTGGACGGTTTGAGCTCCCACTCTTACCGCCCGCAACCCCGGAAGCCCCTTTTAGTCGCCTCTTACGACAGGCAGGGGATACCGTAGCCCTATTCTGGTCCCGAGACTACAGGTACAAGGAGTGATATATCTATGTATTTTACTCATCTAAGATTACAGTATAATAAGCTTGTTTGGCTGAAAGCGTAACCGCACCAAGTTAATTGGTTAATCAATACTGTGGTTTGGCACGCGACCAGATTACACTAGACTAGCCTATGTCTCTGGTTTTGTCTGCTGAAAGTAGTGAGTTTAAAATTTGGCTTACCAGGAGGTTTGAGGTTCGAATACCGGTCTGTTTTTTTAAGTGATAGCCTAATTAACTAATTGTTGTTTTACAATTTGACTATACGAGGTCCTAAGTAAACTCCTGTGTTTTTTAAGTTATGTGTATAAGAAGATTATTATCACTTGTTCAAACGTTGAAGGAAAATCGTGAGGAAAAGTACATGCCTGAGAGATCATTAACGTTCTCAAAGTGTTTGTGTGTGCGTGTGTGCTTGCGTGTTCGCACACGCGTGAGTGTGTGTGTCTATTTGTGTGTACGCACGTATGTGCTTGTTTGTGTTTATTTGTGTGTGTGCGTGTGTTTGAGTGGTCACCGACACACAACCAAGTAAGGAATATTGCAAATCTTTTTATTTTTCTGATAAAAGAACCTTTATGATTCATTAATATCCCTAACATACGTACATCCTTATCAAATATAGGTATTAATGTATCTAGATAAATTACTTTCCTCTGAAAACGTCACGCTTAAACTGTGAATGAGTTAAAATCGCGATCCTACACACACACACACACACACACACACACGATGTTTTCCTTCACCGTTTAAGCAGGTAATAATTTATTTCTAATACGGTCATAACTTTGAAAAATCAGAGATGCGTGCCTGGGGTTTAATCTTGGACCCCTCATTCGAGAAGCCAAGTTTCTTAACCATTAGGCTATCACTGCTTTTATTGTACCATTGTAAACATATTTTAAACCTTGTGTACAATATCTGAATGATCTACACTTCTAGACGTTTCTATGATAAGCCCATATAGGTCCTTTATTAATAACATCAATCTATCCAATATTTTGTCTACTAAGACTTGACAACTTCTACCTAATATAAATTGCCAAGATTTCGATCTTTAACAGACAGGCTCTGAGCTTCATATAAAAGCCCCATTTGTAATAATGGAGCTGTTTCTATCATTAGTCTAAAGATATTGAAAGAAAAAGACAAAATAAATTGTTAGCAATTAATTAAAGCTTCACAAAGAAACTCTTTCTCCTTAACAAAATAACAGTACATTATAAAGTAAAAATAAATGTTTTTGTTCACAGACAAGAAAATCTTCGTCAACAAGACACACAACAACATACAGATGATGTTGGCAATGATCTGGACCAAAAGACTAATGATTGGGCCGATTTGTCACACGATACCGACGTTAACTACTTGCCTAACGCGGCCAAACCAACCAGATACGAACGAGATGATATTGAAGTGAATATAGATGATAAATATGTACCCTTAGACAATGATCAAAATGGAGGAGGAAAAGGCCCCAAATTTGAAATTTTGTTTAGAAACAAAGATAAGTATGTTCCAATTGAAAGCCTGGATGATGTGTACACAGAAGTGACTACGAAAAGTCCACACTTCGAAATCGTGTACAGAGATCATTCGGCACTGGATGTCTTGGCGAAACCGTTGTATAAAAAACATGGTGAATACGGTGATATAGAAACGAATAATATTAAACGGAGAAAAAGGAATGTAGACGCAGAATTTAAAGTTAATTATGATTTTGATGAAGCACCAGTTAAAAAACGTGAAATTATCAATGATCCGAAGTTAGGAGAAGCGTCGAAAGCCGGCTTCGAGATCTTCGTCGGAAATGGAGAGGATGAGGACTTTAATCCAAAGAAGGTTGATAAAGACGACTTTATTAGAAGTCAAAGGCAGGCAGGTCTCGGGGACGATTTCTCGGTGGTAAGAGCTGATGAAATACCAATCGTGGTTGAAGGTCTTCGGATTGAAGACTCTGATAAGGAGCCCAAGATTATTGATGATGGAATACCAAGCGTTCTGGCTGACACTAAAGTAGTTTTAAGGTGAGTATTTATTTGTTAATTTTTTGAAGGTGGTAGAACCCTCTGTGCTTCGACTCCGGTGTCACCATCACTACACATATTATTACTCGTAACAGCAGTGTTGAGTGGTAATGGTAAGCTGGTAAGTGGCTTCTTCCATCCATGGATATCTGTAACCAACCCCAGATAAAATTAAATTCCTACGTGAGGTCGGCCACAGATGCGCCGCTACCTCTCAGGACTAAGCTGGAATGCCTCGAAAAAGTATGTCTTCCTTCGCACACCCTTCAAACCAGAACACAGCAGCGCAAAATAGGAGAGGAGAAGATATATAGGTGTGGATGGTCACATCATCTCTACTATGGATTCATCATTTCAAACTATTGAAATTATATTATTTTTCAGATTGTTCGGCCAAGGATTGACCTCAAGGACGGTCATAGCGTTCACACATGACCCGATGGAGTATGGTCAACCATGCAAATTCTTACTTAAAGGAGAATATTTGGTAAGGTTTCATTTACTACTGTTACAGTCACATCACACTGATTTATGTGTATAGTCGTCACAATTTAATAGGCTCATTTTCACACATGCCATCCCAATGTCATTATTGTCTTAAACTTACTTTTTAGTAGGGAAATTACGACCACGTGACGGTTAGAACTTGCAGCTTCAAAGCATTCGAAAGAAACCATAATCGATTAAATTTCAAATAATCGAAACTTAGAATAAGCTATAACTAATTATTTATCCCTTTTTCATTATAGCAATAATAAAATAATCAAAACTTTGTTTCTTAGTGAATGATAAAACGAAAAGAAAATACAGTTTACGACCGATGCTTTACTTAATCTTCTAAAAAGGATTACATTTTTAAATGACACTAGAATTTATTTTGTTTTCTCCTTTTTATTGAATATTTAGATGATTTAGAAAAATATAGAATAAATATTCTGTTTACAAAATATTAAGTAATTTATACAATACGATGTGTGGTTGTAATCGATTTGTCGTAAAAATTGGTTTCTTTGGTTATCGATTTGTATGTTACATGCTTAGAGCCTAGCGATGGCATGTGTCAAAATGGGCCTATTAAATTGAGACGACTATAGACCACATAATTGCTGGTTGTTAATAATTTATGTCCCTTTTGAATAGTTTTTTATTTCATTGGATCGCCTACAAGCTTGCCAACTTACACGAACTAAGTCAAACAATCTAGCCACACGTTTGAATTTGTAAAGGTTTGTCGACTTTTGCAAGGCAAGCGTGCGGTACCGGGGGTAGACTTCACTTTCATGAATAGTTTTTCATTTCATTTGATCGCCTACAAGCGCTTGCAAACGTACACGAACAAAGACAAACTTTCTATCCACACGTTTGAATTTGTAAAGGTTTGTCGAGTTTTGCGAGGCAAGTGTGCGGTACCGGCAGTATATTTCAGTTTCATGAATAGTTTTTCACATTATTTGATCTCCTACAAGCTTGCAAATCTATACGAACAAAGTCAAACTTTCTATCCACACGTTTAGATTTGTAAAGACTTGTCGAGTTTTGCGAGGCAAGCGTGCGGTCCCGGCAGTAGACTTCACTTTCATGTATAGATTTACATTTCATTGGATCGCCTACAAGCGCTTGCAAACTTACACGAACTCAGTCAAACAATCTATCCACACGTATGAATTTGTAAAGGTTTGTCAAGTTTTGGTAAACGTGCGGACGCGGCAGTAGACTTTACTTGCATCGTATTAAAATATAAATAGAATTTAACCTCATCATATAAATATGATTGTATACAATAAAATATTATCTCCCCACTTGAAAGTTAATTTGTAATTAACCTTTTATCTTTATTGTTTTAAAACATATTTATCGATATATTAATAAAGTACAAATAGTACGTTACTGTAGTTTCGGGACCAGAATAGGGCTACGGTATCCCCTGCCGGTCGTAAGAGGCGACTAAAAGGGGGCTTCCGGGGTTGCGGGCGGCAAGAGTGGGAGCTCAAACCGCCCGGTAAGCGACCCCGGAAAGTACGACGGTATGTGGTCGCATCTCGTCGTAAACTCCAGATGGTGTGGAAAGAGCGTAAAGTGATCCCCCAGGGCAGAGCCCGGTCGAGGCATCGCGCTCGGAGGTCCCCGGTTGTGTTCCGTTGGAGATCCCGGAGTCCTCCAACAAGCGTTGAGGACGGCCACAGGGTTTTAGTGCAGTAAAAATCCTACATAACCCGGCGTCGCGCCCACGTCGCCGGGTACCTTTTAAAGGTTTCATCGAAAAAAAAAATAGGTGTAAACATCATATTTGTAAGCCTAATAAAGAATTACATGCTACATAATTACGTCATATTTTCTTGGTCACTTCAGTTTACTAAGATCATAATTGAGTTAAAGGCTAACGGCCTAACATTGTAATGTTACATAATGTAAACAATGTAATGTATATTTTTATAATATAGAAGTAGAAAATGAGACTTTTTTTATAATATGGGAGTAGCAGACGAGCATTCAGTCCACCTGATGCTAAGTGGCTACTGCCGCCCATTGACATCTGTAATCAACCCAGGATAAGATTAGATTCATAGAAATCTAATCTAAGCGATCGCCCACAACTACGCTGCTACCCCTTAGGACTAAAGACACCCTTCAAACCAGAACACAGCAGCGCTTAAAACTGCTGTTACTTAACAGAAATAGGTGTGACGCTGGTGCCGCCCAAATTAAACCACAAAGGGTTCATGGGTGGCAGTAGCCACTTACCATCGGGTGGACTGCATGCTCGTCTGCAAAAATTTGCAATATTTGGCAATGCTAAGTGATAATTTCCCTCACGGATAACTCGACATTCGCGTAATATGAACGATATACAATGATATGGCATTAGTTTGTTAGCGCTGACGTAAGCATTCTTCGTTGTAGGTATGATGTCACTTACACCTGTTATTAATAACCAATCTATCTGATGTTTTGTGTAACAAGGATCGACATTTGACAATATATAATCATCATCACCAACAAATTACTGTCCCACTGCTGGGCACGGGTCTCCTCTCATAATGAAGGATTAGGCCATAGTCCACCGCGCTGGCCAAGTGCGTATTGGTAGACATCACATACCTTTAAGAACTTTTTATATGAATATTAATAATCTTTCCCTCTATCCAATCTGTTATTAATAATCTATCCAATCTTTTGCCTATCAAAGATCGAAGTTTGAAATTTTATAGCAGGCATATATTGTCAGCAGTGATAGCCTAGTGGTTAAAACTCGGCCTCTCAATCGATGGGTCCGAGGTTCAAATCCCAGGCACGCACCTCTGATTTTTTAAAGTTATGTGCGTATTAGAAGTTAATTATCACATGCTTAAACGGTGAAGGATAACATCGTGAGGAAACCTGCATACCTGAGAGATTTATATAAAAAAAATCTCAAAGGGTGAAGTCTACCAATACGCACTTGTCCAGCGCGGTGGACTATGGCCTAATCCTTCTCATTATGAGAGGAGACCCGTGCCCAGCAGTGGGACAGTAAAGGGTTGATGATGACGCAGTTTGTTATAGATGTCTATACGACAGTGATTTACCATCAGGTGGACTGCATGCTACATTCCTACTTCAATCTTTAAAAAAAGCTTATGTTTAAAAAAAGTTTATTTTTAAGCAGACGGGTTTTTGTTTTTATAAATCTCTAGTTAAGAAACGACCGCGTCAAAATAATGTCCGCGCCAAACTTGTAGTCCGCTCTGAAGTTGTTGCGCGCAGGTGTAGTCAGAGAGCCAATGCGGTCGAACACAACCACAAGCGTATACTCCGTAGCAACAGTAACGGCATACAGTCTTCGTCGCTAATATCTAAAATATGCTGTTGCGACGCGACTCGTTTCTATATTCAGAGCGGACTAGAAGTTTGGCGCGGAGTCTATCCCTTGTTATATTAATTTACTTTAATATTATTATAGTCTAGTCTATTAACACGTTTTATTTTTCTATTTTTTTAATTTGAAAATATATATCATAGATTACTTACTACAATATCTCGAACTCACCCACAACTCGATTGCAGGCTCAAAGCGACTCGGTGACAGCGTACACAGCGCTGTTCGAGATATGGGCGCCATCGCCGATATCCGGCTCGAAACTGTACATTTGCGCGAAGAACCTACCATTAGGTGTAGAGAACCCAGAGTTGGACGAGGCAAAGTACTTCCATCAAGGCATGGAGACCTTCAAAATGATTGCAACACACAACAAGCTCTTGCCGCTGTGGTTCTCGCTTATTCTGATTCTAGTCTGTTTGATGTT
Source organism: Epargyreus clarus clarus (assembly GCA_014595695.2). Taxonomy (NCBI): domain Eukaryota; kingdom Metazoa; phylum Arthropoda; class Insecta; order Lepidoptera; family Hesperiidae; genus Epargyreus; species Epargyreus clarus. The sequence goes on from JACTTY020000078.1 coordinate 1,303,032, forward strand.
CTCAGCGCTATTCTCAGGCCTAAATCTAGGTCTAATGTCGTTAGACAGAACAGAACTGAAGATCATTTCGAATACAGGCACAGAGCAAGAGAGGAAATACGCAAGAACAATAATGCCAGTACGAGACCACGGGAATTATTTACTGTGTTCCATTTTGCTAGGAAATGTGGCGGTTAACTCGACGTTCACGATTTTGTTAGACGATCTCACGTCGGGGCTGTTCGCGGTTATATTTTCGACTCTCTCGATCGTGTTGTTGGGTGAGATCACGCCGCAGGCGATTTGTTCTCGACACGGACTCATGGTAGGGGCGAAGAGCATAATGGTTACCAAGGTAAGACATTTTTTATTTATTTTATTATTTTATGTTGAAAATAACGGTTATGTTCCAATTAAACTTATTAATTAATTAATAATAACTATAAATACATGTGTATAGGAAGATAATGATCCTTACTAATATTATAAATCCGAAAGTAACTCTGTCTGTCTGTCTGGTTGTCTGTTCTTCACGCCTAAACCAGTGAACCAATTTTAATGAAATTTTGTACAAAGATAGTCTGAGACCTGAGAAAGGACATAGGATAGTTTTTATCCCGAAAATCCCACGGGAACTAGGGATGGCGATCTAAGATCGATTAATCTTTAGGACCCTAAACATCGCTTATTTTAATCGATATTAGTAAGGATTGAATCGTAAACTATGCATTTGATCAAGTGATGATCTTTAGCAAAGTTGAAGGTACGAATTTTCAGTTTTATGTATGTTAGTATGTTATATTATTTTCTTTTATACGCGGGCGAAGCCGCGGGAAATAGCTCGTAAATTATATAAATACAAAATGTTCATGTCAAATAATATTAAAAACAATGAAAATGATAATCTTATATATATAATTCTCGTGTCACAATGTTAGTTACCGTACTCCTCCGAAAAGGCTTTACCGATTTTCACCAAATTTTATATGCATATTCAGTAGGTCTGAGTATCGGCTACTATCTATTTTTCATCGCCCTAAGTGATAAGGGTTGTTCACTTAACATTTTTTCATTTATATGCCAACACAACGTTTGCCGGGTCAGCTAGTAAAAAATAAAAATTGTAACGGAACCCTCTATATGCGTTCAACTTTCATTTGGCCAATTATTTACAGTGTATTTCCTTCTATATCTGCCATAATAACCTAATTCCTAAAAATAAAAGAAATAAATATTTGTTGATAAGGAATCCTCCCTATGCGAGTTCGTCTCATACTTAGGCAATTATTTGATAATATATCCATATTTTTTTATTTTCAGGCAGTCATGGCGTTAACGGCACCACTAGCGTTCCCAGTTAGTAAGCTTCTGGACTACTTCCTGGGGGAGGAGATCGGGAGTGTCTACAATAGGGAACGACTTAAGGAGCTTGTGAAGGTAAGGTTATAAGGAATTATATCAGCATCATCATCAACATCATTACTAGCATCTTCGTCATTGTCATCATCATTATATCATTTTTTTACAATATAGGAGTAGCAGACGAGCATGCAGTCCACCTGATGGTAAGCTATTGCCGTATGGACATTTGAAGGTGGTAGAACCCTTTGTGGTTCGACTCCGGCGGCACCACCGCCACACCTATTTCTACCTAATAACTGCAGTGTTAGGCGCTGCTGTGTTCCGGTTTGAAGGGTGGGGTAAGGGAGAAAGACTTTTCCGAGGCATTCCAGCTTAGTCCTCAGGGGTAGCGGCGCATCTGTGGCCGACCTCAGGTAGGAATATATAATCCTATCTGGGGTTGATTACAGATGTCCATGGGCGGCAGTAGCCACTTACCATCAGGTGGACTGCATGCTCGTCTGCTACTCTTATATTATAAAAAAAAAATATCTATAATTAGATATTCCTACCTGAGATCGGCCACACGCGCCGCTACCTGTATGTCTCCCTTACCACGTTATGCACACAAGCTTTTAAATTATTTTTTTAATACAATATTATAATTATAAATATTTATTTATTTTAAATTGCAAAAAATATATATAATATAAACAAATTATTATTATTATTTTTTTCCAAAGAGCAAATATTGTTTTTAAAGTATTACATTACAAAGTTTTAAAAATAGAAATTACACTACATTTCTTTCAATAGGTTTTTAAAATATTGTAGTCCACGCCAAACAGCTAGTCCGCTCTTAAGTTGTTGCGAGCAGGTGTAGTCATACAATTTGCTATGGCGACGCGATTCAATTCTATATTCAGAGCGGACTAGCAGTTTTACGCGGACTATACAATATTACAATTAATGTCCAACATTACATTACATTTTCAAATCAATTGTAATAGATGTAAAAAGTTTATACATAACTAGTGGTGCCCGCGGCTTCGCCCAAATTTTAAAGAAATAATATGACATACATAAAACGGAAAATTTGTACCTGCATTGGAATGACAGTGGTGCCATCGGTCGAAAATTGGTCTTACCAACTCCCAAACCCTCGTGGGCTCTTGGACAACAACTTTGCTAAAGATCATCACTTGATCAAATGCATAGTTTCCGATTCTATAACTACTTACGAATTAAAAATTAATTAAAAAAAACCTTTTCCCACGGACTAAATTGTGAATCTAAACCATTCTCAAGTCTCCTTGAACACACAACAAATATCATCAAAATCAGTCCAGTCGTTTAGGAGGAGTTCAGTGACATACACACGCACATAAGAAATATATATATATATATATATATATATATATATATATATATATATATATATATATATATATATATATATATAAAGATGGATAGGGCATTGTAGGTATTGCCCTTTAAGACAAAGTTGAACATAGTTCTTCACTCTGCCTATAAGGAGGTCAAGGTTAATAGAAGCCCTTTGAGAAATGCTACTTTTGCTTACTTAGAAGTATTATAGAATTTTCTGTTGTGTAAATTGTTAGAAAGATATAAAGAGAAAGAAAGAAGAAAGAAAGAAGAAGAAAGAGATAAAGATAGAACTAATTTTCTTAATATGGCATGCGATAGAATATGGTTTGAAGGTAGAAGGTGGTACCGGTACCCCTATTTCTACCTAATAACAGCAGTGTTAAGCGCTGCTGTGTTCTGGTTTTATGTGTGGTAAGGGAGGCATACTTTTCCGAGGCGTTCCAGCTTAGTCCTCAGGGGTACCGGCGCATCTGTGGCCGACCTCAGGTGGGAATCTAATCTTATCTGGGGTTGATTACAGATGTCCATACGGCAGTAGTCGCTTACCATCAGGTGGACTGCATGCTCGTCTGCTACGCTTATGTTATAAAAAACTCCCTCTACTTCTGATATGAGAATATCGTATCGGCAAATATATTTAATAACGATAAAAATATTGAATTATCAACATCTGGTATAGTCCGCGTAAAACTGTTAGTCCGCTCTGAATATAGAAATGAATCGCGTCGCCATAAATTGTATGACTACATCTGCTCGCAACATCTTCAGAGCGGACTAGAAATTTGGCGCGGACTATACATCTCTAATTACGGTATAGTATAATGACGATATACATATATAGTATAATATAGACGCTTTTACACTCACAGCCCCACACTAGAATCCCCTGTCACACACACAAAGCCAATACACAAACACCCAGACCCAGAACAGAAATCTAAATTTATATTTTTTTTTTTTTTATTTTTTTTTTTATAATATAGGAGTAGCAGGCGAGCATGCAGTCCACCTGATGTTAAGTGGCTACTGCCGCCCATGGACATCTGTAATCAACCCCAGATAGGATTAGATATTCCTACCTGAGGTCGGCCACAGATGCGCCGCTACCCCTGAGGACTAAGCTGGAACGCCTCGGAAAAGTCTGTCTCCCTTACCACACCAAATTTAGACCTCTATCTGGCCGGGGATCGAACCTGGAACCCTTTAATCCGGTATCGTGACCGCTCCACCACGCGGCTTTTAAACGTAAACTTCTCAATAAATGGTCAGAATTCGTGCACAAATGCGCCACGATCTTGGCAAGTGTTACACTCGAAATTAGCACCAATTGGTTATATAGCAGGAATGTATCGCATGTGTATGTTTCCTGCACCTGGCGTTAGCGCTTTATCGCGAAGGAAACAGTGAAAGTGTAGTGGTTGAAAGTCGGCCTCTCGATCGAGGGGTCCGAGGTTCAAATCCCAGGCATGCCTGAATTTGCAAAGTGCGTCATTATTGTCCCACTGCTGGCACGGGTCTCCTCTCAGAATGAGAAGGATTAGACTATAGTCCACCGCGTGGTGGACTATGGCGTAATCCTTCTCATTCATGAAGGTGGTAGAACCCTCTGTGGTTCGACTCCGGCGGCACCACCGCCACACCTATTTCTGTTATAACTGCAGTGTAAAGTGTTCTGGTTTGAATTTGTGGTAAGGTAATACTTTCCCGATACGTTCCAGCTTAGTCCTCAGGGGTAGCGGCGCATCTGTGGCCGACCTCTGGTAGGAATATCCAATCCTATATACGGTTGATTACAGATGTGAGACCCGATGATAGAGACCCGTGCCCAGCAGTGGGACAGTTATGGGTTGATGACGTTGATAACACAGGAATGTATCGTATGTAATCATGTCTTTAACACCTGGCATTGGCGCTTTATCGCAAAGGAAACTACTAATTTGTACTTACGTCTGAACTATTTTAAAATGTATTCTGTTTCATATGTATCAATATTATATACAATGTAACAAATGTAATATTATATACAATGTAAGGTTTTTTCTTTTTTTAATTGATTTGCATTTTCTTAATTAATTTAATTACTCTCATAGTCAATTTAATAGTGTATCGTTGTATATTTTTAAGAATTTGTTGCTATGTAATTATTTTATATTCTTATCGCATCTTATCCGATTGATGTACTCAATTGTAGATATTAATGTTTTTAATTAATTTGTAATCTTGTAATTTAATTTTCTATTAGCTCTTACTTGTTTTCTATTGCATGCCGTTTGCACCTATAAGTGAAGTGACACTTTGCTCATATACATGTAAAGTGTACAATGGATTTGTTAGTGATTACTTCGTTGGTGCAACTTTTAATAAATAAATAAATAAATAAATACTCACTATCTGTAATATGTCGTTACTTGGTAATATACAAATCAAGATAGTGGTAGAACTCCCTGTGGTTCGACTCCAGCGGTACCACCGCCACACCTATTTCTGTTATAACAGCAGTGTTAAGCTGCTGTGTTCTGGTTTGAAGGGTGTGGTAAGGGAGACAGACTTTTCCGAAGCGTTCTAACTTAGATCACAGGTAAAACAAAACAACTATGGTCGAAGTCAGGTAGGACTTATCTTATCTGAGATTGATTATAAAAGTCCATGGGCGGCAGTAACCACATACTATCAGGTGGACCGCATGCTCGTCTGCTACTCCTACATTATAAAAAGATCTGTATGTGTAAGAATGGATGTTACTATATAAAGAACATGTGTATGGCCAAATCCAAAGGTATAAGACTTAAAAAAAAATGCTCAAAGGAGTTACGAGTCCTTTACTGAAGATCCTCACGAGGTTCTCCTTCACTGTTTTCACATGAGTCAATTAATGTTTGATACACCCCTTATTTTCTAAGTGACATAACTTAGAAAAACAGAGGTGTGTGCCTGGGGCCCAACTTCGGACCACCAAGTTTAGTTTGAGTTTCAAAACACTAGATAGATTTAAATTCCATCCCCCTTTTCCAGGTGACAACAGGCGTGAACGACTTAGACAAGGACGAGGTGAACATAATCTCCGGCGCGCTGGAGCTGCGCAAGAAGACGGTGGAGGACGTGATGACCAAGCTGGAGGACGTGTTCATGCTGCCCATCACCTCCGTGCTCGACTTCGAGACCATGTCCGAGATCATCAAGTCCGGTGAGTACACGCTTCTAGAAGGTTCTAGTCACTTCCAGTAGCGTCTATCAAGTGTCTCCTGCAAACATTGGAAGAAGGTTCTGGAAGTTTCTTAAATAACCAATTTTGCCGAGTATCTTTTGAAAACATTTAGAAGATATTTCTAGAATTTTCTGAGATGATCAAATCTGCTGATTATTCGGTTTGTAAAGGTTTAGAAGAAGATTCTGGAAATTTCTGGTATGAGAGTCTGCTGAGTGTCTTCTTTGATTCAAGTTTCTAGAAGGTTCGTCCAAAATTGTTGATTCCGGTACTTAAGTTACTATTGTTTCCTGTTTGGCGCAAAACATTGCTTCTTCCGGAAATGGAACCCAGCACCTAGTCACTAGCTTAAGCGGCACAAGGATGATGAACATCACATCTAGCTAGAGCTGATGTAAGAGTGTAATGTGATATCGTAATTTGTAATATGTTTTATCGCCTGTTATTATTATCTATCCAATTTTTGCTCACCAAAAATCGAAACTTGATAATTTCCAGTATCTCTATTTTCTATTATATTTCTACCTACCAATGATTAGAATATTAAAATATTTACTATCGCTTGCTAATAATCAATCTATACAAAAATTAACAATCGAAGATCGTTATCGATCGAATAACTTCTAATATGCAAATGATATCAAGGGATGATATCAACGGATGACATTAGAGTTCCTTGGACATATTTAATATTGAATAGAAAGTATGAATGAAAACGTAAAAAATCTCAAAAACATTGAATAATTGATTTTTAAAAATAGGTGTAAGTCTATATTTTTAATCTGAGATCTCGACGTCACAATCGTATCAAAATTTCTGTCAATGAGATTCATTTCGTAATAGCTACTGTCTAGACTGAAAGTCTGCCTATTCAGACATAAAAATAATCTAGATCTAATCTGAGTCACACGCGACATGCAAAACTCTTAAATATTCTGACGACATATCAGAAGTGGGGCTTGTGTCGCACTACAAGATATATCTACACTAATATTATAAAGAGGAAAACTTTGTTTGTTTGGTTGTAATGAATAGGCTCAAAAACTACTGGACCGATATTAAAAAATCTTTCACCATTCGAAAGCTATTTTATCCACGAGTAACATAGGCTATATTTTAAATATATTTGATAAATAGATTTTGAGGCGGTACTAAGTTTGCCGGGTCAGCTAGTACTTGATATACATATAGAGTCCTGAGATATATTTTACACTTCGTGTTTTTTCTATAAGGGTTCTGTGCCCAAACGGTAAAAACGGAACCCTGTTCTTTTATAACATAGGAGTAGCAAACGAGCATGCAGTCCACCTGATGGTAAGTGGCTACTGCTGCCCATGGACATCTGTAATCAACCCTAGATAGGATTAGATATTCCTACCTGAGGTCGGTCACAGATGCGCCGCTACTCCTGAGGACTAAGCTGGAACGTCTCGGAAAAGTATGTCTCCCTTACTACACTTCAAACCAGAACACAGCGCTTGACACTGCTATTATGAGGTAGAAATAGGTGTGGCGGTGGTGCCGCCGGAATCGAACCACAGAGCATTCTACCACCTTCAAATAGTAAAAATACCACGGCGACACCACCGCCACAGCTATTTCAGCCTCATAACAGCAGTGCTAAACGCTACTGTAGTCTGGTTTGAAGGGTGTGGTAAGGGAGGCATACTTAACCAAGATGTTCCAGTTTAGTTCTCACGGCTTTGATAGATGTCCATGGGCGGCAGTACCACCAGGTGGACTGCGTGCTCGTCTGCTACTCTCATAAATAAGACCCGTACCCAGCAGTGGGACAATTGGTTGGCAATTGCTATATATACTTCGCATATCACACAGTGGAAAGTCAGCCTAACAATACTATAAAGAACAGCTGTTTTGGGCGTCGTCCAATTCGCACAGACTTACGGATGCAATGGAAATTCTATACATAGAATTATGTTTTTAGTATCGTCCCGTAAACGCCCAAGGACGGCTTATGTAAAATATCTAATAGAAATAAAAATAATTTATTTATGACTGACCTGAAAACGAATGGTACAGTAATGCGTCTCGTTCTATCTTTAAGGTGATGAGAGAGATAAATATAAAAAAGTTGGTATAGTCCGGGTAAAACTGGTAGTTCGCTCTGAATATAGAAATGAATCGCGTCGACATAGCAAATTGTATGACTACACCTGCTTGTAACAACTTCAGAGCGGACTGGCAATTTGACGCGAACTAAACAGTAAATTCCTTGGACTCCGGTACACAATGGTTACATTTATGTTTGTCTTATAACAGCAATGTTAAAGCGCTGCTGTGGTATGATTTGACGAAATGATCTTTATAGTTGAATAGGGGCTTCTCAGCATACGGTCCAGGGTTCAAATCCCAGGTACACATCTCCGATTTTCAAATAATTTTTGAAATTTGAACTGTCTACCTATCACGGTTCAATAGATAACTCCTCTGAAGTAGTTGCGAGCAGGTGTAGTCATACAATTTGCTATGGCGATGCAATTCATTTCTATATTCAGAGCGGACTGGCAGCTTTACGCGGACCATACTCATACTATGGTACTTTGGACTCCCCAGGTTACTCCCGCATCCCGGTGTACGAGAGCAGCCGGAGCAACATCATCACGGTGCTGTTCATCAAGGACCTGGCCTTCGTGGACCCGGACGACAACACGCCGCTGCGGACCCTCTGCCAGTACTACCAGAACCCCTGCAACTTCGTCTTCGAGGATGTCACGCTGGATGTCATGTTTAAGCAGTTTAAAGAAGGTTAGTGGTTTGGCAGGCAGGCTCGAAGGACCAAGTGTCGTGTTCTAAAAAGCCAAATCCGGCGCGAGGGACCAAATATTCGATTTGAGGTCAAAATTTTCGATTTGAAGGTATAATATATAATATAGATAAAACATAAATAGGACCAAATGACCAACTTGTCTCATGTACATACTTTCTGTTTTTTTTTAATTTTGTTTTTTTTTGTGTATTTTCTTGTATTTTATTTCCGGTTTGACATGTATTTCTTCAAGCATTATGGTGGAGTAGATAGAAAACGTAGCAAAGGAATATGTTTCATTTCTAAGGTTGAATAACTTTGATTGACCCAACAATTCCCTACCCCCATGTACCCCACTCCTTACATAAAAATCAAAATAACCATATTCATTGACCTCCCGCGTGTACTACGAACAAATCAAGCTGTATCTTCAATTATAATTTTCCGATTTTTATAAATCATACGAGTAGCTTAAAACCTTCCTCAATAAAAGCCCAACGAATCCAAATTTTTTTAAACCTGACTTGCATTGAAAAAAAATCGACATAAAAATTTTTTCAGCTCCACAATTTTAAACCCCTCTAATAAAAAAAAAAATTTCACTGCCCTCCCATGTGTATAGCGGTCCATACTATAGACAGGTCAAGCTGTATTTCCGAATCCTGAATTCCGATTTTGAAAAATGATACCTTAAAACCTACCTCAATAAAGGGACTATCGAATCCAATGTCATATTTTAAAATCCGATGGACATTTCAAATGATAAGCGCGTTCAAACAAAAAAAAAAACAGATTCTTTAAAATATTAAGTATAGATATACAAGCAGTATGGGAATAACTTGTATTAGCGGTCTATTTTGTGACTCCGTCAAGGGCACAAGGGCCACATGGCGTTCGTGCACCGCATCAACAACGAGGGGGAGGGGGACCCGTTCTACGAGACCATCGGCCTCGTCACGCTCGAGGACGTCATCGAGGAGATGATACAGGCGGAGATCGTGGACGAGACTGATGTGTTCAGTGAGTATATCTTTATTTATCTTTGTGTATCTTTATCTATATATTTATCTATATGTAAGATATTTGCTTCCTATAAAATAGCAAAAATTTCGAAGGTTTTGGCGTCACCGTCAAAACTAGTTCTGCCCAATAACAGCAGTGTTGCGCTGCTGTGTTCTGGTTTGAAGTGTAGTAAGGGAGATATATTTTTCCGAAGCGTTCCAGCTTAGTCCTTAGGGATCGACTTCAGATAAGAATGTACTCTTATCTGGTGTGCATTACAGACCATGGGCAGCAGTAGCCACTTACTACCAGGTGGACTGCATGCTCGTCTGCTACTCCTATGTTATAATAAAAAAATGGTCGCAGACCCCAAATAGGAAGGAAATAGTTCTTTATTTAAAAATGTACGGCCTACCTCAGATAGGAATCTAATCATATCTTAGGTTGATCACAGATTTCTATGTGTTAATAGTCACTTACCATCTGGTGGACTGCATGCTCGTCTGCTACTACATTATCATATCTGTATGACTGTTTGTTTGCATGTCTGTCTGTAATATCATACATTTTTTATAACATAGGACATATCTATACTAATATTATAAAGAGGTAAACTTTGTTTATTTGTTTGTTTGGTTGTAATGAATAGGCTCAAAAACTACTGGACCGATTTAAAAAATTCTGTCACCATTCATACATTATCCACGAGTAACATAGGCTATATTTTATATGAAATATATTTGATAAATAGATTTTGAGGCGGTACAAAGTTTGCCGGGTCAGCTAGTACATTATATACATACATAAACACAGTTCTATCCCAACAGTGGACAACCGTACGAAACGTCGGCGCAACCGACCTCAGAACAAGTTGCAAGACTTCGCCGCATTCGCCGAACGACACGAGAACCAACGTATCCACATATCGCCGCAGCTCACGCTAGCCACCTTCCAGTTCTTGAGCACCAGTGAGTTTTTGAAAAATATTTTTCACACAAAAAATGTTATTGGTTTTATTTTTAAGATCTAGTGAGTGATTTTGAAGGAAAAATAGTTTTTTTGCTATAGATTTTTTTTTAGTTTTGTATTTTTAACACGCTTTTATTAGCTTGGGTTGTATGTTTGTATGTATGTACGTAACAGTAACGGAATCCTTGGGGTGCCTTTTGAAAATTGATAAGTGGAGCACTCCACGCTTTTTCCACAATTATACAATTTACTGTTCCTTAATTGATTCCTAGATTGAAAATTATTTTCTACTTTTTAGTTGATTTTATCATAAAAGCGTGTTTTTTAGTTTTTTGAACTATATTTATTTATACATATTTTTGTAAATTTGTAATCTTAGGTGTGGGTTTATTTTAGTGGAGATATTGGTTTTTAATATTCTTCCCAAAAATTTTGAGGGCACCTTAGTTTTCAAAAAAAAAATTAAATATATAGTTTAAAAAGTAAAAACCACGCTAAAATCGCACAAGAAACATCGTTTATTCTGATTCCTGACGATGCTGATGAGGAGAATGGGATAAAATTACTAAAATTGTGTATTGTCATCGGTTCTTGACAATTGTTCAACATTTTATATTAATCGGACCATTCAAAGTGGGTAAAAATTGAGTTCAAATATTCCGTTACATACATACATACATAATACATACAAGTTAAGCTAATAAAAGCGTAGTAATATAAAGCTATGTACACACTATCCAGGCGTGGACGCCTTCCGTCCCGATACCGTATCGGAGACCGTGCTCCGGCGGCTGCTGAAGCAAGACGTCATTCAGTACATCAAGCTGAAGGGGAAGACGAAGAAGGAGCCCAGTACGTACGTGTACCAACAGGGGAAAGCGGTGAGTACGGATAGTGGAATATACTCTTTATTAAAAATATTTTTAGTAAGCTTTACGTCATATAGTGATAGCCTAGTGGTTAAGAAACTTGACCTCTTGATCGAAGGTTCAAATCCCAGGCGAGCAGCCCTAATATTTTAAAGTTATGTGTGTTTTAGACATTAATTATCACTTGCTTAAATTGTGAAGGTAAGCGTCGTGTAGACACCTGCATACTTAAGAAATCTTTAAGAAAAATAGTTTTCAAAGATATTTGAACAATAAACCTAACCAGAACCAGAACCTAATATATTTGCAAACACGACACGCTAAGATTCATATTCAAACGCGTGCCTATCAAGTAATATAAAAAAATAACAAAATTTCTGATGGAATTGTTTATTTGTCGAGTTTTAACTTTTCGTTACATTATTTCTAAAGCCAATTGGTAGAAGATCCCGATATAAGACGACCTTCACCGAGCTGCTTAATGGATGAAACGTTTTTATATCAAATTAAATATGTCAAAATGTATATTGCAAATGGGTTGACTAAAAAGTTCAGTCCAGAATTGTTTTTTTTTTTAAATTCACTTTTTTCGTTAATAGAAAAATTACATAGTAATCGAAAGTATGGCCTTATAATATGCAAATGTTAGGTTGACTATTTTTTCCTGTCACAGTCCTTGGGTAGGCCAACTTGTTTACCTGTCTATACCCGCCTACCCAAGGGTTGTGACAGGAAAAGAATAGTCAACCTAACATTTGCATATTCTATAGGCTTCATTCTTTCGATTGGTATGTAGTTTGTCCAAAAATCAGACTAGTGAAATTTTTAAGACATTTTTTTTTAAATTAAATATTCTGGACTGAAATTTTTTAGACAACCCATTTGCAATATACTTTTTGACATATTTAATCCTTACATCCTTACATTCCTTACATATATTATAAATCCGAAAGTAACTTTGTCTGTCCGTCTGGTTGTCTCTTCTTCACGCCTAAACCACTGAACCGATTTTAATGAAATTTTGTACTAAGATAGTCTGAGACCCGAGAAAGGACATAGGGTAGTTTTTATCCCGGAAATCCCACGGGAACTAGGGATGGCGATCTAAGATCGATTAATCGGAGAATCGATCTTTTTGACCAAAAAAATCGCTTATTTTAATCGGTCTCCAGTAAGAGCCGGTCCACACGGCGCGTTGCGTCAGCGTTGCGTCGACGTTGCGCTGTGGGTGCGTCGTTTTACATACTAATAATCATAGTGTTCACACGGTGCGCGCGACGCGCGACGCGCGACGCGCGACAACGTCGACGCAACGCTGACGCAACGCGCCGTGTGGACCGGCTCTAATGGATCCTACCTACGTTTGTGGGTCTTTTGGCATACTCTAAATAACCATGAGCTTAAAAATATCAATGCTTGCAATCGGAGACGGTTTTGTTTATATAGATTTATTGGGATTATAATAGAGATGGCGATTCTTTCTGAAAAAGATCAATTTTTAAATCGATTCGAATCGAAGTGCAATAAATCGATTCACAAAAAAATCGAGGCCCCAAGAATTGATTCTATCTTCGATCTTTTTTCGAAGGTACAAATTTTGTGTTTTAAGTATGTCATATTGTTTCTTTAAAATGCGGGCGAAGCCGCGGGCACCAATAGTTTCATATAAAAAAGGTTTCATTTATTAAGCAGCCCGGTGAAGGTCTTCTTATATCGGGATCTTAAACCAAGTGTAGATTATTTCTAAAGCTAGTAAAGTCTCTAATTATCGTGTTGCTACGGGCTCCGGCCCTTAAGACGGCCTTACTCCTACTATAAGTATATGGTGTATGCACCTCAGGTGGACTACTTCGTGCTGATCCTGGAGGGCCGCGTGGAGGTGACGGTGGGCCGCGAGAACCTCGTGTTCGAGGCGGGGCCCTTCACGTACTTCGGCGTGCAGGCGCTCACGCAGAACATCGGCGTCGGTGAGTAGCATACATACACACATACAGACAGACACACAGACGCACACAGGCGCTCACGCAGAACATCGGCGTCGGTGAGTAGCATACATACACACATACAGACAGACACACAGACGCACACAGGCGCTCACGCAGAACATCGGCGTCGGTGAGTGGACACACAAACACACGTGCTCACATACACACACGCACACACACACACACACACGCGCGTACGCATACACACATACATACACACACACACAGAAGTAGATGCACGCACTCACACACACACACACACACACACACACACACGCGTACGCATACACACATACATACACACACACACAGAAGTAGATGCACGCACTCACACACACACACACACACACACGCGCATACGCATACACACATACACACACACACATACGCATACACACATACATACACACACACACACGCACACACATAGGCGTACACAAACACACACACACACACACACGAACATACACGTACACGTGGCACTCACATGCACACTTTTGCACACACTCAGTCACTCACTCACGTACCATCGCCACATCTACTGCTGCCTAATAAACGCAGTGTTAAGCGCTGCTGTGTTCTGGTTCGAAGGGTGTGTTAAGGGAGATATACTTTAAGTATCCGAGGAGTTCCAGCTTAGTCCTCAGGGGTGACGACGTCGGGTAGAAATCAAATCTTGTCTGGGGTTGATTACAGATGTCCATGGGCGGTAGTAGCCACTCACCATAAGGTGGACTGCGTGCCGTGGTCGGTTAAAAATATTTAGCTACCGTACAATCTATTTTTAGACTTACTTTGAGCATTGAAGTTACAATTATAATCTTTATTCATGTTCTGCCACTGCATTTATATTTTGACTACCCGCGTGGCGGATCGGTCAGCATACCGGTCTGACGCGCAAACGGTCTCGGGTTCGATCCTCTACCAAACAGATATCTAAATGATGAGTTTAGATTTCTATTTCTGGGTCTGGGTGTTTGTCTCTGTGTATGTCTATAGCACCCACGACACAGGGAATCCTAGTGCGGGGTTGTGAGTGTAGAAAGCGTTTATTTATTTACTAGTTTTTGCCCGCGGCTTCGCCCGCGTTAATAAATATAACATACTAACATACATAAAACTGAAAATTCGTACCTTTAACTTGGCTAAAGATCATCACTTGATCAAATGCATAGTTTACGATTCAATCCTTACTAATATCGATTAAAATAATCGATGTTTTGGGTCCAAAAGATCGATTCTCCGATTAATCGATCTTAGATCGCCATCCCTAGTTATTGTGGGATTTCCGGAATAAAAACTATCCTATGTCCTTTCTCGGGTCTTAGACTATCTTTGTACAAAATTTTATTAAAATCGGTTCGCTGGTTTAGGCGTGACAGTAGGTTTAGGTTTAGAAGAGACAACCAGACAGACAGACAAACAGACAGACAGACAGAGTTACTTTCGGATTTATAATATTAGTAAGGAGTAAGGATTTATTTGTTATATTTCTGTCCCCAGCGGAGTCACCCACTCCGTCAGCGATGGGTTCTCTACAGAACATCAACATGGACGCGATGCTGCGGCACACGTTCGTGCCGGACTACTCCGTGCGCGCGGTCACCGAGCTCTACTACCTGACGGTGAAGCGGTGAGTTGCCCGCCGCTGGGCAAGTTGTGAGTTGCCCACTGCTGGGCAAAGTTGATTGGAGTGTGGGATTGGGTTATTGGTGAATAAGGAAGCTTAGGTTGCTGGGGAGAGAAAAATTATGGTTATCCTCTTTTGGGCAAAAACTCATAAGTTGCCCACTGTTGGGCTAAGTTTCTCTAAGTGTGTGTGGTATTTGCGATGTTTAGACTGGTGGTGTAAGATGTGAGTGTTTGAAACTCGGGAGGTAAAGGGTTGGGTTTGCCCACTGCTGGGCAAAATTGCATGATACCTAGGTTTGATAATGTTGCATTTGCAATGAAATAAGTTACCGTTTGCTACTTGTAAGACGAAATAATGGGTTGCCCAGCGTTGGGAAAATGTGATTGACATAATATATTGGGTAGTTTGAGTAACATGGTTATAGAAGCCTTGGCTGCAGGTTAAGGACATACAGTAAAGGGTTGCCCAATCCTGGGCCAATCTAAAACTTGCCAATATAAGCTGCACCCTGCTCAAAAAGTTCAATGTCACTAAGCAGAGGTCATTTTAAATGGTGATTAATTTCGTCTATTTTCAGATCCCTCTACCTAGCTGCCAAGAGAGCAACCCTTATGGAGAAGGGTGCGCTCTCGAAGGGCGCCACGAACGAACAATTTGACACGGAAGTTGATAAGGTAAGTTGTTTGTACCTTTCGTCCCTTAAAAGATATATTCAAATTAATACATTTAAAAAGAGTTAGGAATTTCCCTTATATTAATATCCTATCCTTGTTATTTGAAACTGTTTATCCAGACCTTATATTATGTGTCAAGATTCTTTGTCAAAAAGAAAAGAAAGAATAATAATAAAAAGTTCACAAAAAATTACATGGAAACATGAAGAAGAGAAATACTTTTAACTCAATAAAAGCGCTGAAAGATTTCTTCCTGTAGCGACAGCAGTGGTGATGTAGCGACTTCCCGCTACCCGTCAAGAGATGGCGCTGCTGAATCACGCTATCGAAGTTTTCTAAACATCTTGCATATACAGGGTGAATTTTTCAAACGGGCCTTCAGGGCCAAATCCGAAACTATAAGGATTAGCGAAAAATGCTGAAAGGAGTTACGAGGCCGATTTTGATAAAAACTAAAACTGCATCACTGCTTTTTTAAAATAACTTTTTCCGTAGCCGGGAATCGAACGAGTTCATTTTGAAAAAAAAATACAACCTCTATATTATTCCACTATCTGATAGTGTCGCTTATAAGGATCAAATTCTGGGAAGTAATGTTATGTGATAAAATAAAGGAAATGGAAAATTTTGAAGAAAATACGTATTTTTTCATACATTTGCATACGTTTGTTTTGGCACTGAAGGCCCGTTTAAAAAATTCACCCTGTATACAAGCTCCGAACTGAGACTGTCGGAGCACGGCCGCTCCCCGGGCATGATCACCTAGCCCACAGGGAGATCTCCCTTTGCCAAACTTCCTATAAATGCGAATGTGAATTTGTATGTTTGTTACGCTTTCACGCCTTAACTACATAACCGATTGTCATGAAATTTTGTGCACACGTTGTCAGGGGTTCAGAAAAGGACGTAGAGTACCTTTTATCCCGAAAAGGTACCGTCCCCGAGAGATAGATAAAAATCTTTGATCACGAACGACGTCACGGGTAAAAGCTAGTAAGAAAGCTAGTGGTAGAATCCTTTGTGGTTCGAATCCGGCGGCACCACCGCCACACCTATTTCTGTTATAACAGCAGTGTAGCGCTGCTGTGTTCTGGTTTGAAGGGTGTGGTAAGGCGGACTTACTTTTCCGAGGTGTTCCAGCTTAGTTCTCAGGGGTAGCGGCGCATCTAGCCGACTTCAGGTAGGAATATCTAATCCTATCTGAGGTTGATTACAGATGTCAACACTACATCAGCCTTAACATTGACCCCCTACTCCCCCAGCCTACATGACACTTTGTATCTTTAACCCTTAGCACAACCCATTCACTCCATCCAACCCCAAATCCAACCCTAAAAAAAACCCACCTAAACTACCCCTTACCCTGTTTATGACAATTATATCAACGCAATCTTTATCCACCATAACATACCACAGTTACCCCAACATCCCCTCAACCCCCCTAAACATCCCCTCCCTCCCCATAGCAACTGTATGAACGCTCGGACATATACATGCCGTCCACGTCGCGCCGCTCCACACTAGCCGGCTCTGACGTCACGCGGCCCTCCGCCGTCACACCGCACAGCTCCTCTAGCGAGAATACAATCCCCCCTAAACACCTCCCCCTCCCTCCCCATAGCAACTGTATGAACGCTCGGACATATACATGCCGTCCACGTCGCGCCGCTCCACACTAGCCGGCTCTGACGTCACGCGGCCCTCCGCCGTCACACCGCACAGCTCCTCTAGCGAGAATACAATCCCCCCTAAACACCTCCCCCTCCCTCCCCATAGCAACTGTATGAACGCTCGGACATATACATGCCGTCCACGTCGCGCCGCTCCACACTAGCCGGCTCTGACGTCACGCGGCCCTCCGCCGTCACACCGCACAGCTCCTCTAGCGAGAATACAATCCCCCCTAAACACCTCCCCCTCCCTCCCCATAGCAACTGTATGAACGCTCGGACATATACATGCCGTCCACGTCGCGCCGCTCCACACTAGCCGGCTCTGACGTCACGCGGCCCTCCGCCGTCACACCGCACAGCTCCTCTAGCGAGAATACAATCCCCCCTAAACACCTCCCCCTCCCTCCCCATAGCAACTGTATGAACGCTCGGACATATACATGCCGTCCACGTCGCGCCGCTCCACACTAGCCGGCTCTGACGTCACGCGGCCCTCCGCCGTCACACCGCACAGCTCCTCTAGCGAGAATACAATCCCCCCTAAACACCTCCCCCTCCCTCCCCATAGCAACTGTATGAACGCTCGGACATATACATGCCGTCCACGTCGCGCCGCTCCACACTAGCCGGCTCTGACGTCACGCGGCCCTCCGCCGTCACACCGCACAGCTCCTCTAGCGAGAATACAATCCCCCCCTAAACACCTCCCCCTCCCTCCCCATAGCAACTGTATGAACGCTCGGACATATACATGCCGTCCACGTCGCGCCGCTCCACACTAGCCGGCTCTGACGTCACGCGGCCCTCCGCCGTCACACCGCACAGCTCCTCTAGCGAGAATACAATCCCCCCTAAACACCTCCCCCTCCCTCCCCATAGCAACTGTATGAACGCTCGGACATATACATGCCGTCCACGTCGCGCCGCTCCACACTAGCCGGCTCTGACGTCACGCGGCCCTCCGCCGTCACACCGCACAGCTCCTCTAGCGAGAATACAATCCCCCCTAAACACCTCCCCCTCCCTCCCCATAGCAACTGTATGAACGCTCGGACATATACATGCCGTCCACGTCGCGCCGCTCCACACTAGCCGGCTCTGACGTCACGCGGCCCTCCGCCGTCACACCGCACAGCTCCTCTAGCGAGAATACAATCCCCCCTAAACACCTCCCCCTCCCTCCCCATAGCAACTGTATGAACGCTCGGACATATACATGCCGTCCACGTCGCGCCGCTCCACACTAGCCGGCTCTGACGTCACGCGGCCCTCCGCCGTCACACCGCACAGCTCCTCTAGCGAGAATACAATCCCCCCTAAACACCTCCCCCTCCCTCCCCATAGCAACTGTATGAACGCTCGGACATATACATGCCGTCCACGTCGCGCCGCTCCACACTAGCCGGCTCTGACGTCACGCGGCCCTCCGCCGTCACACCGCACAGCTCCTCTAGCGAGAATACAATCCCCCCTAAACACCTCCCCCTCCCTCCCCATAGCAACTGTATGAACGCTCGGACATATACATGCCGTCCACGTCGCGCCGCTCCACACTAGCCGGCTCTGACGTCACGCGGCCCTCCGCCGTCACACCGCA
Organism: Epargyreus clarus clarus; assembly: GCA_014595695.2. Lineage (NCBI taxonomy): Eukaryota > Metazoa > Arthropoda > Insecta > Lepidoptera > Hesperiidae > Epargyreus > Epargyreus clarus. The sequence continues at coordinate 1,322,115 of JACTTY020000078.1, forward strand.
CAGCCCCTCTAGCGAGAATAAGGTTGTGCGAATTGTAGTATAAGAAAGTATAATAGAGTATAAAAAGTAAAAGTATAACTAGAGAGTTAAACTTAACCGGTACTTTAATAAATAAAAAAGCCCGACTGCATATACCCCTTAAAAATACCTATATTTCCTACAAAGACACCCTGTTTATAATATCTGTATTATCCCATCTTCATCCCCCTAACACAGTATTTACCCCCAAACAACCCTAAACAACACTTACCCCTACTCCCCCATCCCTTGAAAATAAAAAAAAACTTAACCGGTTTCTAATATAGCTTATGTTACTGTCAATTTAGAGGAATCCAACGACACCTCATATGTTAATCCGTCAAGCCGTTTGTGCTGCAGCGTGACAAAGAATGAGACATACATACATACGTTCGAATAACATTACCCTCTGCAGTCGGGTTAACAGTAGCTAGAAAGTAGAGTAATGTATAAAATTAATAACTACTATTATACTAGAATATTATTATGTAATTTTAAGGTTTACATCTGCGAATAAAAGTAGAAAAAATGTTAAAACAACAGAAAAGTTAGTAGTTATATGTAACAATAATATTCATTTTAAGAAAATATTTAGTTAAAAGTATAACTAAGTACTTGTTACTATAATATAAGTAGTGGCAGAAAAATCGTGAGGACAGTAAAGTAAAATGTGCCTAAAATAGTATATAAATAAACAGTTTCAATTATGTATAATTTATTTCTTAATATGATAAACTTCTAATTTGCCAGTTATAATAGTATAAAAAGGTTTTCATATGCTAATAAAAGTAGAAAAAATGTAAAAACTACAGTAAATTAGTAATTAGTAAATTAATTAATTAGTAAATTAATTATTAATTTGGACGACATTTTTATTTTATAAGTCTTATGTTATTGTACTGCGATGTCAGTACACCGACTCCCAGGCCTTTTGTCACCAAAGGATTTCGGAAGCAGGTATTCCAGAGTCTCCACTCCTTGAGCCATCCTGGTGCCTCAGCAACTGTCAAACTTGTGGCTGAAAGGTTTGTGTGGCCTGGGATGCGAAAGGACTGCCGAGAGTGGGCAAGAACGTGCCTATCGTGTCAACGTGTGAAGGTTAGTCGACACGTGAGCTCTCCTTTAAGCACTTACGATTTGCCACGTGCCCGCTTCAAGCATGTCCACATCGACCTCATAGGTCCCCTTCCACCATCACACGGATACAGATACTGCCTGACGGCCATAGACCGGTTCACGCGATGGCCAGAGGTAATACCTATCACTGACATTACCGCGGAAACGGTGGCTAAAGCGCTCATCTCTGGCTGGATCTCCAGATTCGGCGTGCCTACAGTCATTGTCACAGATCGCGGCCGACAATTCGAGTCCGCGCTGTTTCAATATCTGGCAAAAGCCACTGGATTCCAGCACAGACGGACAACCGCTTACCATCCCGCGTGTAATGGACTGGTAGAACGCTTCCACAGGCAGCTTAAAGCTTCCATTACTTGCCACGCGTCTACCAGTTGGTCAGAGATATTGCCTCTGGTACTACTTGGTATCCGTAGTGCTTTTAAAGAGGACCTACAAACGTCGTCAGCCGAGTTGCTATACGGCGAACCACTAAGACTCCCCGGTGAATTTTTTGATCCCAACACCCCAACTACATCTGACTTGTCAGAATTTACAGCGAGGTTACGATCGTTCGCCGAGGAGTTAAAGCCTGTTCCAGCTTCTCGCCACGTTAAAAACAGGGTGTTCGTATTTAAAGAGCTCGCCACTGCTGAACATGTTTTCCTCCGAGAAGACGCTTCGCGTGCCCCTCTTCAACCAGCATACACAGGCCCCTACAAGGTGCTGGAAAAAGGTGACAAAGTATTTAAATTACTTGTCAAAGGCAAATCTGTGACAGTTACGGTTGATCGTTTGAAACCCGCATTCGTACTCACCGACACCGACGAGCGAGATGTCCGATTACCCGTGGATATGCCTGCAGGTCCTACCAACTTACCTCCAGATCCCGCGCCGACTCCACTTACCTTGTCTCCTACGATACCTACTCCTTCTCCATATCCTCACGCTGTCACTCCCAAAACTACACGTTCCGGTCGTCAAGTCCGATTTCCGGATTATTATCGCCCCTAACCAGGTCTCTGGGGGGGAGTGATGTGGGCTACTCCCACATTACACTTATTCTCTATATTGTAATAATTAACTTACACCACACAAATATAATATATAAATATTACACTACACAAATATAATATAAATAATATATATCATACATCAAATATTTCTCATTACACTTACATTATTTTCCAAGCACACTCATTACGTTCACTCAATTGTACATTCACGCAAATAAATAATAATTATATATAACGCATCAAGTTATAAGTATCAGCTGCCGTCCGCCCGGTTTAATGGAAACGAACGTCTTAGCGTGACGTCACGCGTAACGGGATTATCGACTCCGGCGCATCGTTAGCCGGCCGCCCGTATTCCCCGCGCGGCCCGCGCGCCAGTGTGAATCTTACTTCCGCGCTAACCCCACGCTGCTCGCTTAAACCGCTGACGCTTTGTAACGTTTTTCTTGCTTATTGTTTCGCGATTTATTTTCACTGTGTTCTATGCTTTGACTTTCTTCTTGTGCTGTGAACTATCTGCTTACCTCTGTGCTCTTTCTCCTTCTGTAAACTTTATCTGTGACTATTCTGTGTGCCGTAATAAACTGTGTGCTTTCCGTTCGTAGTGTGGTGTAGTTTATTTAGTGTCCTGCATCCTACGCTTACTTCACGCACAGCTAAGTACTTTAGTGTTATATACATTAGTACATACACGACACACGCTAAATTATTATTTATATTTTAATTTAAAATGGTTATGTTTAGGTAATTTAATTATTTGTATATAGTTTAATTTATTTTAATTAGTATTTAATATAGTCTAAATGTGATAACGAAGTAAAATAAATATTTATTAAAACGTAATTAGTAGAATAGAAAAATTAAAAACAATTTAATTAAAAATTTTAGTATAATATGCGTATCAAAGTAGCAGAAAAATCGAAAGAGCACTATAATATTTATGGAAAGGTTATCATATGCGTAAAATAGTATAAAAATAAGCAGAATAAAGTATTTGTTAGAAAGTAGTCAAGTATTTATCATTAACCTTATAGTAGGATTTTTTTTTATAATATAGGAGTAGCAGACGAGCATGCAGTCCACCTGTTGGTAAATGACTACTGCCGTCCGTGGACATCTATAATCAACCACAAATAAGATTAGATTCCTACCTAAGGTCGGCCACAGATGCGCCGCTACCTAAGGACTAAGCTGGAACGCCGCAGATAAGTATGTCTCGCTTACCAACTTCAAACCAGAACACAGCAGCGCTTAACACTGCTGTTATAACAGAAATAGGTGTGGCGGTGGTACCGCTGGAGTCGAACCACAAAGTTTCTACCACCTTCAAGCCACATACCATCAAGTGAACTGCATGCTCGTCTGCCACTTCTATATTACAAAGTATCGTTGAAAAATATGATAATAACTTCTAATACAAGTAATAGTATAAAAGTACTCAAAAAGAACTAAAAAAAGTAAAGTAAAAATACTTTTTCAGTCATCACCTAAACCAAACATGATAGAGTTGATGCAAGTGCGAAACAGCGATTCACCTGCGAGTATAGAGTCGAAACGTATGGTCAATATCGAGACGCTGACCGGCACTAACGTGGATTTGTATCTGTCCAACTTGCCTAAGGATACGCCTTCGGAACGAGGTTATTTAATTGATTAATTGTTTAATTGGGGAATTAAATTGGTTAAATGGGGAATTTAATTGGTTAATTGGGGAATTAATTGGTTAATTGAGGGCTTATAATTGGTTTAATGGGGAATTTAATTGGTTAAATGGGGAATTAATTGGTTAATTGGGGTTTTTTTAATTGGTTAATTGGGGAAATTAACTAGTTATAGTCCACGCCAAACTGCTAGTCCGTTCTGAAGTTGTTGCGTGCAGGTTTAGTTAGTATATACTCCGTAACGTAAGGGCACACTAACGCAGCTATGTACCCGTGGGCGAGAGAGGGGCGGGGGTGCCGGGGGCCGCGCTGTCTTCGTCCCGCTAATATCTGCAATTTGCTATTGTGACCCGACTCGTTTCTATATACGGGGCGGACTAGCAGTTTGGCGCGTACTGATTAAAGATTAGAACTCTCACTTGTAAATGGAAAATATAATTATAATGAATGAATTAATTGGAAAATTTTAGGATTATTAATCGATTAATTGGGAAATTTAATACATTTAATTAATAAATTGATAAAATCATATAATTTATTGAATAACTGGGGAATTTGATTACAATTGATTGATAAATAGAGACGATAATTTTTATTATAATTATAAACTTCATCAACCCACTGTCCCACTGGGCGTGATCATAAAATGAGCAGACTTTTTGTCCACTAAATACAGATTGGTGGACTTTTAGACACAACTTGCCGAACCAACAAATTTATCCGTCCAGTGGCGGAATATGATCGTTGAAGGCCTAGGGCAGAAAGTTGAATGGACCACCCCTTCTGCCCCCCTCTTAGTCCGCTAGAGCTGTCCCAGCGAACTTTATCGCATACATCAAACGCTCAGTCGATCGATTGATCGATCACACACTTTAGTTACACATTCTCGCAGAGAAAACTGTCCGCATATCGGAAGATGTGACCGCAGTGCGAAGACAGAGCTGGCCCCGACACGACACGCCGTCGAGGGAGCACTTAAATGTGGACGGTAACTGGTGCCGTAACATAATAGTTAGTTAGATTCGAAGGTGGTAGAACCCTTTGTGGTTCGACTCCGGCGGCACCACCGCCACGCCTATTTCTACCTAATAACATCAGTGTTAGGCGCTGCTGTGTTCCGGTTTGAAGGGTGGTAAGGGAGACATACTTTTCCGAGGCGTTCCAGCTTAGTCCTCAGGGGTAGCGGCGCATCTGTGGCCGACCTCATGTAGGAATATCTAATTCTATCTGGGGTTGATTACAGATGTCCATGGGCGGCAGTAGCCACTTACCATCAGGTGGACTTCATGCTCGTCTGCTACTCCTACATTATAAAATATATATATATATATATATAAGAAGTAAATTATATATTGGTTAGGTTAGGATAGGTTAGATTATATTAGAGTAGTACTACTATTTTCCCTCGCTGTGTCTCTTTCGATAGTCAGCGGTGTGAGAGAGATAGTGATAGTGAGAAGCAGTGAGGTTTTGGTTAGACTGGTGCTCGCTAGCTGGACCCGACACGACATGCCGTCGAGGTCACAGTTAAATTTGGATGGTAACTGATGGCGCACTCATTGCGTCTCTGTCTGTGGTTAGGGGTGTGAGAGAGATAGTGACAGTGCTAGGTGATGATAAGTTAGGTTAGGTTAGATTGACGCTCGCGAATTGAACAGTTGAATATAGACGGTAACTGATGCCGCACTCGCTGTGTCTCTGTCTGTGGTTAGGGGTGTAAGAGAGATAGTGATAGCGCTAGGTGATGATAAGTTAGGTTATGTTAGATTAACGCTCGCGAATTGAACAGTTGAATATAGACGGTAACTGATGCCGCACTCGCTGTGTCTCTGTCTGTGGTTAGGGGTGTAAGAGAGATAGTGATAGCGCTAGGTGATGATAAGTTAGGTTATGTTAGATTAACGCTCGCGAATTGAACAGTTGAATATAGACGGTAACTGATGCCGCACTCGCTGTGTCTCTGTCTGTGGTTAGGGGTGTAAGAGAGATAGTGATAGCGCTAGGTGATGATAAGTTAGGTTATGTTAGATTAACGCTCGCGAATTGAACAGTTGAATATAGACGGTAACTGATGCCGCACTCGCTGTGTCTCTGTCTGTGGTTAGGGGTGTGAGAGAGATAGTGACAGTGCTAGGTGATGATAGGTTAGGTTAGGTTAGACTGACGCTCGCGAGCTGAACCCGACGCGACACGCCGTCGAGGGAACAGTTGAATGTGCACAGTAACTGGTGCCGTAATAGTTGCGTCTCTGTCTGTGGTTAGGGTATGAGTGAGACGGTGATAGTGTTGAGAGATGAAAGGTTAGGTTGTCCGTATATCGGAGGACGTGACCGCAGTGCGAAGACAAACGTCACGCGCAAGACGGCCGAGCTGGATCCCACACTACACGACGTCGAGGGAACAGTTGAATGTGGACAGTAACTGGTGCGATAAAGTTGCGTCTCTGTCTGTGGTTAGGGGTGTGAGAGAGATAGTGACAGTGCTAGGTGATGAAGGTTAGATTAGACTGACTGTCTGGTAAGGGTGTGAGAGAAAGGATAATAATGCAAAGTGATGACGGTTAGGTTAGATTAGGTTGGACTGACGGGTCAGTTTCTGCCTCCGATAGCGTGAAACAGATATTTAGGTGTGTGAAACATGGTACAAGAAGCGATGATGTTTAGGTTAGGTGAGGTTGGATTGAAACTTTCCTACTAAAAGGCAAGGCGTAAAAGAGATAGATTATGCGATATTCTGTTTACAACGAAACGATTTATTCTTTTTAAAATGTTACGACGCATGCGCAGAGGCATTATAGCACAGAAAAATTGACAAGATAAACAAAAAATATACATCACCATATTTTCTTTTGAAAAAATTATATTTATGATAAATAAGAAGTAAAAAATTTTTTTAAACAAAATGTTCGCTTATCAATTTTATGATTTGATTAGCTCTTGCATATTATATTAGTCTAAAAAAATACTAAGCCTAAACATTACTAAAAACACGAAAAGTACAAAAGGTATTAATAATTATAGAATTTGAAGATGACAAAGAAGATACGACGCAAGATTGGACCACGGATCAACTGATACTGATGCAACTCTCCAGAATATTACGGTTACTGGAGAAAAAGGATCAGACTTGACCGTGAGAATATTCCTTCCTTTCCTCCTATACCAAATTCCTCGATTATCCTAACTTCTTTATAATCTTTAAAAAATGTAAGAATTTATATTTCTCTAGCATCTAATATTATAAATTAAAATATAACTCATATTCGAATTTATAATATAGTTTGTTACGCTTTCACGTCTTTACCACATAACCGATTATCATGATATTTTGTACACACGTTGTCAAGGCTTCAGAAAAGGACATAGAGTACCTTTTCCTCTTTTTTTCGAGGTATATATAAAAATAACTATTGTCATCGACTACTCACCGCGAGCGACGCCGCGGGTAAAAGCTAGTAGCTTTTAAAAAGCTACGGAAGAAGTCATACTTCTTTGGTATATTTAATAAAAAAGTTTATAGGACCGTTTGTGGTTCGTCTGGCGGCACCACCGCCACACCTATTTCTGTTATAACAGCAGTGTTAAGCGCTGCTGTGTTCTGGTTTGAAGTGTGGTAAGGACGACATACTTATCCGAGGCGTTCCAGCTTAGTCCTCAGGGGTAGCAACACATTTGTGTTCGACCACAGATAGGACTCTTATCTTATCTGGGGTTGATTACAGATGTCCATCCGACAGTGGCCACTCACTATCAGTACACTACATGTACATTTGGTATTTCAATATTATTGGAAGTGTGTTACACTGTATATTCAGCCACTAGCTGTCACCAAACCGACCATTATTATTTACAATGTACCGTAAAAGACGCACGGAAGTTATAGCACCAAGTTAATTTTACTTTTTATACCTTTACAGTTATTGCAGTCGGTGGACGAAGATATAAGCATCAGTGGGGAGCATAAGACACCGTCGAGACAGGTAAATTACATTTAGAAATATCTTTTTTGTATACAAAATATTTATTTGTTTATGCATACGTAAATGAATATTACATAAAATTTCGTATAAAGTTGCAAAATATGCGTAAAATCATAGTCTTATAGGATTTTAAAAATAAATTTTAAATAATGTAGATAATATTTACTTTTAGGACTTAGATTTGATAGAAAAGATAATTTAAAAATCGAAGCCAAGTTCATGATTTTAAACTTGTTTATGCTTTACCCAGATCTTATCATGACTGGGAGAGGCCTATAAAATACTGGGCGCTTATATAACATGCCCTCTGAAGCACTTAAGCATTTTTAACTAGAGGTTGCGAACTACCAACCGTTCAACATTACTTATAGATCAATTATGATCTACTTTCAGTAGAAATTTCTATTTTAATAATTTCAGGACTTCGATGAGATAGATGCGAACGAATTTAATGATTTGTGCAATATTAGCAGCTTAGACTGCAGCGAGGATGACATGGTAATCGTTTGAGTGGTATGGAAAGCACTTGCGAACTTGGCTGTTGCACTGTCGTGCGCCCCCTTGCTTTCAACCATTATCATTAGTAATGTTATGAGTATTTAATTCAACAGGTAGGTAGTTTGAGTTCCTTTTTATTATATTATTTATTGTGTAGTTATTTGAAGGTTGTAGGACCATTTGTACTTTGGCACCGCCATGCCTATTTCTGTGTAATAACAGCAGTGTAGCGCTGCTGTATTCTGGTTTGAAGTGTGGTAAGGGAGACATACTTATACAGGGCGTTCCAACTTAGTTCTCAGGGCACACATCTGTGGCCTACTTCAGCTAGGACTCCAATTCTATGTGAAGTTATTTACAGATGTTCATACGGCAGTGTTCATACTATTAGGTGGATTGCATGTAGACTTGCGACTTAAATATCTTAATATGTTATTGTAATCTTAAGTTTATTAAGTATTAAATTATTTACTACCTACTACCTAACCTACCTCTCTTAGAATGAGACAAGTTTAGGTCATAGTCCACCACGCTGGACAAGTGCAGATTGGTATTCAAACATCTTAGAGTTAGTAAGAGAAGTCAGGCATTTAGATTTTCTCACGATATTTTTCTTCCCCGTAAACTTTACGGCGTAAAGAAAATTCATTTTCCCATATTGTATTGTATACTATAGTTGTATGTATAAATATTTCATTGTATACAGAAGTTTCACATTCAAAATAACACCTCTTAGGCCAATAACATTATGGTTTTTGATTTTCTTATGAATCCAACACTAATTTAAATTAGCAGGATGCTATTATTAAAAAAAATGTACATAAAAATATAGATATTAACAATAATTTTACTCTGATTACTTATATTAGTCTGTATTTTTGAAACAAACAGAAAAATACCAGAGTAATTTCAAACAAAAAAGAAAGTTTTTTGCATGAATAACTAGCTCTAACTAATAACTAATTAATATTGTACATTATTCCTTATTATTTCTGGATTTTGGTATTTTTTGTCCCTCTGTTGGGCACAGATCTCTGCTAACGACTGGTGGAGGCATGTACCCTTAGAATGTGTTTTTACGTTTTTACAAAAATGTCTGTTTTGGTATTTGTTGATGTATTTGCCCATACATTTCCAATCAGCGCCCCTAGCGGATTGTATCAGAACTAATTGGAAATATATTGAAAAACAAAAACAGTAATTTTTGTCAAAACGTAACAACTCATACTAAGGGTATTGGAGCGTACTCCACCATGCTGTTCCAATAAGTATTGGAGGGGGTAAGGGTTAGTGGTGAACCCCTTTGATTCGTTGAAAAAGTACCAAAATCACCCGAGTAGGTCATGCATACTCGTACTTGCTTTCTCGTACTCGTACATATATCTGATTGTTCGTACTCGGTATCTACACGTTACATAAGAATATTCGCAAAGTGTACTATTAACTTAAATATTTCATCTATTTTCTGCTATTTAAGTTTACATTTGAGGCCGCTAGAACCAGAGTGGCGTAACTGCATTTTAATGATTTTCGACCTATCTGTATTTTCGTAATGTAAAAATGTTGTATAGTCCGCGTAAAACTGCTAGTCCGCTCTGAATATAGAAATGAATCGCGTCGCCATAGTAAATTGTATGACTACACCTCCTCGCAACAACTTCAGAGCGGACTATACACTTTTACTTTTCTCCATATTGTAAATCGTTTTTGTAGTTAGACTACTCTGGTTCTAACAGCCTCATTTATCAAAAAACACAACATGTAACATTAATTGCTTTAATATTAAGTTGTATATATATACAACACAATATGTGTATCCAGGTGTCTCCAAACCCTGTGCCAGCATCAGCATCGCCGCTAACGCGATCGTCATTCGCTTCCCGCGCATCACCTGAACCGCGCGACAACTACACCACGCGAGACGAACAGGAGAAACTGCTTAAGTAGATGTATACAATACAATACAATATGCTGTCAATGTGTAGGCGTATACAGACTACGCTTGAGTAGAATTTCATGGTATGGTGTTACATTGTGGTAAGGAAATTGTGTTACAAGGGAATGTATAAAAGAAGGTACTTAAATTGATGTATACATAAATATACAATTCAATATGATGGTATAATTCAATTTAGTAACATAACATTGCTTTTAAATTACTGAAAACTATTGAATTATCATCGTCAAGCCAATTGTTCCACTACTGGGAGCGGGACTCCTCTCAGAGTGAATAGTGTATTGTAGTAGTACATAGAAGACTGTGTCGGCAAAGTGCTAATTGGTAGAGTTCACATGGCCTGTGGGGTTACTAGCATTTCTTAAAACAATATTATTTTAATCATACTTTTACTTTTCTTGCAGGAAATTTAACTTTTTAAGCATAATATGACAATTTCAGTTGGTTTTATACAATGGATAAGCGAAAAATTAATAAGGGCTTAAGTTTGTTCAACTGTGTATGACGGAATATTTTACTGTTTTAAGGAAGAAATAAAACTTTCCTGAACTATGATGGGTTTTAAAATACGGTGGTAGGCCCGCTGAGTATATTACAAAAATATACAGAACAATATGATGATTTATACCATCATATTTAATTGTATATAAAACAATGTATTAAGAAAGTTGCAGGATTTTTGCTAAACAACGAAATTAATGATATACTCTTTAAATAATTGTTTTAAAATACGTAAAATGCAATACAATAATAAAAGTTATTTGTACATTTCGTTGAGAAATAGCATGAATACCAAATATTATAAGTTTGGTTAAAATATGTATACATAATATACACTGCAATATGAAACTATTAAAGTCCATATAGTTTGTTGAAAAATAGTATTCTATTAGCTTGATTCTCTATCTTACGTTACTTGACGTAAGTGGAACACGATGTATTCTTAAAAACAAAGTGCTAAAATATACATAACAATATGAACATCATATTGTTCCATATTGCAATGTATACTCTATAATTATATTCAACAGTCATTGTAGTACTTAATAAATTATTACGTAGTAATGTAATGCCAGTCTGAATTGTATTTAAATAAATATACACTTAGTATACAAGCGGGACGAAGATCTACTTAATTATGTATACTTATACAATATGTTATACAACGTAATATAATCGTTGTTTAGAGTTAAGTGTAGCCAACAATAAATAAATAAATAAATAAACAATATAATTATGGTAAATATTAATTGTATAATGAATACGAATCTCAAATTTGAATTATAATACTTATGTACTAAAATTGTACTTAACATCTCTATAGGAAACATCAGTTGAAACTTATTTCCATTGAAATGTTACATGAGCTTTGCATTTTTTAAAGGACGCAATTTTATTTTTGGGACATGTGTGGGGGACATCTTTGGAGCGCTATAACAGCGTATTCAATGAATGAAATTAAATAAAATATAGGGAAAAAAACACTTATTTGCTTATAACTTCTTTAATTTTTAATTTAGGGCAAAAAGTTATATAAACATATTTGTAGGCAAAACAATTTTCTACAAATTATGATTTTTGCAATTTGTTTGTAAAGCGCATAGTTTCCGAGATATTGCGAAAAAAGTGTTTTTCCAAGATGGCGGCTAGAGGACAAGGCGACCCCACAAACTTGAGGTTAAGCTTCTATTGACCCCCCACATATGTCCCAGAAATAAAATTGCGTCCTCTAAAAAATGCAATATTCGGTTCTAAAAAATGCAATATCCGTTCCTAAAATTGTAACATTTCAATGGAATATTATGCATTGAAACTAAATTGAAAATTCATCTGCTTTTGGTGCGAATCCCATTTTTGAAAATCTTTATATATTTTAAATCTTGTCGCGTCATACATAAAATGTTTACTATAAAAAAATTTGGCTGGAGGCATACCACTACGCTGCTTTTGTAAAGATTCGTAAATGAGAAATTCTGGGTGAAAATCAAATAATTAACACGGGTGAAAGAATTAAAATAATAGCCAAAACAACGTCTGTTTAAATTACACTGGCAAGGTCGATAGAAGCTGTCAATAAAGCACCAAATAACTAAAGACATACAAAAATAATAATAATGCTTTTGTGGCGACCTTCCGCTACTCGTCAAGAGATGGCGCCACGAGTATTCTGAATCGCGCTATCGAAGTTTTCTAAATAACTGGCATATATGCAAGTTTCGAACTGAGACTGTCGGAGCACGGCCGCTCCCCGGGCATGATCACCTAGCCCGGCGGGAGATCTCCCTTTGCCAAACTTTATTGTGCCCATAAGTAGTAATGTACACAGGAAAAAATTATAATTTTAAAAATACAATAGGCGGCCTTATCGCTAATCAGCGATCTCTAGGCAACCTACAGGGTGCGGAGTTAAAGTAAAAAGAAATAGAACAATAGGTAGGGTGCAAATAACAGTTGCAATGAATATAATACAAATTTCGGAACAGATTAATGAAAGTATTTGAAAGAAAGGAAAATAATCAAAACACAGACAAGATTTTATAAAAAAACACCATCGAAATAGCTATAAAATGTGAGTAAGTACAGCTAAATATACAAGTACCAATGCTTATAACAATAAAAGACACATACATCAATATGATATAATATACAAAGCAATATAGGATTACATATAGATGCCTTAATTCTCAAATCAGCCAACTCCACTTTTTTTTCAAAATGTTTTTTTTATTTATTTTGATTTCGTTCAAAGCCATTTATTATCAAAATACATAAAAAATAATGGATATGTAAAAATAATTTCAATAATAGAAAAACTGGATCTGAAACCACGTAATATACAAAATATACAATTCAATATAGTATATATGATGTAAATTAAAAAATATTGCCTAAAATACGTAGAGACATAAAAAACGAATTATTAAAACGTGTAACTAAATAAGTGAAAAATAAATTTACTTGTGCACTCTTTAATAATGCGAAATATACAAAAATAATATACAATATGAAGTTTCGTAATAAACTGTATATTCCATAGAATATATGAATAATTATAAAAAAAATTAATAGTACTTATTATTACTTACTTCTATCGCAAATATATTAACCTACACTTGTTATTAATAATCAGTCTATCCTGCGTTTTGCCTAAATCGACATTTGACAATTTCTGAATACTAAGAATAGTGTGGTAAGGGAGACATACTTTTCGGAAGCGTTCCAGCTTAGTCCTCAGGGGTAGCGGCGCATCTGTGACCGACCTCAGGTAGGAATAGCTAATCCTATATGGAGTTGATTACAGATCTCCATGGGCGGCAGTAGCCACTTACCATCAGGTGGACTGCATGCTCGTCTGCTACTCCTATATTATAAAGCCAAATTACGAGTTTCGATAATATATCAATATTGAGACACATCCATTATATTTATCTATTTGTATAATCTATCCAGATTGAATATTAATAATGGGCATATGTCAGTGAAAATATTAATATTTATTCGAAAACAAAGTGATTCAAATATTTTGATTATAATTGAAAAATATTCTTTAAAATAAAGCGGCTATATAATAATAAATATACAATACTATGAATTAATACTGAAACTAATATTTAAACAAAAAATGTAATCTAAAATACTTCTAGAAATATAAGGCTTCTTTTTTATTTTATTAGAAGAAAAACAAAATTCATGTACATTTTTAAAATTTGCTTAAATTAAATTAATTTCGGGTATTTTTTAGTGTTTATTATATTTTTTATTAAAAAGTCAGTTAATCGTGAAAATATAAAATATTAATTTAAATATATTTATTTTTGTTGGAACGAAATTCCTTATTATTAAAATCGTGAAAAATAAATAAATTTTTATGCTTAAACAAAATTAATTTATTTCTTTAAAAGTTAAAAAGAAACCAGTTAATTGGAAAATATACTTTTTAAAATGCTTAAATTAAATTTCGGTGGGATATTTTTTTTTTTATTTTTTTTCTTTTTTTTTTGGAATGCAGTAATTTTTTACGACAAATAATACAGTAACTTTAAGGTATATAGCTATCTCGCTCTAAGGATGCAACTGAACAAGGAATTAGACAGAGACGCACTGTTTTGTAGATAGTTCGCACTTGTATTATAATGTATTGTAGTTATGGATGCATTTAGATCGGTCGAGTTTGAAAAAAAGACAAAAAAAAATGTTTTTCGTTTTTTTTTGTGGGTGTTTTTGTCGAGGTCAGATATATTCATCATTTGTCAAATTAATGTGTAGTTGTGCCTGCAATTTTTTTTTTTTCTAAAAAGAAAATCTAATTCTATTTTACAAAGTGCAAAGATGATTATGTTTTTAAATATTGAATGCATGTGTGATCAGCCTTAAATAGGGCTTGTATTTAAGGTTGATTGCACAAATGCAGTGACCACTGAAAATCATTGCTTTTTTTAATGAACTGTCGATTTTTTTCTAACTTGACCTATCTAAATGCATCTTATATTAGCTTAAAGAGTAGAGATGCTAAGTCCAAATTAATTTTAAAAATTGAAAAAATGTTTATACTGATTACTTAATGTACAGTAGTAGCCACTTATAGTCCGCGTAAAACTGCTAGTCCGCTCTGAATATGGAAACGAATCGTGTCGCTATACCAAATTGTATGACTACACTGGCTCGCAACAAGTTCAGAGCGGACTAGCAGTTTGGCGCGGACTATACCATCAAGTAAATTGCAAGCTCGTTTTATACTCCTATATTTGAAAAAAATAAACGAATATTGTGCATATTGCAAAATAATTTGGATTTAGCAGAGTAACTCTTTAAGCCAATTATTTTAAGTAATAAAAAAATCAGTATTTTATCCAAAAACAATATTAAGTACACAGTCAGTCACAAAAGACTTCGTTTGCCAAAAAATTTTTCAAAGAACTATCTTCTAGTACATACAAATAATTTTATTGATCGAATCACTAAAGATTAGATTTAAAAAAATGTGAGCCGTCACGGGACGCCTGGCAGATGTGAAACATCGACATTATTTTATAAAAGTAATATGCAGAAAAGAACATATTGTGATAGGAACTAAATATGTCATAATGATAAAACAAAATATTACGTTTTTTTTCCAGATAACGATGACTATTTATTGAATTCGATTGCGCATTGCGACGCGTCGCCACACCGTACACACTACTGCATATGGACTGTATATATATACCATCGTATAGCGTGGCATGCGTCGCCACGCCAGAAATCGGCTTTACGTGCGGCTATAGATGTTTCACATCAAAATGACGTATATATGACAACCATCTAAGTCCTACATGGCAACGCATGTGTTCGGCTTCAGGTAGAACCTGTTATCTATGGAATTGGTACAGATATTGATAAAATAATAATCTAATATTTATTACTAGCTGACCCGGCAAACTTTGTACCGCCTCAAAATCTCTTTATCAAATATATTTCATATAAAATATAGCCTATGTTACTCGTGGATAATGTAGCTTTCGAATGGTGAAAGAATTATTAAAACCGGTCCAGTAGTTTTTGAGCCTATTCATTACAACCAAACAAACAAAGTTTTCCTCTTTATAATATTAGTGTAGATAAAATTTAATAGTATTTTTTTAAATATAATTGAAAGATTTTTTGCTATCCATAATTTGCTAAAAATGTTGTCACAATTTTAGATTCTAAACTTTAGTGATTCGAATTATATTTACGATAATTTAAAATCAACTATTTTTGAAATCCGCCTTTCAACTTCTACTTCATTAGTTTCATTGTAATCGTCCATTTCTATATAATAATAATTAAAATATATTATTAATTTAATATAGATTATAACAACACGAAAGAAACATACTTAAAGATTTCTCTTATAAAATTATGATTCTCAAAGTTAACGTAGACGAACTAACTAAATAGACTCCTAAATATATTTTTCAAACATATAAGGGTACTTTTACATTTGCAGACAGAGCATATAATATAGCAAACAAAAAAGTATTCTTGAAATGATGTGTCGTGAAAATTTACGACGTATATTTATTTTTCGTGCCGTAGATTTCTACGACATGATACTCGTAAATTACGACGTCGTATCGTATGTATAAATATGTTCAGTCTCTTTATTCATCAGGAGTCTAAACATTTAGTTGGTCTATGATGCCGATTAATAAAAATAATTTTCAACAGTAAATACTTAAATAATTATATTTGTATGATATTAGGGTGCGTTCGTACTAAGCAGTTTGAAAGTTCTAGGCAGTTTTGCATTTGCAGCTAAAAATAATAGGTATTATTCAACTAGTAATTATAAAATATAAATATTATTGAAGGTGGCCTGCCGACCTAACACCGGAGACGAACCACAAAGAGTTAGGAGTACGGACCCTCTGTGGTTTGACTCCGGCGGCACCACCGCCACACCAATTTCTGTTATAACAGCAGTGTAGCGCTGCTGTGTTCTGGTTTGAAGGGTGTGGTAAGGGAGACGTATTTATCCAAGGCAATCCAGCTTAGTCCTCAGGGGTAGTGGCGCATCTGTGGCCGACCTCAGGTAGGAATCTAATCTTACCTGGGGTTGGTTACAGATGTCCACACGCCAGTAGTTACTTACCATCAGGTGGACTGTATGCTCGTCTGCTACTTCTATATTATACAAAAATAAAACTGTTAGAAGCAAAATAAACGCTGCGTTTTGACGCTCCTTTAAGCACACAGTGCAGGGGTCGGCAACCTTTTCAGTCGGAACAGCCAAAAATTACAATGTACACATATTCAAAGTTTTTAAAGAGCCATCAAAGTATTTCTCGCCAACAATAAATAGTACAACAATAATAGTTATAAAGTTTTTAACATAAAAATATATTTTTATTTTTGTGTTAAAAACGAAGAGACGAAGTAAGAACATTTTTTTTTTTAATAAATTAAATCATATTTTGCATGGAACTAAAGAGCCACAGGTTCACATCGAAAGAGCCATATCGAATGAAATGAAATGAAATCTATTTATTTTGTATAGGCCAACGACGGCACTTACAAATTGTCATGTACAATATTTTTATTAAACTAGTAATGTGGGTCGCGAGCAGCAGGTTGCCGACCCCTGGCCTAGTGCGAACGCGCCCTACACATCTATTTAACTTAAAACTGTTAAATTATTAGTACTTATTATTTCACCCTCTTATATTTTAGTTCAGTGGTGCTAAGTACAGTAAACTTAATAATAATTAATAATTGTTTTTGATTTTTAATTAAGTCTCGTCCTATTTAGTTGTTTTAAGTTGTAAACCTTGATGTAGCAACCGATGGAAATTATGTACAACCCGCGTAAAACTGCTAGTCCGCTCTGAATATAGAAATGAATCGCGTCGCCATAGCAAATTGTATGACTACCTGCTCGCAACAACTTCAGAGCGTAGGTGGTAGAACCCTTTGTGGTTCGACTCCGGCGGCATCACCGCCACACCTATTTCTACCTCATAGCAGTAGTGTTAAGCGCTGCTGTGTTCCGGTTTGAAGGGTGTGGTAAGGGAGACATACTTTTCCGAGGCGTTCCAGCTTAGTCCTCAGGGGTTGCGGCGCATGTGTCCGTTAGAGTCCGTTAGAGCTCTTAATCCAGTGTACCGTGATCATTAGTTGGTGTGCCGCGGGAAAATAAGGTTATCTTATAAAATTATTTTAGTAAGTAAGGGTGAGTAAAATACCTACACAAATCACGCGAGCGCACGAGCGAGGCGTTATGTTTCGTTCATCTAATTCTTTGGTTTAATTAAATGTTGATTGATATTACTTAGAAACTAATTTTTAATTTGTGGTGTACCTCCAATTTTTGTGTTCCTAGATGTACCTTGAACACAAAACGTTTGCGGAACCTTAATCCATCAGTTGCTACATCAATGGTCATAAAATATCTGGTCATTGTTTATCTCAAATGAATATAAGCTAGTCGTTTTCATAATAATGTTAACCGGCGTTCAACCTATGTAAAGTATACGAGCGTTCGCACGCGGCGTTCGCCCGCCGCGTTTAAAAACTCTAACTGCTTATACACATGTGAGCGTACACGTCAGTTTTGTGGACGTTTTTTAATAGCAGTTTAGCGCTGCTGTGTTCTGGATTCATGTATGGTAAAAGCAGGGTCGGATTGAGGCATTGAGACAAGTGAGGCACCCGAGACCTCAACAAGAAAGGGGCCCCCAATAATAGAAATAAAAATTAATCAAATTTGGAAGGCCGCAACTATTGTCTTTTATTTTTACCGACAATTCTTGCTCTTAACCAATTAGTACATTATTTGTACAAATTAATGCCAGGCCTCTAAATCCGGCCCTGAGTAAAAGATCCTTAAATGACTACTTATACTGGGCGTTGTTTCGTCGTCAAAGGTAGTAACGCATCTATGGCCGACCTCAGGTAGGGCTAATCCTATCTGAAGTTGATTACAGACGCTCATTTACTATTTAAATAACATGCATTTGCATACAAAGATCTGAATCTCATATATGTTTTGTTTAAAATAATTCGGCCTACATCTAGATTAGTAAACTGACAATAATATGTATCCATTTCACATTATGTTTGATAATAAATTTGAAAATAGCAACACATACAATGTTTTTGACATTTCGTAGAACCCCTACATATTTTAAGCTCTAATTAATTTACAATGCTGTAAAATCACTATAATTTCGTTTATCGTTATCTGAAAGTCGCATCAAAATCGGTTTTATTATTTTCGAGATGACTTCTAAAATATTATGATTTTAAGTAATTTTTAATATTTTTCCCAAATTTTTATTTGAAATAAGAGGGATTAAACATGCTTCTCGCGCCCTAGTACCGTCTTACGGAATACCGGGGCCTCTGAGCACAAGAATTCGGGGCCCCAGTGGAAGGGGACGGGTTGTAAAAATTATATCAGGAAAAATTAATCCCAACAATCAATGTTCATCATTGCAATTTAAAAATGTTGAAGATAAATTTTAGCGTGTCGTTTATATATTGGCTTTACGGGGCCCCTCTTATGTCGGGGGCCCCTTAGCCTCGGTAAAGACGGTAGATAATTCGGATCCTACGGATCCTATTGCATGCGATTAACTATATAATTGTATATCATTGTTATGTTCTGTTGGAGTGTGCAATAAAGAATATCTAGATAGAAATATGTATATAGGATAGATAGATATCTATCCTATATATTTCTATATTAAAGTCGAAATTCAAAAAAATCTTTAGTGAAACTAAATTATAACTATTTTCAAATTTGTTATTAACATACGTTGAGCTATTCGTAACATTTTCAATATATGTATCTGTTGTATTGTTGTTGAAAAATACAATAAGTTAATTGTTGATCTGTAGTTGATTCTTTGTTGTTAGGTATTTTTTAATGTCGGTGATAAATGTAATTATGTCTTAGGCTGACTGTCCATTGGCTACATGAGCTGTAGAATCGTAGAGTACCTTAGAAAGGTAGAAAGAACCCTTTGTGGTTCGACTCCGGTACCACCGCCACACCTATTTCTGTTACAACAGCAGTGTAGCGCTGCTGTCTTCTGTTTTGTAGTGTGGTTAAGGAGACATACTTTTCCGAGGCGTTCCAACTTAGTCCTTGGTAGCGGCGCATCTGTGGCTGACGTCAGGTAGGAGTCTAATCTTATCTTATCTGGGATGTCCATGGGCGGCAGTAGCCACTTGTATATGATGCATAATACTAAAATCGCCGAAAACTTTTTGACAGTATAAAATGCTAGAAATTATTATACCTTAGCGATTTAAAAATTTGGAGTCGCTTAAAAATACTAAAAAATAATATTTTAGAAATTATTTTGCTAACGCTACATCAGAGATAGTATCGTGTGATCCTAAAAGTCAATAAATGATTAATTTCTTAGAAATTTCTTAACTATTTTCTTGTTTTCTTCCTAAACTCCAAAAAATATCTAGAAATTATGCTTATCCTTCATATATATTATTTTTTTGCTGACTCTACTGTTATATATACGAAAATGAAACTCAATTTATCTATAGATATATGTATATATATTAGAACTGTATATAGTATAAAATTTATTAAAAAAAACAATTTACATATGCCTCTACAATTAAAGGTTAATAAGCTACAGACATAGAACGCGTCAGGCACGTGTCGTGACAGACAGTTTCCTATACAATGTATTGACGTTTTTATATGAAACATGACAGAGCAAACACGGGCCGTGCCTGTCGAATTGTATAGAAAATATTTTGTCTGACGAGACCCGTGTCTGAAACGGCCAGTGTCTGAATAGTAAATGTTTAAAATTGCTTTAGTAAAGATTGTATCTAAAAATGCGTGAATTCTCTCACTCTTTCTCTATGAAGTTTGAAAGAGAAAAATACAGTAACGGTTTTTGATAATATTCTTATAAAGACAAATAATAATAATAATATTAATATATTTGTAGTAAATGTCTTTCTATTGTAATTGTTATGTTATGCTGGGTACTGACTATGTACATGTAATGTAATAAAACTGTACAAATACAGTCAGTGGCTTCTGCAACTCGCTATTCAAAATGTGTACTCGTATAATTATTATACCAGGTACAATATCTGAAACAAGTGAATATAAAATGTATTGTAATATAATTTTAAACCTAATAATTGATTTAGTTAATATTTTTTAATTTGCTTCAAAAATTTGTATGCTTTTTCAAGTGCCATCATAAATAGAATATTGTGTGAAAAAAATATATGAAAACGAGCTTTTGCCAGCGGCTTCGCTCGCGTTAAGACGTATATTTTCATCCCCTATTTTATCCCCTTGGGGGTAGAATTGATCAAAATCCTTTCTTAGCGGATGCCTACGTCATAACATCTACCTGCATGCCAAATTTCAGCCCGATCCGTCCAGTGGTTTGGGCTGTGCGTTGATAGATCGCTATGTCAGTCAGTCACCTTTGAGTTATATATATTTAGATTGCATTGAAATCTTTAAACAATACTTAATTTTATCATGAAAGTTAATATTGTTATTTGATATTTTAACGTATTATAATTATCCTAATTCTGTATATAATAATAAGTATATTTGAAATTTTAAATATATTGATTTTGGCGTATCTAACAAAGATGTGTGTCGCAAGTCAGTACCCAGCTTTACCCAGCCCTGTACACATACCATCCTGGTTACGGCCTTATGTACTTAGACGCATTTAATTTGTAGATACATTTTATATGAGATCGAATATTAATGTAAGAATAATGTATGTATTAATTGTTTTGTTAAATAAATGGTGATAAATATGCGCTTATTTTGTTTTTTTCTTTAGTTCCCTATCTTTTTTATCTTATTTTATAGATTCATAATAATGTTATGTAATAAGAAAATGTAATTGAAGGTGGTAGAATCCTGTGGTTCGACGGCGGCACCACCGCCACACCTATTTCTGGTATAACAGCAGTGTTAAGCGCTGCTGTGTTCTGGTTTGAAGGGTGTGGTAAAGGAGACATACTTTTCCGAGGCGTTTCAGCTTAGTCCTCAGGGGTAGCGGCACACACACACACAGATAGGAATCTAATCTTATCGGGGTTAATTACAGATGTCCCCGGGCGGTAGTAACCACATACCAACAGGGAGACTGCATTACATGATTTTAGGCTAATATTATCGCGGAATTGATAATTTTAATATGCAACGGGTACTCACGACGCGTCATGTTAATTAATTAATTATTTTATTGTGTAAAGCAGTGATAGCCTAGTGGTTAAGAAACGCGGCCTCTCGATCGAGGGGTCCGAGGTTCAAATCCCAGGCACGCACCTCTGATTTTCAAATTTATGTGCGTATTAGAAATTAATTATCACTTGCTTAAACGGTGAAGGAATACATCGTGAGGAAACCTGCATACCTGAGAGATAAAAATCTTAAAGGTATGTGAAGTCTACCAATACGCACTTGGCCAGCGCTGTGGACTATGGCCTAATCCTTCTCATTCTGAGAGGAGACCCGTGCCCAGCAGTGGGACAGTAAAGGGTTGATGATGATGATGAAAGCATTTAGTACATGACGATACATAAAGTTCAATTAAATGCTACCTTTACAGGTGTTACACATGTCAAAACTTAGTTAAAGTTTATTTGTACAAAGTGCAAGTTATATACATAAAATGTAAAGTAAGAAAAGCAAAAAATAAACTATTGTCTAAAAATTTAAAAATTATAAGTAAAATAAGCCATCTAAAATAAATTGCCGTGTGAGGCATGGTTCCTAAAACGCTGGCGGCGTTACCTTGCTGCACGGCAAGACTTAATCTTTGTGCAAAGTAACCGCCAGCTCTTTGGTCACCGGTAGCAGTCACAAGCCTGGTCGACATATCTGACATGATTTTTTTCATGTCAGATGACCATGGACCCATTGTTTCTATAGCAAGCGCTGCGCATATAATTGTCTAATAAATTACTTTATTTACGGCGCTTGGATAAGTCTTGGTATGGTCGGCTGCGGCCCCCCTTTCACTGAAGTATTAACTATGTGAGAGGGGGCTAATGTGTCAACGCACGTCGCGTCTCATACCAGGGGTCGTCCGAGACTCCATGAAACTAGAGTGATTCCATCAGGTCTCTTGCCATCGTCTCTAAAAAGACCTGGAGGTTCTAAAGTTGCTGGTATAGAGACGGTGGCCAGAGCCCGACGAATCAAACTGTTCAGAGTCCCGTGACGATATAGCCTGCCGGCACTCCTGGTACGGGACAAGCCATGTCGACCCAATGTGTCCACTTCCTGCTCACACGGACACTTAGTTAAAATGTTAGAATTAACAATAAGAGTATTAAAGGTAAATAATATTAAGACGCGTGTCAAGATAAGAAAATAATAATAATAGACAAGTCATCAGATAATAATAATAGAAAAATTATATCATTTTTTATCATTTATTTTTTGGCGATATTTCAACCAAGTTCCACCTAAAACAGAAAAACGAACTAGACGTAGGGTAGATAGATTAATCTACCACTAGTACTTGTCAACGGTTTCTCCCCGCCACCGCAGCTTCGCCGTGACCACGATCCATGCAACTGGGTCGAAATATCGGCAAAAGAAATTAAAAACCGCATACTGTGAGTACCCGTTACATATTAAAAGTATAAAAAACATAGATAGATCACTCCTAACAAGAAAATGTAACCAGTTTTGAGAATTGAATTAGAGTGCGTAAATAAAGTGTTGCCACGTCTCCGTTCTAAAATGTCCCTAAAATGTTTGAAATATTTATTTATTACTTAAAATTCGTAGTATTAGTTATTTATACGTAAGGTTTGTTTAAAAATATTAATCTAAAAATGTCAAGAATTCAAACAATAAATGGTGAAATCATCCTGCTTCATTCAATTTCAAGGCATTGAAGAATCTTTCTATTTTACTTATCAAAGACTGCATGTTTATTTGCTACTTATAAAAACAACTAAGTATCTAAGTAACTATATTTTTGGAGAGATTTCTTAAGAGTACCGTATTTCGCCTGTCACAGTCGAAGAGAATATAACCACTACGTTTTAGTCTCCGTTTGGAGCTTATAAATTATAATATGAAAGATGCTTAGGATTCTATCAGTGGGTTTCAGTAGCGTTTAGCGCCATCTATTATCAAGTAGCAATAATATGTATGTATCCTGTAAATAATACTGATGTTTTTAATAAAAATCAATACAGAGTATGATAATATTTATTAATTCAATCTACAAATTTTCTAATTACGCTAATTTAAATTAAACATTGATTATGTAATTATCTTATAAATAAAATGGTTATAATTATTAAATTCTATATTATGACTAGTTGGTTTTGCAGACGTCCAAGAGATGGCGCTACGAGGTTTATCTCTTACATTTTAATGTTATATAAGAATGTATTAAAATTTATTAAGTAGATACAGTCATAGAGTTCAAAAATGATTAAAATACACATGAAGGATTATCATTAAACATTTTTTAAAATAATTGATGGCATGATGACATTTACCGGAAACTTCCATCTTGTTCCATCTTGATCGGTGGCAATTTTTTTAATGTACGAGGTACATAATATACATATAATCAGATATTATATGTAAATAAGTTTCTATTAGTGTATAATTTGATTATTTTTGTTTAGTTTAATTAGTATTTAATTTTATTGTTTCAAATATTGTATATAACCTTATTACTATCCAATAAATGAATTAATTTCTAAAAAAAAAATATAATCAGACAAGAACCGTTTCATAATAATATTTCTATAACAGACGCGGCCTGTGTCAGACCTGTGTTACGGTAGATATAGTATATATTGTATAGGAGAATACTTGTCTGCCACGGCACGCGCCTGACGCGCTCTGTGTCTGAAGATATAAATGCAGTGTAATAATTGAGAATTTGTCTACCGACCGTCTGCCAGTTCTTACCTCAGATCAAAAAAGACCTCTGAAACTAAATAACTAAAACCTCGTCAATCTAATTGTCTATTACGATACAGTACCTATGTCGTTACTTGAATAAATATAATCCAGATTTACAATATTATGTGGCAGAATGATTTTTAATCTGTGGTGCGGTGAGGCGCGGTGCGGCGTGGCGGGAGAAATTAAGTTTTGGCGGGAAACGAATTGTTATAATCGTCATTATTATAAAAAATATAAAGTATTTATGAAAATATATCATCTTCCTCTAAATGTTTCTTTTATTGTGATACACTCAAGAAATATAGCGTTATAATTAACATTATCTATAAGTGAATTATTAATGCAACGTTTAGAAGTCTTATTTTTCTTCTTCTGAGCTATTATAATGAAAGATTAGATACACATTATAATCGATATACAATGAGACATATTTGTCAATTATTTAAAGGAAAACTTATTTCATAAATGATATTTAATCCAGTATTTTATGTTTATTCATGCTAATATTAGAACTTTGATAATATGCGAAGAAATTTTAAAAATAATTAATTGAATCATGAAACACATAGTTTACCAAAACGTCAAAATATAAGAATGGAGTGAGTAGAAAAAGACAAAATTTTTTATAACATTTTTTCATATTATACTACTAGATTTGACGACATTAAAGGTTCTTATAGGTCTGCGTAAAACTGCTAGTCCGCTCTGAATATAGAAATGAATCGCGTCGCCATAGCAAATTGTATGACTACACCTGCTCACAACAACTTGAGAATGGACAAGTAGTTTGGCGCGGACTAAACACAAGTACATCTTATATATAAAATTCTCGTGTTACAATCTTAGTTACCGTACTCCTCCGAAACGGCTTTTATATGCATATTCAGTATGTCTCAGAATCGGCTACTATCTATTTTTCATACACTAAGTGATAAGGGATGTTCACCCTTAACATTTTTTTATTTATATGGCAACACGACGTTTGCCGAGTCAACTAGTATTTATATCTTACACCTACGGAACCAATATTGAATTATAAGTACCTCTACCCATATACATATGAATACGACGTAGATATACTTGCCCCATTCGACGTTTATATGTAATGCCGTTCACAAACAAATCTACAGTAATAATTTTATGAAGTATATTTCAAGCTGCGTATTGCTTGTATGTACAATATTACGTCAATTCTTATTTTTACTACAAGAGTAATTAAATTTTCACAGAATATCCGTTGAAAATTATTAATTCAAACATAGATAAGTAAAGATTACTCACTCCTGACAAGAAATTTACCCAGTTTTGAGAATTGAAATAGTCGCGTAAAAAGTTTTGCCACGTCTCCGTGCTAAAATGTCCTTAAAATATTTGAAATAATTATTTATTTATTATGTAAATTACGCAGTATTAGTTATTTATTCGTAAAATTTCTCTAAAAATGTTTTTATTTGTCAATAATTCAAAAAAATAACTTACTAATAAGCCGTCTGTGGCTTCATTCAATTTCAAGGCGGCGAGGTATCTTTACTAATCTATGAATTCAAATTCTAACTTATAGTAGCGTCGTGTAGTCCGCGTAAAACTGCTAGTCCGCTCTGAATATAGAAATGAATCGCGTACCCATAGCAAATTGTATGACTACACCTGCTCGCAACAACTTTAGAGCGGAGTACCAGTTTGGCGGGAATATACCACAAAATAAAGTTTTCTTTTGTGATCGTAGTGTGTTTTGTATATCGATAATTTGCAAATGAGCCAACTCCACTTTTTGTCAAAATGTATTTTTTATTTCATAATGGCGTTGTAAATTTTGACAAAAAGTGGAGTTGGCTGATTTACGAATTAAGGTATCGATAATATGTTATGGTTACCAGTGCGGGAAGGTCTTAATTGCAGACTAATTAATCTGATTATACTGTTTATATTATCTGTGTATGTACAACAGTTCCTATTTACATTTATGTAGCTGCTTTCGTGCTTAAGTGTGTGTGTATTTTGTGCGTCAGAGAAACAATATAATTATTTAAATATAGTATGGTTAAAACTGAAAAATATTAAGCGTGTGTTTTTTGAGTTCAAATAAAAAGATTCGCGCGTTCGCACACACAAGTATTTGTGTAATGTGTGTAAATGTGTTGTGTACATCTGCACACGCATGTGTGTGTATTGTAGAGTTTATGTGTGTATTTATAATATTTAATCGCCTGTGTGTACATATTTTAGTACTTACATCTGTTTGTATGTACAGGCATGTGTGTGTGTTTGTTTATAATAGTTTTTGTTACTAGGTAAATTTGTGCATACATACGTATTTGTGCGTGAGTGTCTGGGTGTGTGTGTTTGTTTTGTGTGTGTGTGTTGTGTGTGTATGTGTGTGGGGTGTGTGTGGTGTGTGTGTGTGTGTGTTGTGTGTGTGTGTGTGTGTTGTGTGTGTGTGTGTGTGTGTGTGTGTGCGAGCGGCGCCGGGAGGGGCGCGCTACGGCGGCGTGAGGCTGCCGCCATACTCAGGGGACGCGCCACGACCTGCAAACACCATGAAAACAAATTATGTACTATATTTTTGGCAATATATTTTACTTATAAATAATGAATATCAAGTTGTCTAACTAATAATGTGTTTTTCTGATACATAACTGGAATTACGTTATTTGCAAATTTTAAATTAAAATAAATGTATGACAATTATTAATAATATACTTCAGATCATGATGTTTTTATTTACGTAACAAAAACTTTACCTACAAAACAAAGAAGATGGCTCAATAATAATTACAATAATACTAGATTAAGGACCGAAGTCCGCGCTCACCTCGGCCTCTGCCGCGGCCCCGGCCCCTGCCCCTCCCGCGGCCGCGTCACCTCCTTCCATCCCCCAAACCCACCATATCTGCAAACACCACAATTACTCAAAAATTATAATCACTAAATTCAAAATCAAAGATGCATGAGATTTTATAAGTAAAGGTTAGGTTAGGTTCATCATCAACCCATTACTGTCCCACTGCTGGACACGGGTCTCCTCTCAGAATAAGAAGGATTAGGCGATAGTCCACCGCGCTGGCCAAGTGCGTATTGGTGGACTTCACATACCTTTAAGATTTTTTATAAATCTCTCAGGTATGCAGGTTTCCTCACGATGTTTTCCTTCACCGTTTAAGCAAGTGATAATTAATTTCTAATACGCACATAAATTTGAAAATCAGAGGTGCGTGCCTGGGGTTTGAACCTCGGACCCCTCGATCGAGAGGCCGCGTTTCTTAACCACTAGGCTATCACTGCTGCTGCTGCAGGTTAGGTTAGGTTACCATTAATAAAATAACGACTCCTTTTATTTAAAATAGCTAAACTTAGACATGCTTCGCTATAGCTCCATTTTCTATTTTCATGGGAATTTTCGAGACAAAAAAATTTACAACCTTATTGTTTAACTACTCAACGTTGCTTAAAAATATCTTGTGAATAGAAATGGCAGCTTAATTATTATATAAGCATACATGATTGCTTTAAAGGTGAAACACAAATACTTTCTTTGTATTTCGTCGCGAAACACAACCGTTGTTACGTATTTTTAGGTAATAACAGTGTTAAGTGCTGTTGTTAGCTAAATTAAATGATATAGTGATTGATAGGACTTCTAAAAAGCTTGAACCATTTTGGTACGCAACAAATACATTGATTATTAAAAACAAGCCTTAGTCTTTCAGTCGCAACGTATCTGTGAATTTTTGTTCACTACTGAATTCACAGATGTCCATTGGGGGTTTCTTACTATAATAAATTGCTTTACGTCGACTACATTTTACTATTATTTATAAGTTATTATTTTAGAACTCTTTGTGGTTCGACTCCGGCGGCACCACCGCCACACCTATTTCTGCCTAATAACAGCAGTGTTAGGCGCTGCTGTGTTCCGGTTTGAAGGGTGTGGTAAGGGAGACATACTTTTTCGAGGCGTTCCAGCTTAGTCCTCAGGGGTAGCGGCGCATTTGTAGCCGACAGATAGGAATATCTAATCCTATCTGGAGTTGATTACAGATGTCCATGGGCGGCAGTAGCTTACCATCAGGTGGACTGCATGCCCGTCTGCTGCTCCTGTTATAAAAAACAAAAGTGAAAAGCTAACTACTTCTACAAGATAATAAATCCTCGATACCGACTAAGCTATTGCTAAGTCTAAAAGATAAAATCTCCGATACCGACGCCCGCTCACCTATATTGGTGGCAGTTTTCTCCAGGTAGGCGAGCGGGCCGGGCAGCGCGGCCGCGTAGCCGCCGCGCGCGCTCGGCAGGAACATGCCCTGCGCGAGGCTGCTCTGCATCTGTTCGTAATACTGTCTTTGAATAGGGTAGCTTGGGGGCCACTTTGTAGACAGGACGCGTAATTTAGCTAGCTACCCTTAT
Source organism: Epargyreus clarus clarus (assembly GCA_014595695.2). Taxonomy (NCBI): domain Eukaryota; kingdom Metazoa; phylum Arthropoda; class Insecta; order Lepidoptera; family Hesperiidae; genus Epargyreus; species Epargyreus clarus. The sequence goes on from JACTTY020000078.1 coordinate 1,351,180, forward strand.
CCCCCCCAGGCTCGGTCCCAGAGGGGGAACAGGGGTCATCATGACCCAAACAAAACCCTAGTCCGACACATTGGTCAATATTTTTTCGTGGGGAAACCCTGTATAGATTAGTCTTTGCCGCGGGCTTAGCGGAGATATGCCGGATTTTATAATACTAAGATATACATTTAAAACGCATTAGAAAAAAGTTGGTTGTCTAATTTAATCAAATTTCCCCAAACAAAATCTTCCCGGTGACCCCAAGCAAAATCTCAAATTTCCCCTGTGACTAAAGCAAAATCTTAAGCTGCGATTGCGCCTGTCCCCCCGTGTTTTTGCCTAATCAAAGGTCTTGACCGATCTACAATGAAGCATGGTCAATGGCAATGTAGGATGGTCAGTAGTTATTATTGTTATTTTTTTTATTTATTTAATATCATAAAAATATACATTGGTTTACAATTGAAAGATATCCATATAAACCCTATGTAGGTTTGTCTTGGATACTGGGTTACCCTAGAACTGTTGCTAAAATAAATTATCGATGGATGGATGTAAATCCACTCGCAGTTAATATTCACGTTAGTAGCAATAGCTTTTCATTACAATTATTGTTTACGAGTTTAACTCAAACAGCAAAAACCGGTTCGATGGGCAAGGGTCGACTCATTTGTACCCGAATGTATAAGAAAGTAATGAAACACAAGATGATACTAAACACGGTTTTCATGTGGTTAACCCTTAACAGTTCGGCAAAGGTTAAACTTAACTCTTAAGCTTAAGCTTTGTTCTGTGTCTGATCCTCTAGGGAGGGAGGTTCACGTGATACCAACTTATTTGTCGAGGGTGGCACCACATCTGTGATATTTCAGACTGACATGATGATTATAGATATACCTTACACTGGTCTGGACTGTCCTTGAAGGAAAGACCCTTTAAATATGGTCTACCAAATAAATTTTCATTTTATTATATATGTCAAAATATAAGTTATTTTTTTCGAATAATTTTTCATCGTTAATTACAGACCCATGATTATATCTATGTTATCTATGTATAAAAAAATACACTAACACTATAAATCTAAACTACGAAAATCAAAATATCCATCGAATTATTAAGAAAATGTATAAAATGCACGTATAGCTATTAGATATTTTAAAATATTGCATAATTAAAATAATGTGAAATATCCTTTGACTTAACAACAAATGAACGTCAAATTTTCTCAAAACGCTCAAATTAAAAATGCAATGAAAAAAGAGCTGGTTTGAGAGTAGTAGAACCCTCTGTGGTTCGACACCACCGCCACACCTATTTCTGTTACAACAGCAGTGTAGCGCTGCTGTGTTCTGGTTTGAAGTGAGGTAAGGGAGACATACTTTTCCGAGGCGTTCCAGCTTAGTCCTTAAGAATAGCAATGCAAATTTCAATTTGGCAGTAGCCACTTACCATCAGGTGGACTGCATACTAGATCTACACTTTAAAACACTCAATGTTCATTTGTTGTTTAGTGAATTGAATTATCAAATTGTTAAAGGCGAAATAAAGAAAAATACGTACCTCAAACCCGTCGTAACTAAAGCAACCAGCAAATAAAAGGAATAAGAAAATAAAACAACATAATTCAGAAAAAAACTAAATGTATTCACTTAAAAAAATCTTAAAACTAAATATGAGATTGAAACTAGGGATCTTAAATCGAAGCAGGAGTTGTGTGTACAAAAATAAAAGGTATTGTTGTGATCTTCCAACCTATAAAGGGATATACCGCGCCAAACTGTTAGTCCGCTCTGAATATAGAAACGAGTCGCATCGAATAGCAAATTGTAGATATTAACGGAACGAAGACAGCGATGGTGCCTTCCCGGCACCCTCCGCCGCCCGCGGGGACATAGTTGCTTTAGTGTGCCCTTACGTTGCTACGGAGTATATGCTTGTAGTTGTGCGCAACAACTTCAGAGCGGACTACCAGTTTGGCGCGAACTAGACTACTAGTAAGAATACTATTAAAAAAAAACAAAAGTTGAAAGAAATATAAGAAGCTAAGTTTGTCTACAAAAATCCAGGCCGTTTTATTATCAAATAATAAGATCTACATTTTTTTATTTTATCTTTATAAATAACATTAGATATTATATTATAGTTTTATAATTCAGTACAAAAATATGTAAGTGACTGTAAAATTATTGTCATATACATTTTTGATATAGTTTTTCAGTTGTATATTTTAAAATCGTAATTTGTACAAAGTGAAGTCTTTATTTTCCTTTTTCACATGCTTAAAGCTACAGATTTTTTTAATTTTATTATAAATATTTTATTTACATTTAAGTAGATTTTATATTGAATATAAATCGTATCAAAGTTTAATAATGTTGAATATTTTACGTTTACTTCGATATCGACATGTAATGCCCTACTTTTCTATTACTATCCCACGGATATTATGATATTGATGTGAAGAGCCTGACTTTAGTTGCCTGACTTTGCTGGCGTTGTTATCTATCGTATATGTAGGGCTCAAATTTATTAAAGCCTGATTATTCCACCTACCTGATTTTAATAGCACTAGAATATAATATATATATGTCCCACGTAATATAGTAAGTTGATGTGGAGTCTGACTTTAGCCCTCGCTACTCTACTCCCTACCCCACACGCTACCGCCACTGGCATCTTTGCAGTCTAGTAGTTTACATTATTTACATTGACATGAGGTCTGACTTTAGTTGTGCCTGAATACACAAGTGTCTATAGTCCGACAGTTTGCAGCTTCGCTTATATATAATTCTTAACTTTAATGACGCCTGAAAACGTTTGTGGGTTACAGCACGTGTAATACTCATAGAGCCTGACTTTAGTCCCTGAATTTAGTAGCGCTACAAAAGTTTATTATCCCACGTATACTACGATGTGTGGAGCCTGACTTTAGTCATGCCTGAATATTCCACGTATACTACGGACTTCAATATGTAGTGCCTGACTTTACTAGCGCTATAGGAGTTTTGTTTTGTTATCCCGCGTATACTACGATATGTGGAGCCTGAGTTTCCCTCGCTACCCCCTACCCCTACCCCTACCCTACCGGCGCTGTACGTTAGCGGGGTAGGCGGGCGGGTGCTGCGGCCGCGGTACCTGCTGCTGCTGCAGCGCGGCCTGCTGCTGCAGCGCCGCTTGCTGCGCCGCCGCCGCCGCCGCCATCTGCTGCGCCTAGCATACAAGTTGCTGTTAATTACAGTGGACCCGCGGTAATCCGACAACCCTTATACAGGGCAGTGTCAGACTATCGAATTTATCGGATTATAGAGTACTGCCTAAGACCCCCTGTAGTCCGATTTTTTTTACCAAAGAGTACCTTGTAATGCGACAAATTACAGATCATTGGATCATTGGATAACATTCTATATTTATATACATATGTATATACTGAAATAAAAATCATACTTCATTATTTATGTCAAATTTAGTCAATTAAATAACACAATAGAGAATTTACGTTTTATTATAAAATTACTAATAAAAGTACATTTTAGAGAGATACAATGCAATAACTTAAAAACTTGTCTAATGTATTTTAATACACAAATTGTTGGCACTCAAAGTCTAGATAACACATATTAAGTTAGCTTAAGATGTTGCAATGTAATACATGACTGTCTATGTCCAAAATACAATAAAATAAAAATAATACTATAGACTATAGAACTTACAAAAAATATTCAATACATATGTATAGTGCCACCAACTTTTCTGTTCAGTAGACAAATCTGGAACTAAAACAAAGCCGACCGCCATTTTGAAATGTCATTCCGCTGTCAATTCTTTGAAGTGTGAGTGCTCTTTGTTTTTCGATTCGAATATAATTGTAATAAGTGATTAAAAATGCCTAAGCCTCTCAAAAGTGATGCACGGGTCATTATTTTAAAGGTTTTAGATTTCATGAGGGAAGAAAAACGCCTGCTAGCTCCGAAAATACCGTTTGAGAAAGTGACAGAACGCGTCGCAGCTGCGACAGGTTAGTGTTGCTATGAAGTGTTGATAGTTAATTAATAGAAAGTCCCGCGTAAATATTTCAGTTATTTTATTTTACTTAGTTAAAGTGTCACTGAGTATTTTTGGTAGTAAATGTTTTTTTATACTTCATGTATTTATATTTTTGCTACAGGAGTAAGCGAACGATTTGTTTACAAGCTCATGAATGAAAAGAAAAAAGCTGAAGAAAGTAATGTCAAACTATCTACTCCCGGTAAGAATAGAGAAAGAAAAACAGGAAAATTGGACATTGATGATTTTGACATTGGCGTCATACGGAGAAAAATTCATGAATTTTATTCATTTAGGAAAGAAATTCCGACTATACCAAAATTATTAAACATACTTAGAGAAGAAATTGATTTCTCTGCAAAACGTGAAACACTTAGAAAACTGCTGCATAAAATAGGATTTCGTTTTAAAAAAACTAAAACAAATAGAAAAGTGCTATGTGAGCGTAATGACATAACTGCGTGGAGGGCTGCATACTTACAAAAAATTCGTGAGAATGAGTCTGGAGAAAAAAAACCCGTCGTTTATTTAGATGAGACCTATAACCCGTGCGCATTAACATGGCACCTGGCTCGAAAAGAACCCCCCTCCCGCTTACCTGCGCGGCGCCCCGCTCGCGTCGTGCGAGACCAGTAGCGTTAGCATCACTGTTACCGTTGCACGCGTATCGTTCCGTTTGAGTTTCGGAGTAATTTGTTTGCTGTTATTTGTTATTGTTATCGGATTTTTGTGGAGTTATTGTTTTTGTTACGTTTGGACGTTTTATTTGTTATTGGTTTTTGTTATAATAGTTACGCTTGGACGTTTTCTTCAGTGTTGTTTGTTTTTCCACGAAGATGGTAGGAAAAACTATTCATAGTAAAGAAAGAGCCCTTATACTCAAGGTATTGGCTTTTTTTGAACGCGAGAAAGAAGTTAGCAAATTTTTAATTCCTGTGGACCCTACAAAAAGTACTCATGAAGCTCGTGAACATGAAAAAGTTAATAAAAAGTTTAGGATTCCGGTGGATCAACCAATAAATAGAACTTGTGCGGCTACTGGTATATCCAAAAGAACGTTGATGAGAATAAAACAACAAGTAAAACCTGCAGAAACCCGGACCATCAACACCTGGCAAGAAGCGAAAACAGAGTAAAAAAAAAATTAATCTAGACAATTTCGACTTAATCGCCCTGAGAAACTTAGTCAACAATTTTTACACAGTACGAAAAGAAGTCCCAACGCTTAAGAAACTATTAGCCGCAGCCAAAAAGGATTTGAATTTTCCAGGTACGTTTGTCTTTTTTGTATCTTTATTTAGCGAGTGTGTTATAAATACACAAGTTTGTGTGTGTTTATTACCTCTTTTTTGTGGATAGGTAATCATTTTCATTCTTATGACTTCTCTCGTTCTGGGTGGATTGGAACGTCTTTTACTGACTAAAACCCACCTGTGTTCCGTCCGTGCCCATTACGTTCTGGGGTCTCAGAAACTCTTTTGAAGATCGGTTCATTGACGTTTTCTAATTACATCAATATTTTCGGTCATCGAATATTTTTAACATATTTTTAACTACGAGTAAATGATAAATAAATATAATTTTGATTTTTTTTTCAGGTGAAAAAACTACATTACGGCTTATCTTGAAGAACCAATTGGGGTACAGATTTAAGAAATGCAAGAATGCCCGATTGGTTTTGATTCAAAAGCCCGATATTGCTGCTTGGAGGGCTCGATACCTGCGACGCATGAAAGAAAATAATGAACTCGGAGCGGACAAAAAAATGGTGACGTATTTAGACGAGACGTGGATACATTCCCACTATACAGTTAAAAAATGCTGGCAAAATAGCAGCGATGCTAGTATAAAGAAAAATGCAAATCCCGGTCAACGCTGGATTCTAGTCCATGCGGGTGGCGAAAACGGTTTTATCCCTGGGGCCGAGCTACTGTACAAATGCAAAAGTAAGACAGGCGATTACCACGATGAGATGGACACCAAATATTTTGTCAAGTGGCTCAACGAAAAATTGTTGCCGAACTTGCCTCCAAATGGCATAGTTGTAATTGATAACGCGCCGTACCACTCAACGCAGTCTGAAAAAATTCCATGCCAGTCATCACTGAAAAATGAGATGCAAACCTGGTTAACCAAAAATAATATAAATTTTGATGCGAGAATGACAAAACCAGAATTATACCAAATAATAAAAGTAAATAAACCAGCAAAAAAATATGTGGTAGATGAATTATTGAGATCGCATGGCCACGAAGTCGTACGTCTGCCGCCCTACCACTGTGATCTCAATCCAATTGAATACATTTGGAATTTGGTGAAACAAAGAGTGGCAGACAAAAATATCGACCAGTCAGAAAGACAAATAGAACAATTGACGAGAGAAGCAATTCAATCAATAACTGCTGCAGACTGGAGAAAAGAGGTGAACCATGTTCGGAGACTGGAGGAAGAATATTGGGCTAAAGATCGACTCCAAGAAATGCGTGAAAGAGAATTTGTCATTTCACTTGGAGGTGAAGAAAGCTCGGACAGCGAAACTGAGGAAGACGAAAGTGACAGCTCTATTATGTCTGGCATAGAAGAGTTAGGTGACGATTATTAATTATTATAATAAATAAATGTGTACAACATTCCTTTCTGGTTTTATTTCTCTATCTGTGCCAAATTTCATACAGATCCGTTCATACGTTGTGGCGTGATTGAGCGTTCTTACACACGAACGGCATGATGCCAACGGCAGAGGAACTGCAGCCGTCGACTTCCGTCGAACGAACATCCATCCAAACTTTCTCATTTATTAATAGTAAATGTCATTATCAATATAGAATCTTCGCAATTCGATATTCGCAAAAATAGTAAATACTTAACTAATTCATCAATATCACTAAAGGAGCTAACAATAATGACAATATTAAGTATGTCCTCTTTGAATTCGGCATGTTTAGTCACTGCTATTATCTCTTTTAAAATCCTTTCCGAGAATTATACTTGCGAGAATAATATAATCTCATTCAAGCCTAAACAAACAAATAATTATGGCAAGAACAAAATTGTGTCTAAATACTTTGTATTATCACGTTTAAAACATCGTAAAGTAGTATGTTGTGAGAAACTACTTAGCGCAAAATAAATGTTGATATTAAAAAAAAAAACAAAAATTTCCATTTTTTTTGCACTTAGTACTTTAAACGTCATTCTTTCGAGCCAGGTGCCATGTTAATACGCTCGGGTAGTATATACACTCATCTCACTCAACTGACAAATGTTGGCAAGGCCCAGATGTTGAAGGTGATTTGGAGCCAGTATCAAAAGGGAATAGGTGGATTATAGTTCATGCAGGAGGCGAAGAAGGTTTTGTAGAGAATGCTCTTCTTGTGTTTAAATCAAACACTAAGAGCGGTGACTACCATGATGAAATGAATAATGATAATTTTAAAAGATGGACTATTAAGAAATTGCTGCCGAACCTGCATAAGCATACTCTTATAGTGATGGACAATGCCCCCTATCACAGCATTTGTGTTAATAAATGTCCCAATTCAAACCACACTAAGGCTGTCATGCAATTGTGGCTGAGGGAGAGAAATATAGAATTTTCTGAGCAAATGACGAAACCTCAACTGCAAGAATTAATAAAGCGTAATAAACCAGCTCCTGAATATGAAATAGATAATCTATTAAAAAGTCATGGCCATTCTGTTCTCAGGTTACCGCCATACCACTGTGATTTGAACCCAATCGAGATGGTTTGGAGTTCAATGAAGAGAAATGTCGCTGAGCGAAATGTTGGTAAATCTAGTGCTGAAATGCCCCAGTTAATTCAGAATGCATTCGATAAAATAACAAAAGAAGAGTGGAAAAACCATTGTCACCACGTAAAAAGAATTGAAGAAAAATACAGGAACAATGATGGATATTTAGAAGAACCATTCATTATTAAGTTGCATAGTGATAGCGAAAGCGATTCAAGTGACTCTGATGACGAATTATGTAAATCACTTGGCACAGGCACCTCAGGCGCATCGTCATTATTTCGCTCAGAGTTAGTTCGCAGTTCGTTCGCGTTCGTTAGCTCGCAGAGAAGTTAGAGATCATGACCATAATTATTTTTATAAAATATAAATTTTATTTTTATAAAATATAAATAATTATAGTTAATAATTCTGGACTTTTTATTTTTCCTGTCCTAGAATATCATTTAAGAATTAAAATTTGACATTATTAACCTAATTCTTTTTTTTAGGATGTTTACGAAGGTTATTTATCTTTTTAAATATTTTTTACATATTTTATCTAGTAAAAATCATAGGTCTCAAAGTTGTTGAGCTCCCTCTTCAGTAGGCAAATATAATTATATGGTAACATTGGACGCTGCACTAGCGACCCTGTCAACTGAACAGATAAGTTGGTGGCACTATAATAAATAATAGACCATGTCAGATTACAGGAGGTGACGGATTGGACAGGGGCCGGATTACCGCGGGTCCACTGTACTTAGAATCAGTGATGGGCCGAATCGTAAAACGTACGAATCATAAGTGTCTAAATCTGCGAATAAGGATAGGTATGGTATTTAACTTTTTACTTAACTATAAGTTTTAACTATAAGGGAACGTACCCATACTACGTGACCAATTTTTTAATATTTTTCGACCCCTCCCCCCCTCCCGTGACCACCCGTAGTATATGCTCAGACCCTCCCCCCCTCCTCAAATAGTTACGTAGTATTAGAGATGGATTGTACTAGGTAAATTTGGGATTAGGTATGCATTTGCCTACGAGCAAAAAAAAAAACGGGAACTGTGTCCTGCGCCGGCGCGACGAGCAAAAAAATAGAAAACGCTAAGATTCCCTGTATCGTGGGTGCTATGGACACACACAGAGACAAATACACAAACACCCAGACCCAGAAACAGAAGTCTAAATTCATCATTTAGAAATCTGTCTGGCCGGGGATCGAACCCGGGACCCACTGCGCGTCAGACCGGCATGGTGACCGCTCCGCCACGCGGGTCGTCACATCAAGCAGCCGATCGTACATTATTGTATACGCCTGTAGCACGGATTCTCGTCGACTCGATGAATTTCACTACGTGACAAAAATCTAAGCCCCCCCCCCCCGCTCCTGTGACTTAGCGTGACATTTTAAAGACCTCCCTCCCCCCCCCCCCCTAAATGGGTCACGTAGTATGGGTACGTTCCCTACTAAGCAAAAATATCAGTTTAAGATACGACATAAACAAATGGATAATAACATCACTAATTAGGATACGAGAATATAACAATATTATTCTTATAATATATTTGTCATGCCTACTATTTCCTTTTGGGGTTAATTATTAACAGTTAAATAGAAATAGTTAAAATATTTTGTCACACTGTTGTTTTTAATAAACTTAACTTAAATATAAATATTGACTATAATTTCCTCAGTACGTGTATCTCTTTCTTTCTGTATGTGTGTCTATGTGTATTTCTCTCTCTCTTTCTCTATTTGCGTGTGTGTATGTTTACATGTACCTATTATTAGACTACATTTGAATCTTGCCCTCTAATATATGCTGAACTATATAAAAATAAGCTGAACTACAATCACCTGTACGCTCTGCTGCACGCTGCAGGGCTGCTGCATCGGCGACGCGGCTTGCTGCATCGGCGGCGGCGCGGCCTGCTGCTGGGTGCACTTGTTGTATGTCGTGTGGCCCTGGGATGATAAATGATAGTACCGGGGTATAGTTCGCGTAAAACTGCTAGTCCGCTCTGAAGTTGTTGGGAGCTGGTGTAGTCATACAATTTGCTATGGCGACGCGATTCATTTCTATATTCAGCCTAAGTTCTTAGGACCCTATTTGGATTTTGAATGTCCATGGAGCACTGTCAGCTTTGAGATTTATTTTTCAAAATGACTCAGCACGTGTTTCTTTACGGCGTCATATATAATAAACCTGCGCGGAACAACTTCAGAGATGACTAGATTTGGCGCCGACTATACCACGTAACTTTAAAAATCGCCACGAAACTTCTATTTTTTTTTATTAATTTAAACACCAATCCCTTACATAAGTGGCCGTACTAGACATTACTCAAGTACTGGGAGGGTTCTCCAAACTCACCTGCAGATCAGCGAGTAGGTTCTGCCACTGGCTAATCTTGTCGTAGTGCCGTCTCAACAGCTCGTCCTTACGCTGCAGCTCACACTTCAGCTCGTTGTTGTCTTCCTTCACCAGTAGCTCCGGCTTCATCGCTGATAGTAAGAACCTGGCAGAAATTTAGAGATCTAATGACTTTTATTGAACTATAAAACGGGGCGCATCTGTGGCCGACCTCAGGTAGGAATATTTAATCCTATCTGTGGTTGATTACAGATGTCCATGGGCGGCAGTAGCCACTTACCATCAGGTGGACTGCATGCTCGTCTGCTACTTCTAAATTATAAAAAAAAATGGTCAAGTACAACATTAAGTTTGGACCGTGTCTAGCACGGTGTTTGTAGTTGTATGTTACCCCAGAAAGATATCCATCGTATATCCTAGTCTCCAGGTCATATATCCCTGAGTCACCTACGACATCTACGGCATTTGAGGTGTGTTGATATTGAAAAAGTAATACGTTAAAATTAGGTAAGAAATAAAATCGCGAACCTCTTCTGTAGGAAGAAGGCTTCCATCTGCCGCGCGAGGTCGATGAACCTTTCCACCTCCACCTTCACCTCCTCCTTCTCGACGCTGGGCGAGGGCTCCTGCTTCGTCAGCACGTTCAGACATGCCTGCTCAAACAGAAGATGACGTAGAACCAGCATAGATTAGTAAAGATTACTCACTCCTAACAAGAAAATGTAACCAGTTTAGACAATTGAAATTGTCACTGACATCTATTTTCGTGTTTGAAAAATATTAAAAAAATGTAGTTTATAGATAATTTACAAATGAAACGATATTTCTCCGCACTTCTTCTTCGATTTCGTGTTTTTGCACCACTTAACTGCGCATGTCGGCATTGTTCCGCGTAAATTACACCATGACAGCCATTAAATGGCTGATAGAACTGTCAGGTGTTTAAGCAATTTAATGGCTTCCTTCAATTACAAGGCGGTGAGATATCTATACTTATCTATGAGAACCGGCGGCGTAAGACCTAAATTTTATGTGGATGGAGGCCCCTAGTCTAAAAGGTTGATTTGATTTTACAAAATTATAAATGTGTCTTAGTCGGAAAGTCGTTAAGAATGCCTCACGTAATTAATAAATGCCCCCTTATTCCCCTGTGAGATGTTACCTTATCACTGCTGTTATAAGCAGAAATAGGTGTGGCGGTGGTGCCGCCGTAGTCGAACCACAAGGGGCTCTACCATCCAGGGGCGCCTCTAGCTCGTGTAGCGAACGTGTGCAATAAAACCCTGGCGCCCCCTAGGCCTGACCCAGCGGCTATGACTACCGGCGCCGCGCTGTCTGGCCGCTTGTGAACTTTGAATATGTGAAATAAGATTTACGAGTTGAAACAAAATGTTCCAAAAAGAAGCCGCCCATAGGGCTCTCGCATTTGATAACTGCCACCACCGCGCTGGCTGGCCGCTTCTGCCATATCATTGTTGTACCATGATGGTCCAATACGATGCTCTTAGCTGTCTCAGGGAGCGCCGCGGCGCCCGTGTGCATTGCACAACTGCACTATAGGTTAAGGGTGTTTTTAATATCGTGCGGATTACAACACGCACGCGGGATTGCCCCGCATGCGGAATTCCCGTAGATGTCCTTTTCATACAAGTATTTATTGTAACGCGTTGAATACGCACGCGGGACGCGGGGCAACATCCCGCGCGGGGACCCCGTATGCGCGAGCGCTTCTATGGTAGCAGTGTACATGCTATAATGTGTAACAAACGTTCCAGCAAGAATCCTCTTTTCAAATAACAGACCATATTGCGACCTTGTCTTCTTATTTCGTCTTTTATAAATTAAGTATATGATCAATAGTTTGAGTTTGTTGTCCATTGTACACAACCACATAGCATAGCAGCCCGCAGAAAACTAGATCGTGTACTAGCGTGTCTCATGCTGCGTGAAAATTTCCTCGTGCGGGGCAATCCCGCGTGCGTGGTGAAACACGGACGATATTAAAACACCCTAAACCGCCCCTACTACCACCTATGAATAACTTAAATGTTTGTCAGACTGTTCTGAGTTATTATTTGTGTACTATTCTTTCTTTATTAATTGTGTTTTTTTAATAATCATTAGCTATCTGTTAATGAGTTAAGGAAGGACACTCACGTTGCTTTTATCGCATTATCATTAAGATAACTTATCAACAATGATTATAATAAGAATAATTATTTAAAAAACAAAAACTCGACTACTTAAAAATATAGCCTGTGCCACTCCCACAATTTAGAGAAATCCAACGATACATCATATTTTAAAATCTGTCAAGCCGTTTAGGCTGAAAGGCGTGCCAAAGAAAGACATGCTTACATACATGTTATATAGGTACATACTCTCAAAGAAACATTACTATCAGTAGTCGAATAAAAATATATTGTTATATTCTAATATAATCATTTTTATTTTTTCATTTCAATACTAAAAGTGAATTGTGTTCGTAGCTTCATGGACCCTTTCCCAGTGCTGGGCATTCATGGACGATGTCACCACCCCGGCCATGCGTATTGATAGACTTCACATACCCTTGAAAACTTTTTAAATCAAATCATAAATTAGATAAGAACCTGGAACCCCTAGATTAAGCCCGAATTTCAAACTAAAAGGCTATCGTGTAAGTAGTCATTTAGAAAATTATATATTTCAATGCTCATTATTAATAACTAATCTATCGAAAGTATTGTCTTCCAAAGTATTTTTAGATCTTTAGAAAGCACAAAATGGATAGATTAGTATTAATAACTGGTGTTAATAATCATTTTAAATTTACGACAAAATTCGAAAGCCTTTTCGTTTTCGTCTAATCTGCGGTAGGTGATTTGCCAAAAAATACTATTTTAGCATCGAAGAGGGTAAAATAAAAATCAAAAACCATTGACACGATATCTTTTATTATTATTTATCTACAATAATATTTAATCTAACAATTGGTAAAGCTGAAAACATCTATATCACCCACGCGTGGAACTTAAATGGCTGAATGTACACTGAAAATATATATTTAATAGTATTTACAATATAATATACCGTTTAATTCACGAAATAGCTGATTTGAACCAATATGTTTTATTCACTTTTACTATGAAAGGTGTGGTGTGGTGAACCGTGTGGTTCACCAGCGTTTAAAAAAAAATTCCCCCTCTCTTTTACTCCTACTCCCTTACCCCACTCTCCCCTCCAAAAAATCTAATAACTAATTTCACTGACCTCTCCCGTAGATGTCTGCGCATACTATACGACAGAGAGATCAAGTTAAATCTTTACAGTAGCCTGATTATTAAATCATATCCTAAAATAATATCCTTTATATTTGACTCATCGCTATCCAAAGGAGTTTTTGAATTTCGTCTGATACTTTACTTTTGTGGAAATTATCGCGTAACAACTAAAAACAAATTCTTTAATAGGTTTACAAAGGGGCTTTCAGCAAAACCTAACCTAACTTAACCCACATCTCATATATTATAAATAGATTTATACCATTTTCTAGATTTTTATGTCAAATAATAGATACTAATAGTTTTCATATATACTTTAAATAACACAAGTGATTCTTTTGGACATTTTCGAACAAATGTTAAGACATAACAACTTTGATTTTTCAAAAAAATAAGCAAAATATACACATCATATTGAGGTCTCGATTCAGTGTACACTCAGCCTTACGAAAAACCTTTAAAATTACAATTATTGTGATAATTTCTCAAAAATTAAAAATAAGAATCAGTCGTTAAAATGGCTAAGTAAATACAAATAAACGATAAATTTAATTAAGTTTAAAAGAAAATCGATACAATTGTACCAGAATACAAATTAATTTCCGATTTTTTCTCGTATTACTTGCTAATATATAACATTTTCATTTATTTATATTTTTAATAACATTGTACAATCACAAGTAATCGTCAATGTGTGATGAAAAAGGGCATATATATCCCTTATATTTTTCAAATTAATCTTTTTTTACAGTTTAGAAGTAGCAAACGTGCCGTCTACCTGATGGTAAGTGGCTACTGCCGCTCATGGACATCCGCAATCAACCTCAGATAGGATTAAATCCTATCTGAGGTCGGCCACAGATGACTTGCTACTTCAGTGAACTAACTTGGTGCGCCTCGGAAAAGTCTATCTCCCTTACCACACCCTTCAAACCAGAACACAGGAGCATTTAAAAAAATAACATACAATTCCACTACCTGCTTAAGCTAATGTATTTACTATTTATTTATTGCAGCAGTTTTGATTATTTTATCATAAGTTCATTTAATTTATCTTCGTCTTGACATGTACAGTCAGCTTCAAAAGTAGATGAACATATTAAGGTTCCAAAAATCCCTATACACACAAGCGCTCATAAGTAGCTGAACATAACAAGCACCATAATTAGATGAACGTCATAAACTTTCAAAAGGAGATGAACACAAGTCTAAAGTTACTGAACAATGACATGTCATATTAGTGACATTAGCTATTTTGTATATGTCGGTGTTCATCTAATTTTGACGCTTTACAATGTTCATTTAATTAAAATGCTAGAGCTGTTCAGGTATTTATGAACGCTTGCATGTATGGGTACTTATGGAGGTGACTGTACCTCCAATTATTATTTTGGCAGTAGGTTAGGTATTACATGTAACATTAGTTTGTAGAGGGCTTTATGATGTCATTCAAGTATCACGTAAGCACTTAAAGGGGGTCAGGGGGTCTTTGCTTCGCATATTTCTGACGGTATTAAGACCGGCTGGTGTCGATGGTTGTTACATTAGCAATATTTAATTATTATTTCAATCAAAAAATAGTAGCTTTTAATTGGCATGATGACAGTTTTAAAAAAATCAAAGAATAAATGATTTAAGAAAACACAATATACTGAAAGGATTCTCAAAAATGACTGTTTAAAAAAAACTTTAAGATTTATTATATTTTCAATTAAATAAAAGTATAAAATATCTTGTCTGAAACGCTAATCGGGGTTCGAATGACGTCTTTTTTGGGTATGTCACTGAATTGCTTGAAATTTGGTATGGGATATTCTAACGTGACGTCACCAACGGACGCCATGACGCTCGCGAGCGTTTTCGCGCTTAATTCAAAACGGCTAGAAACAAATGCTATTATTTTCGTTAATACTGAATTAATTACGAATCGGTAGACATGTACCTACATTATAGAAGGGGTTTACAAAATTTGTCATCATGCCCATAGATTAATAAAGATTACTCATTCCTAACAAAATAATGTACCCAGTTTTGAAAATTGAAATAGTTGCGTAAAAAAGTTTTGCCACGTCTCCGTGCTAAAATGTCCCTATAATATTTGAAATAATTATTTATTTATTACGTAAATTACGTAATTATTTCTAAATTAGTTATTTATTCGTAAATTTTCTCTAAAAATGTTTTTATTTGTTAAGGAATCAAAAAAAGAACTTACTAAAATAAGCAGTTTGTGGCTTCATTCAATTTCAAGGCGGCAAAGTATCTTTACTAATCTATGATCATGCCTATTACGATGCTTACGTAAGCCGAAGGGTTTACTTTGGCTTAATTTGGGGGTTGGAAAAAAATACTAAAATTCTGCCTACATATTACTTGAATGATGCCTATAAAGAGTAATTAGTTCACAAAACAATTTTCACATTTTCGCATAAATAAATAAACATTTTTGCAAACCTAATAATAATGTGTTATGAATATTTCGACTAAGTTTATAGAAGGCAAGTTTAAAGTGTCACATAGCGAGCGAGTAAAGAGGAAACGATTGCTATATTTATAAATGTAAAATCAATTCTATTCAAATTTAATTTACACATATTATTACCATGGATATAAAATGTGTAAAAACTGCCATTGAGTTGAAAAATCGTAGTTATAACTAAAATACGATTTGGCCACATTACGTCCCACTGCTGGGCACGGGTCTCCTCTCAAAGTGAGAGCAGATTGGTAGACTTCACACATCTACATGGGCAAATATATAATTTTCTACTTATATATGATATTCATTAAAACATTTAAAATGACAATAAGACTATATGCATTATTATTATAATAATAATCTTTTCTCGCTACTCGCTCGCGGTAAAACTGGTGCAAATATCAATCCAACGTTTCATTAGTGATCATGCCGTTATTAATAATCAATCCATCCAAGGTTTACCCATCAAAAATCTAAATAAGATAAATAGACAGATATTGACAATTTTCAGACAAAATATTGGATATATTTATTATCAAATAACAGGTGAAAACCATCAATGCTTTCATTGCAATATATTGCTGCAATATTACAGTAATATTGCGCACTATTTGATAAACATTATGTACTCGTCCGCATCCTTCTAAATATGTAAAAAGCTGAATAGGGCTCCAAAAAAAGTGCAAAAAGAGCTCTCCTTCAAAGCCGGCGATGTATTGGCGACTCCTCTGGTGTTGCAAATGTCCATAGGCGACGGTGACTGCTTTCCATCAGGTAGCCCGTCTTCCTCATCGTTTAGGTATAAATATTGACATGACCCGGACATATAACCTACCACACGCAATGGCTACCTAAGTAGCTGTATGTATGTTAGAGCATCATCGTGCCCAACTGTGGGATGAAAAGTTGGGATTGCAATGAAAACATCGATCGCTAGACATCAGTAACAACGCAGCAAAATTTTAATTGGTATTATTAAATACGCCCTTCTTCAGCCAAGGTGCGGTCAATCCACGTCCGTTACTAATAATCAATCTATCTAATGTTTTACCTATAAAAGTTCGAGATTTAAGAATTTCTTCATAGTAGACATTATCAATTTCTGATTTGTGTGGCTACTGCCTCCCATGTACATCCGAGTCTCAGATAGGATTAGATATTCCTACCTGAGGTCGGCCACAGATGCACCGCTAATCCTGAGGACTAAGCTGAATTGCGTCAAAAAATGTCTCGAATTACCAGATTTGAAACCAGAACACAGCGGCGCTTAACACTGCAGTTATAACAGAAATAGGTGTGGCGGTGGTGCCACAGATTAATAATAGAGTCGAACCACACAGGGTTCTACTACCTTCATAATAAGAATAGATTGATTATTAAAACAGCGTTAGACTAATCTCTATTTTTTAAAGGCTTCAAACATGTAAAGGGCGCATCTGGTAATGAAAAATTGCTCCTAACTATGAATTATTACATTTGTGTCTGAAGTCTTTTATTTTCAAATTGGTGTTTGGATTGGATATTTTACAAAAACTATTAAAACTACAAAGCTTAACTCACATCCTAGAATTATTAAATATTTATAATATAATTAATAATTATTACTGAATACCAGTAAGTCTAAGTAACTCAATAATCTTATAGAAAAAGAACGCTTTTCAAGAAGTCCTTTTGAAATAAAAGAAATCATTTGAAATAACACAAGACTATATCTAAAATAATTCTTATTATTATTTAATATAAATACTATCATAATTTATTTGCACTAAACATCTTTACATTTTTAATTTTATGTGCAGTCAATTGAAGATGCGTCTAAACTCTAAGCCCACATTTTTGACAAAATATTGTCCCACTAGTGGATAAAAGTGTTTTAAAACTCGACGTCAAAAGCAAAAGACCTTATAATGTCAATGAAAACTCGCTTAAATAATGTTTTTAACACGCTTTTATTAGCTTGGGTTGTATGTATGTATGTATGTATGTATGTATGTAACAGAATCTTTGAGCTCAATGTTCACCCGTTTGTAGCTTTATATTTCATGTTTTCCTTGATTATTAAGTTAAGTATATTTATTTGCAGAGATGAACTAAATTCCAGATTTACCGAGAATTCGGTTTTATTTTTATTAAACCGAGTACTCGGCCGAATAACTAGGTTTAGTAATGCCGCGAAAATAATTCTCAGAAATCTAATACCTATGAAGACGAAAGTAAAAAGTTGAACTGATCACTTACCAAAAGCCTTTGTATTTCTGTATCACACCTTTATTATATTACAAATAATCATAATGAAACTTATTTTATTATTTTAACTTATTTAGAAATTTATTATCAATATTGCTAAGTTTTTAAAATAATAAATATTACTACTATTCTATGTTGCTATGTCCTTTACTCAAATATAACAATATTTTTAAGTACACTTAATTAAACAGATACTCGTCAATAAAATCGAGTTATTTGGCCGAGTACAATTGGGAAAAGTCGAATATGTAGAGTCGGTACGTCGAGTACTAGTTTACTCGGTAGTCTAGTACATCCATAGTAAGCGCATCCCTACCTATTTCTAAAACCAAATATACCGAGTAAGTCGAATGTGTAGAGTACCGAGTAAAAGAGTACTCGGAGTATCTTTAATCATTTGTAATACCGTATTTACCGTATCTTTATCTAATTGTAATATGTATGTCAGAAATATCAGTTATAATTCCTAGAGAACCAAATTATTTAAGCTAACTGTGATAATAATTTTCTATCCTACATCTTCAGTTATGTCTCAATATTTGTTAACTAAATTAGAAAAATGTTAGTACCATTGACTAGATTGAGGCATCCAATTTGATAACAAATAACTGATGAGTTTTTGTAAAGAAAATAAATGTATCTAATGCTATATCTTTGCTTGTAAAAGAAAAACTGTCTTTATTTGTATGTTGTCTTGTATCATGTGAGACTGTCTGTTTGTTACTTTATAATAGTCAAACTACTTTAAATTTAAATGTATATGTATAAAGCTTGAAGCCTGAAGATAAACATGTCCCATTTTTTTATCAAATTGTTCCTGTATATTTGTGAAATCTCAATTTATAATGCAGTCGTAAATAATTCTAAATATTCCCTTGCAACTTTTTATATTTTTATAGATAGACTCATCTTCAATTAATTGCACATACTGTAAGGTGCATCTGAAATCTTAATGGGACTTAGAATACATTATACTAAATACTGATTATTTCCGACCATACCACGGTGACAGGTGTGGACTGCGGTAGAGCTGTTGTTCTTGAACGTAACTTGGGTGATAGGTATTCTGGATGGGGCGATCCGTTACATCAGAACCGTCTCTTAGAGTGTACGTGATGTGGTTTGGTGGAAACTTATCTGGACTTGGACCCTTCGTCCGGTAGTCCAAAGGTGAGTCGATGAAGATACTGTCGTTATACTGCCCAATGGGCATCGGCCAGTCTTGGGCTTTCTCTGGCGTCCTAACCGGTTCCTTACTGCTTAATGACGCAGGGCTAACGTTTTTCATTTCCATGAACTTGTGAAATTCGCCCTGGAAAGCGCCTAAGGGATTCGTGTTTTGAACGATCACGGATTTGTATCGTACATTAGTGTCTACTGGGTACGGCCTGGGAGGTGTGATGTCTGTACTAGTGCTAGGGCCAATACTAGGCGGAATAGGCGAAAGTTTTTGTACACCATAGGATTTCTGCTCGCCTAACATTATTGGCTCAAGCGGGGAGTTATATTCAAAGTTCGCTACTTTCTTCGGCGCCCGTGGCTTTCGCGGCTTCTTTTGTTTCTCCCCTTCTTCTTTCACTTTCGGCTCCCGCTTCTTTCGTTCTCTCGGCTCCTTTTTAACTCTCTCCTTCTTAGGTTCCTTCTTTTTAGTCTCACCTTTTGTGTTTGATTTACGTTTCTTGGTTTCTTTTTTGGATATATCCTCTGGAATCTCTGGTATAGGTATAATAGTTTCGATTTTATTTTCGATAGGTTCTATAGCAGTTAGGGAGCTTTGGGATGACGCGTCAAGTGGGTCTGTGGGTGGGTCGGTTAACACATCTAAACCTTCTTGGCTCGTGCTAGGAAGCTCCTCATGCGGTGGGGACTCCCAGTTTGAGATGAGCGCAGCCATGTCCTCCACCTGTTCCTCCGACAGCTTTTTACTCTTAACTTTTCTCTTAGCTTTGACTGGTGTTTTTGGTGTAGATTTACTTTTCCTAGTGCCTTCTGATTCCTCCTCATCACCTGTCTTCTCCTTGCCATCTTTCTTAGTGCTACTCTTTCGTTCTTTTCCCTTTTTCCGCGCTTTTGAATTCCTTCTGCTCTTTGGGGCTTCGTAATCAGAGTCTTTATCGGAATCCATGTAGCCTACATCAGGTTGATGTGCTTCGGATGGGTCCATTTCGTCTCCTTTTAACCAGATGTCTTCGAGAGCATCTAGTTGGTTGTCATCAGGGTCTAAGGGCATCATTTGTCGTTTCATTGACGTCATCATGTCAAGGTCGCCCTCTGCCATCGTCATCTCATCATCATCCATCACATCGTGGCCTAGAATGGAGACTGCGATAGCACCTTCTGAGATGCTCTTACTGGCCATAGCCCTTTTCAAGTGTAATGGATGGCGTTTCTTTTTCTTCAGCCCTTCAACCTCAGCCTCAATGAACGATTCAGGTAATTCCGTATTATTTTTATTACATAGAATGTCTTGTCCAGAGGGATGCGGTGCCGGCATCATCTTCTCTGGTTGCTCAGGATGGCAGCCAATATCCTGGCCTTTCAACCAAAGGTCGTAGCGATCTGGTTGGAACCGTTTCACAAATGTGTCCATTGATATCTTGACCATGTCGTTGCTACAGGTGCATTGGGTGGCTCGCTTACCATACTCTACCCATCGCCGAGCAGCGAAGTTTGTTGACTCGGCACAATTAAAACCGTGGTTGAAGCCAGCGTGGTAGCCGAAAGGGAACGTGATCATTATTTCCCCAGCCTCTTGTGTTATCTTGTTGCATGGAACGGAGTACTGTTTCAGTATTTGCGGGGATATGAGAGTCATCTTATGCCTTAGGAATGCTTGGCAAGTCTTCGCTGAGGTTGGGAAGAAACCGGCTGCGATTCTCTCGAACCTTTTCCCGTGTTCCGGTGGGATAGCGTACCATGTTTTCGGGTCTCCGAAATGGAGATAGTTTATTGAATACAAGTCCATATCCTCAGTGTGCCACGCAAAGGTGGTCTTCCACATACCGAAGTACAGATACGCGGTATTAACTCCATCAATTTCTATGCCATAGTCAGTGTTAACGAAGTCTAGGATTGTTCCTAAGTGGTTTATGTTCCATTCCTTCACATCAGGGTCAGTAATACTCCCGTTCACATCAGCGCCGTATATCGGAGCTACATAGGTCACGTTCTTCCAGTATTTCCGCTCCAAATCGTCGTAGCTGCTGTGCCGCGGCGTGCAATACTTCGCGGAGTTCGCCATCACAGCAAACTGTTTCACAGTCATCGACTTCTTCTGAATATTAATCTGTTGGAACAAACCTTGCTTGCCGGTCACAACCTGGCATATCGGCGAGGGGATAGTCACGTTCAACTCGTCCAGGTCGTACCCCTTCTTCCGAGGAATCCACTCGGGAGGAGGAATCACTTTCGCCAGCCCAGCCTTGTGCGCTCCCTTCGATTCCATGTATTGAATGTATTTATTGAAATCCTTGAACTCGTCCCATGTTGGCCGGAACGTCTGTATCTGCACACCACCCCCGGTGGCACCAGCATCGTCCCAAGACATGGTATTTATCAATCACACGCGAGTATCAGTCAACAATATTTCGTCCGTAAATACCACACTTTCACACCACCGTCCACGACACCATGTTTATAAACTCGTCTTCTAGTTAAAACAACGCATCGACACCGCTTCCACAACGATTTTCAAGTTAAAAAACAATGTAATCTTTCGCAATAACGTGAAAACATTAATCAGTAAAATGGCCGACTTGAATGAGATGCGCTTGCAACAAAAATCTTTAGAACGATCGAAGCCGCATAAGTGAATTCGGGTCACGTACTCATTCGTTGCTCGGGATTTCGGCTGCTATCTACGGCCTTTACATACGAAGCTTCTACTACACGGCAACACCGCGTCCATAGACTGTTTTGATTCGTAAAGTTGGTATCAGTATACTATTTTGACAGGAAAATACAAATGTACTGATAGAGGTTAGGATATATATTTATAGTGTTTTTTGTTATTTGTGGAATATTTACCGTAATTACACTTACCTGGAATGATTCTTCGAACTCCTCGACTAGATTGCCACTGCCGTTTGACGGTGTCGCCATCGTAAAGAGTTATTTTCGTCCAATTCTTGTAATATTCTTCCTCTTCTTGACACTTACAACTTGACGATAAATTGATTGGAATGACACACAAACAAAGCTTCCCCACATATAAAACATCATACATACAGGACATCTTCCTTCTCTTTCGCATAATCGATGAAAATCAGGGCTACCACTTATTTCATACTAATTGAATGTGTACAATATTGAATTCTGCTGTATAATCTTCGATCACGTGTATAATAGACATTTAATGATTTGGATTTTTTTTGGTTATTATTATTTAAAACTTAAGTAGTTGTATTGATAGCTAAACATGTAATTATTTCATTTTAAATACTCAGTTTTTAAATATTAATTTCGTATTTTCACATTTTGCAATTAAAATGCGTAGGATATACATACTAATCTATGAGGATATATAATACTTAGTTATGAAATCATTAGCACACAAAAATATGTTATTGGAGACAGCCCTCATGTGTACCAAGGACGTTCATTACTCAATGAAGATGTTGGTTGCATATTTACCGCTACAGGCGATAGTACTACAATAATAATCTGAATTTCTCATACAATTACGTAGCATCGTATGATTATTGTAATGTATTCGTATATTTTAACCGGTACATAGTTACATACAACACAGGTGCCCAAAAGTTTAGAAGTTTATCAATATCTACAAACCATAATGTGTTGCAAGATACTATATGGATTAAAATATGATACAACATTAGTTAATATGAGAAAGAAATTTAGGTATTTTATTGGAGTTTTCAATAACGCCTATGCTAATGCTATGTATTTAGTCCAAAAATGTTATGTACGTTTAATCCGTATCGTTACGGTACGGATCAGTCAGAGGCAAACTTTTCTAAAATGTTTATATTCTACATCTGTAATCGATAGTGTAAATATATTTTTCACATAAATATTTGACAATAACATTTTAATAAAGTAAATGAATCGTATTATTAAGAAGAAATCGGTCGCAGCTTAATAAACACCAATAAATTAATTACATACATCGTGTTTCAATGAGTCATTATTCACATAATCCCACGTGTCTATGATTAACATGTTAAAAGTGTTATGTTGTAATCAAAACAATACGTGCAAACAATATATATAACAGTATAATTTAACATAGTAAATAGGTGATATACTGAAATAGTGAATATCGGATATACCATAAATATCGCACACAATAATGTAATAACATAGATTATAGTGTAATAATATTTTAAGAGCAATAAAATACTGTTCATTCGTATCATATAATTTTAAACGAATTCAAATATTATTAAAATTTATCATAATACGTCCATTATCATATTGAAAGTTTATGTAACGTGTTATATAATAAATCATTTTGGCAAAGGGAGAGTAGCAGGAAGTCGCCTCATTCATGCTCAAGTCTTATTAGATGAAAGACTTATAGAAAGATTATCAAATGATATTCAACTAAAGGCATGCTTTATTTTCAATTAATATTTTTGTCGAATTTGCTTTAATTTGTGATTTTAAAATGTTGGCTAATATTTTTTTAAAATATAATTTAAACATATTAGATAATGTGTATGTTTATAAATACGTATTTCAATTCTATATGAAATGAATAAGTTTAAACCTCGTAATTCTACTAATAACGTTACAAATGATCTCAAAGCGTGACTGAAATGACTCATCAGCATGAGATGCCTGACGTATTGCAAATACAGTACTTATCATAATAACACGGCGTGCTCACGCCGCCGGTAACCGTTGATAACGAACAGCTGTTTCCAGTCAAAGTGTCGTTGACCTTACTGTAAAACTACTTTAGCTGCTGATATTTTCGATAAAATCAATGATTGGTCTCATTTTTGTATATGTAGGATGAAATAATGTAAAAAGTTAGTCATTTGTAGTAGTATTGAGTATGCAATTCACTTATTTTTCATTTTTCTTATAAGTAATTGTTTTCAGTAATTAACTCTGATAGTGCATCAGGTCATTATGATGAACATGATTAATACAGAATTAAAATCATGAATGAATGCATTGAGTTAAAATAAAATACATGATATTGCTTACTACTTTCTTATTCTTAACATTCTCCGGCTAGTACAACGCAATGTTTTGCTATAGTCATTACTCTGAGATGTTTACCTTATCCATAAACATTAAACAATACTTTTTCTCCCTGTTTCAGAACTACCAACATCATGGAGCTAGAGCACAGATAATCTAAATCTTAATAATCTGTATTACTTTTGACAGTTTACAACAATAATCAAACATGGCGTCGGCGGTATATTCATAACCTCGACGCGAGTTGTTTTACGCATTAAAATAGTGAAGTTTACTTTATTTCATGATTAGTTTAAGTGAATTCTAGTGATATTTAGAACATAGTGAAGATAAAACAATGGCTGACGCGGCGGCTAGACAGCTGCAATATGAATATAAAGCTGTAAGTATTTGTTATTAAATTTCATGTTGTTGTGAAATTCCTATATATATTTCCAGGCACACATTGTCTGAAAAGCTTTATTTAGTTTAAATTCAATTCACATAAGTATTCATTGCTTAATTATCAAACGTTATAACGAATAAGTATACAACTTTGTTTGTAATCACTTGGCCACTGCTGCCCATGGACACTTGTTAGAACTCTAAACAGAGTAAAGGGCCTACTTTAGTCAAATGCGTTAACCCTTAGAACTAAGTAAACCTCGCATTTGCTAGACAGATTTATTTATAAGCCAGTAAGGAAAGCCTTGAAGACCATAATGAGATGATGCAGTATGATCTAAATCAGGATAGCCTATAACTAAGCCTTAACCTATATTCTCTATATTGTATATTATATTATATATATAAACCTGGTTATATTATATAGTCTCAATAGCTTCTCTATATTATATATTCTTAATAGCAAAGAAAGTAGTTAGAGCGTCATTCTCTGAGCACTCCAATTTTTTGTGTACATATTAGAAATGATGACTTGCTTACTTAACTTTAAGGAAAACTAAGCAAGTTACATACTTAAAAGGTCTATATAAAAATGTCTTAAAGTGTGTAAAATCTACTGATTCACATTTAAATAGCACTGTGTGTAGTGTGTGTAGTTTTGAGGGGTGAGGTAAACCAAAATACTGGAGTTAATGCTTTATTAATTATATGTAAAAATGATGGCATTAAAAAAAGAGAATAATTATTATTATAAAAAAAATTACAAACCCACTGAGTTTCTTACCGGATCTTCTCAGTAGAGGTCGCGTTCCGATCCGGTAGTAGTTTAAGAAAAATATTGTACCTGACAATTTGTAAGTGCCGTTGTTGGCCTATACAAAAAATAAATATATTTCATTTCATTTCATTTCAAAGTCGTTAAAAATAACCAAACCCAACGAGTGCAGTTTGAACACTAAATTTTATTAAGTAAAATGCTTATTGTAAATAATGAGTAGGTATGTGTGCGCAATACATGTGTACGTACATACATGCAGTAAGAAATGCGCCATCAGCAACACACCATGCACAATGTGGTCGCTCGTACCCTGTGAACTATTACGACTACATTCTCACTCTGAAGACCTTTGCTTAGTAGTGAAAAACTTGTCTTAGAAAGGAAATTAATACTATTGGCCTGTTATTGGCCAAGTGCGACTCGCTGATATCGTCATAGTCGTAGAACAAAGACGGACTTGACAAAAATGCGAAATTCACTTTTTATTATATTTGGATAACATATTATCTAAATATTATAACTGCATTCAGAAAAAAATCTATGTATAGTTTTCAAATTAATCAGTTGGTATAATGACGGATTTGAAATGCGCTCATAGTAAATGACGTTTGTGAATAACTTGAAATGGCTGCCCTGTAAAGTTTGGTATTTGTTAAATCCAACTTTGTTCTACGACAATAACGATATAATATCATGACATTTTAAACACATTATTTGTTTCCAGAACTCAAACCTCGTACTACAAGCGGACGTGAGGCTCATCGAGCGGCGTGGTCGTGATGAGGCGACCGGTGAGGTGCTGTCGTTGTCCGGCAAGCTCGGCGGCACCCGTATGGGGGACAGGGCACAGAGGACCAAGCCGGATAAGGCTGAGGAGAGGAAGGCTAAGTGAGTTTACATTTACTTTTACTTTAAAGAAATACTCTAAGTATCAATTCAATTTGTTAGAAATGGATTGGGTCCGGTATTTTGTTAGAATATTTAATGCCCGATTTATATTTTGTCTTTTATAATAAAAAATATGTTTACATATATGATTTTTACAGGGTCTATTTATAGTTTTGTAGCATAGACGTAGGAAATGAGCATGCAGTCTGTGTGCTGGTATGTTTCTACTGTTGCTCATGTATATCTTGATCTTGGTTAGGTAAGCATTGCTACTCTCGACTTAGTTGGAATATGTCAAATAAGAATAAGTCTCTCTGTTCAATGCAGCAGAAATTAACACTGCTGTTATAAAATAGGAATAAGCAAGACTGTTACAAGTATTGACTGTTGAGTCCAACCATTACAAAGTTATATACTTGACAACCACTACTCTAGTTCCACTCAGTTCTACCACATACAAAGTTATATTTTTTAACGCTATATCTTTGTTGTAGACGTCAAAAACGCGACGAGGCGACATACGAACTATCCAAATCCAAGGCAGCCCGCGTCGCCTGGGCGGACGACACGCCCGGCGCGCTGTACCGGCCGCGAGCGCAGCACACGAGGCACGCGTACGAGCTGCTGCTCGCCTTCATGCAGAGCGCGCTCGGGGACCAGCCCCGGGACATACTGTGCGGGGCGTGCGACGAGGTGAGCTGGGGATAGAGGCCCGAGTGTGCTGGGGTTGAAAAACAAATGAGTGACCCACCTGGGAGGGCAAAATACGAGACACGTGTGCTCCCAGATAGTGGGTGTAGTTTGTGCTGGTTGAAAGAGGCCCGAGTGTCTTAGGCGAACGTAGCAGGAGACACGCCTGGCCAAAGATTAGCATTGCAGGTCTTGCAGTAAAGTAAATGATTGACCCGAACGTCTGATATGATAAGTGCAGGATACACATGTGACCAGGATATTATACCTGGTTGAAATTGATCAAAATTGGTCCAATTATTTTCAAAATTTCGCCAACTGATTATCTCATAATCTCATTCCAAAATTCCCTGAAACTGCTGTTATTTTTAGTCATAATTGCCACAAAATATCTAACACTCAGCAACGATATTTCTTGTTGCAGGTACTTGTTGTGTTGAAGAATGACAAATTAAAGGATCCAGATCGGAAGAAAGAAATCGAACTACTGTTGGGACCGATTCCTGACGAGCGATTCGCCTTGTTAGTCAATCTGGGTAAGATTTTTTGTCATAACATACCTTTAAATTGATATGAAAATGCAGTCCACCTGATGATAAGTGGTAATTGCCGCTCTCCATATAAAATAGATGTCTAAACTAAAAACTGAGATCAAAATCAGAGGTATTAGAACCTCGGACCCCTCGATCGAGAAGGCGAGTTTCAACTAGGCTACTACTTTACATTACTGAATACTGAAAATCTTAATAATCTGCCAGTATTGCTGTTTTTGGTGAAATATAATATTTGAACAGCTAGATTTATATTAATTTATTATTTATTTATTTTATTTTTTATAATTAAAAAAAAATGCAATCGTTTTTTAATTTCAGGCAAGAAGATAACAGACTTCAACATAAGCGCGGCGACGGAGGGTAATGCGGAGATAGATGAGACATACGGCATCAACGTGCAGTTCGAGGAGTCCTCGGAGGAGGACGACGAAGACGCGTATGGAGAGGTATGGTTGCAATATTGGTTAAATAAACATGCCCGAGGATTGTTAAAATAGGCCCGATTTCAGCTGTAAAAATGCCCGATAGTTAAAGTAGGCCCGATACGAATAAAAATATGCCAGACGACTATCTGTACATCAAAATGTGTAAATATTAATATTTACTCACAAAACTATTCGCTTATTTCTTATTTAATTGTATTCAAATTAGAACTTGACTGATTTTTAAAGAAACTTTTTTATTATTATTGTATAAATGTACTTTTAATATAAATGATTTACATAATACTAATTGAAAAAACTTAATAACCAGAAATATTTATTTGATATTAATTATTTGAGCGTAGCATGGAACCCCTTTTATGACGTTTATATTAAGAGACTTGAAAGTGTTCAAAAACGCTTCCTTTGTCACCTTACCTACTCGTGCAACCTAGCTCAAACTATTCAAAGCTATACAGATCGGCTGAAACATTTTAATATGACCTCGCTACTGAATCGAAGACGAATGCTCGACCTATTGTTTCTTTATAAGCTTGCAAATGGACTGCTTGATGCCCCGGAACTTGTTTTACAGCTTAACTTTTCTATTCCGTGTAAACTACCCAGAGCGTCAAGATTTTCTATTTTCTAATACTAGTAAAACTCGTCGCATTGGGACACTGAAAATCAATGGCCGTAGTTCGCCGCGGTGAGGATGAGTGTGGACCCTTTTGTTATTACAGCAATGTTCTGAATTGAGAGTAATGTTTACTATTATTTATGCCGTATACTGATGAAGTATTTTTAACAACTTAATATTTATTTCTTTTTAAAAAAAACACAGTATTAAGGTAGAATACTCTTAGAAGAGATTGATTACAAGTGTCCCTATTGTCCCAGGTTCGTGACGAGGAGAAGGAGGAGGGTGAAGGTACCGACAATGATGAAGAAAAGGGCAGCAGCGGCGACGAGGACAGCGACGGTGAAGGGCGGAAGAACGCTATACACGCTAACGTGAGTTTGTACTACAATATATTTTTATCGCCCCAGTTACATACATATGTGTGTGTTAGCTAGCAGATGTTAGCTAACATAAGTTGACTGCTATTGATTAAAAAAAATCTGAAATGTGTATCAAGAAAATAATTTTCTTTATTTTGTAATAGTGGCAAAAAGTTTAGAAAAGTATGAAAATTATTTTGTTGTTTAGTATTTAAGATTTCTTTAATAAATAACTGTTTTTGTAAAGACAACAAAATTTTTATTACTTTTTTTTTGATATTTTTGATAGCCCGGTAATGTTTGAGTTTGAATTTAATTATTAGGAAAATTGAAAAGTATTTTGTATTATCTATATGCGATCTTTGTATCTCACTCGCCTATGGAAGGTAATGTTTA
This sequence comes from Epargyreus clarus clarus, assembly GCA_014595695.2. Lineage (NCBI taxonomy): Eukaryota > Metazoa > Arthropoda > Insecta > Lepidoptera > Hesperiidae > Epargyreus > Epargyreus clarus. The sequence continues at coordinate 1,380,596 of JACTTY020000078.1, forward strand.
ATGTGTTACATATGTGGGTATGTTTCATTTTGGCATACCCTCCGGCACAAACGGCTTGACAGATTAACATATGAGGTGTCGTTGGATTCGTCTATATGGTGGGAGTGATATAGGTTGGATCTTTAACAAGTATGTTTTTTATACTAACTCCCTGAACTTCGTACCACCTAATATTATTAGATTTTCTCTTAATTTTTCAAAACATATGTAAAATATTTATGAAAATTGGTTCAGCCGTTCTTGAGTTTCAAATGGTGTAACTAACACGATTTGGGCTTTCTTTTATATTTATATAGCTAACCCGGCAAACTTTGTACCGCCTCAAAATCTATTTATCAAATATATTTCATATAAAATATAGCCTATATTACTCGTAGATAATGTAACTTTCGAATGGTGAAAGAATTTTTAAAATCGGTCCAGTAGTTTTGAGCCTACTCATTACAACCAAACAAACAAACAAAGTTTTCCTCTTTAATATAAGGAGTGATTCAAGGTTTTTAATTGTTCCGCAGCTGAGTGAGGAGCAATCCCAGAAGCGTCGCGACGCCACGCTCCACCCGATGGACATCGACGCGTACTGGCTGCAGCGGCGGCTCTCCCGGCACTTCCCGGACGCCATGGTCTCGCAGGCCAAGTCCAGCGAGGTGCTCCGGGCGCTCGCGGACGCGGCCGACGAGCGGGACCTGGAGAACAGGCTGGTGCTGCTGCTCGGCTACGACTGCTTCGAGCTGGTCAAGATGCTGAACAGGTTCCGGTACACCGGTGAGCTGGTGTTCCACTTCCCCCGCGCCGTGGTCTCGCAGGCCGAGTCCAGCGAGGTGCTCCGGGCGTGTTCGTGGATGTTGGTTGTAGATGAGCTTGCAGTCCGTCTGACAGCAAGTAGCAACTGCTTACCATGGATATTTTAATACCGACCTGACCTGCAATCTAAATTAAAATGCCTCAAATAAGTATATCTCCTTTACCACACCCTTCAATGAGTACACAGCAGCCCTTAAAACTACTGTTATTAGGCAGAAATAGATATTGCGGTGGTGCCTGCAGATCCAAAATAATAAGTCTCCCTGACAACATCCATTTAATTTCAATTTAATATTAACCATCTGTTTCGAAGTTAGGTCCTCCGAGGCCTGGAGCGGAAAGTTGAGTGGAGGCCCCCCGTATGAAAAGTTGATTTGATTTTACAAAGTGACAAATGTGTCATAGAATTTTATTCGCCTGTGATTCGGTGACAGTGCTTGGTTTTGACGACTTTTTTTTAGCAACTGGACAAGGGACTGGCAGCCACTTCCGCCCCACCTCTAAGCGGCTAGAGTTAACCATGTATTATTTTTAATCCCAGTTCTGTACTGCACGAAGCTGGCGTCCTCCCAGTCGGAGAGCGAGAGGGCGGCCATCAGGGAGGAGATGTCCAAACAGCCGCACCTCCAGAAGATCCTGGCTCAACTCGACACCGGGAAGGGGGATGATGAGGTACCACTTGTTTCACTAAGTATTGTGAACCAAAATGGCGGTTTATTTTATGTGTATTATTTGTAAGCAGCTGATAAACGTGCAGTTACCTGAGGGTTAGTGGCTCCTGCCACTGTAATCAACCCCAGATAGGATTAGATATTCCTACCTGAGGTCGGCCACAGATGCGCCGCTACCCTTGAGGACTAAGCTGGAACGCCTCGGAAAAGTGTGTCTCCTCGCCACGTGGGATATATGATTTGCATTTACCCTTACCTCTTTTTAAGTGACTATGGAAGGTAATGTTTTTAGAACATATGTATGTAATATATATGTCTGTATGTATAATGTCGGTCTTATTCTTTGATCTTATCCTACAGCTCAAGCGGCCTAATGTATTGTATTATATGAGGTCAAATTAAATTCAAATCTCATTTATTTAAAATTGATTCATATAGAACACTTTTTGAAAGTTATCAAACTACCACCGCTGAAGAAGTGGTGAAAGAAACTTCATACTTCAGTTTAGAATGATTCTCTACTTTATGTCTATTTTTGTATCGCGCGTCGGAGAGTTTACTCTCAAATCTTGCTCATAACATGCTCAGACAAGTCTAACTTAAATATTATTAAATAATGTTTATCCCCAGACCACCCAACAGTCAGAGGCGCCGCGTAAACGTCAGAAGACAGAGGGCGGGGCGACGGAGGCGGGGCAGGTGGGCGGGGCCAGGAAAGTACTACAGCTGGAGGAGTTGGTATTCGCCGCTGGTGCACACTTCATGGCCAACAAGCGGTGTCAGTTACCGCCCGGGTCGTTCAGGAAACAGCGGAAGGGTGAGTGTGTTAATAACCCCCCCCCCCCCCTTGACACGTAGACTTATAGTCGTCCCCCCCTTCATCTATGTAATGATAATCTTCGGATTTCGGAACACATAACATGGTCAGTAAGAGATCTTTACAGCCCCTGGTGGAAGTGGAGAAAGCAGCGGAAAGGAGAGTATAATAATTCCTTTTTTTCCCCTATTCCCGTCTATTTTTGCAAATGCCAAAAGGCGTAGGGTGGGATTTACAATAACCCCTTTTTGCCCCTCTTCACCTTCAGTACTTGCAAAGGGCAGTATTTACCAGGTTTTCCAGCTGGAGTATGTAATGTTTGCCGCGAAGGAATAATTTATGACCAACAAGCGGTCAGTTACTCCTGGAATATTTGAGGAACCAACATATGTGTAAGTGTCTGTTAGCACACTTTCTCTCTCTCGTAAACGTCAGAAGACAGAGGGCGGGGCCACGGAGGCGGGGCAGGTGGGCGGGGCCAAGAAAGTGCTACAGCTGGAGGAGTTAGTGTTCGCCGCGGGAGCACACTTCATGGCCAACAAGCGGTGTCAGTTACCGCCCGGGTCGTTCAGGAAGCAGCGGAAGGGTGAGTGTGTTATTAACCCCCCCCTTGACACTTAAACTAATAGTCTTCCCCCCCTTCATCTATGTAATGATAATCTTCGGATTTCGGAGCACATAACATGGTCAGTAAGAGATCTTTACAGCCCCCGGTGGAAGTGGAGAAAGCAGCGGAAAGGTGAGTATAATAATTCCTTTTTTCCCCTCCTCCCTCCATTTTTTGCAAATGTCAAAAGCGTAGGGTGGGATTTACAATGATCCCTCTTTGCCCCTCTTCTCCTCCAGTTCTTGTAAAGGGCAGTATTTACCAGGTTTTCCAGCTGGAGTATGTAATGTTTGCCGCGAAGGCATAATTTATGACCAACAAGCGGTCAGTTACTCCTGGAATCTTTGAGGAACCAACATATGGGTGAGTGTCAATTAGTACACTCTCTCCCTCTCGCCAATGTCAATTTTACATTACTATGTTAACAAAATAATAAGTAAGCATAAAAATTATAGATTCGACAACAAAAGTAGCCAAGTATAGTACATTACAATACGAGGACGAAAAATTTTTTTCTGACAAGTGTGAGTTTGCAGGCCGAGCCGCAGGCGAGGACTGCAATCACACGAGTCAGAAAAACATTTTTCGTCCGCGTGTTGTATAAAATTTTATATTACGGGGTCGGAAATGGGGGTTTTGCGCACGCGAAGCGTGCGTAAAACGTCCATTTACGCACGCCGTGATATAAACGTTCTTTATAATAGTCGGAAAATAAATGCCCAGAAGACGATCCACAGTGCCTTTTTATACGCCTATTTTTTAGTTAATACCTTCAATTGACAATTAAATTGCACGACTCATGATGCGAAGCATCAGAGAGTGCTTTACGATCGAAAAATTTTTTTCGCTTCATTTTGGCGGCTATTTTTATTATTATAGCCTTGATAGTTCACGGAATCAAGATATTTTGCATACTATTGTCGAGATAATTTAATGGAGATTAATTCCATACTTTTTAAAAATTGATTTACTGCAATAGAATTGGAAAAAAACACCAAAATAGGTCAAAAAAATTTCCTGTCCGTCATGTGTGAAACCTGAAAACACTGTAACTTGTGAAAAAATCCATCATTTGAGTTAATTTTTTTTTTTAAATTCTAATCGACGATTGTAGGTCACTGAATGCGAATGATTAATTAATTCAGTGTCGTTTAATTGCAATTAATAAAAAACGAAAACTACAAGATTGTATTTCTATATTTTCTTCCTTCTACCGTCGTTGCTAACAGTATAGATTATTTATTTATCCACAGGTTACGAAGAAGTCCACGTGCCGGCATTAAAACCGAAGCCCTTCGAAGAGGACGAAACCCTAGTGGCCATAGAGAAGCTGCCCAAGTACGTGCAGCCGGCGTTCGAAGGGTTCAAGACTTTGAATAGGATACAGGTGAGTTTTTACATTGTTTTAAAATATAGGAGTAGCAGACGAGCATACAGTCCACCTGATGGTTAGTGGCTACTGCCGCCCATGGACATCTGTAATCAAATCCAGATAGGATTAGATTCCTACCGGAGATCGGCCACAGATGCGCCGCTACCCTTGAGGACAAAGCTGGAACGCCTCGGAAAAGTATGTCTCCCTTAACACACCCTTCAAAACAGAATACAGCAGCGCTTAACACTGCTGTTATATAAAGCTATAACAGAAATAGGTGGCAGTGGTGCCACCGAAGTCGAATCACGGAGGGTTCTACCATCTTAAATAAAAAATGTTTTTTTTTGTAACTTTTCACTGGTTTAGTTAATAGACAAATACCACACTAATCTAAAGTATGGAGCATATACAAACGTTAGGTTGACTTTTTTTTTCATTAAAAATAAATTAGCCATATTATGGACTGAATTTTTTTAGTTAAACCATTTGCAATATTGCAAATGGTTTAAATAAATATATATTTATTGACATATTCAATTTGATGTAACATACTTTTCATCCATTTACAAGCTCGTTGAAGGTCGTCCTATACTGGGATCTTAGATCATTATATTTTTAATATGTATGTAGGCATAGTCCGCGCTAAACTTCTAGTCCGCTCCGAATTTGTTGCGCGCAGGTTTAGTTAGCGTATACTTCGTAATGTAAGGTCGCTATGTGCCCACGAGCGAGAGCAGCGGAGGGTGTCGAGGTGGTCCCGCGCTGTACTCGTCCCGCTGATATCTACAATTTGCTATTGCGACGCGACTCGCTTCTATATTCGGAACGGACGAACAGTTTGGCGCGAAAACTCTATTTTCTTACTTCAAATCTTGTATAAAACTGTATCCCCCTCTCTTTCTTTAACAGAGTCGCATATCAAAAGCGGCGCTAGAGACCGACGAGAACCTTCTCGTGTGCGCTCCGACCGGTGCCGGGAAGACGAACGTGGCGCTCCTGTGCGCGCTGAGAGAGGTCGGCAAGCACGTGAACGACGACGGCTCGGTGAGCGCGCAGGACTTCAAGGTCATATACGTGGCGCCCATGCGCTCGCTGGTGCAGGAGATGGTGAGTGTGCCCTGTACACACACACACAAACAAACATACACATATGCAAGCATGCACGCAAGCGAGAACGTCCACGTGCAGAACACAATTACACAGACACGTGTACGCACGCACATACGTGCTCACACTCACATAACACATACAAGAACACGCTCGTATACACACACACGCGCGCGCACGCACGTACGTACACGAACACAGGCAAGCTCACACACACACACACACACACACACACACACACACACACACACACACACACACACACACACACACACACACACTTGTGCGTGTACGAACTCACGTATGCACGACGCGTACTCACGCAAGAACACACAAACATACTTTCAATGTCCAAACATTGAAACACACATTTTATATATTTAAAAGATTAATTAGAAGAAACATGACAATCAACAATTTGCTTTTATATGCTCCCTTTTATAACAATAGCATAAAATGTAATTATTTACATAAAATATGAAGTTAATTCATGATTAACAAATGTTTATTTGTTAGTCTCAAAAGTAATTTCTGGATTGATTAGCGAACATTTTAAACATTCTATTTCTCGTCTCACCTTTAATATTTCTGCCCACAGGTGGGCAACTTCAGCAAGCGTCTCGCCGCGTACAACATCCGTGTCTCCGAGCTGACCGGCGACCATCAGCTGACGCGAGAACAGATCGACGCCACGCAGCTCATCGTGTGCACGCCGGAGAAGTGGGACATCATCACCAGGAAAGGTGGGAGTGTCCGCCCACTGCTGGGCTACTGTAGCGTGCCGGAGCAGACCGACGCCACGCAGCTCTTCATCATCAACCCATTACTGTCCCACTGCTGGGCACGGGTCTCCTCTCATAGTGAGAAGGATTAGACCACAGTCCACCGCGCTGGACAAGTGCGTATTGGTAGACTTCACATACCTTTGCGAACTTTTTTTTAAGATATCTCACGTATACAGGTTTTCTCATTAAGTTTTCTTTCATCGTTTAAGCAAGTTATAATTAATTTTTAATACGCAGATAACTGACAAATCAGAAATGCGTGCCTGGTTTTGAACCTCGGACTTTTTTTATACAATTTTCTTTGTTTTCATGCCTAACGATAAGGCAGACGTGCTACCTGATGGAAAGCAGTCACCGTCGCCTATGGACATTTGCAACACCAGAGGAGTCGCCAATGCATCGCCGACTTTGAAGGAGAGCTCTTTTTGCACCTGTTTTTGATAAGCCCCATGTCATAGCGCTCCGGGAATACCTCAGAAGAAAGTTCATTCCACATCAACCCATAATTTTCTTCTAAATCTTCTATCTTATAAATCTTCTATGTCTCTATCTTCTAAAATCTTCAACCCGTAACTGTCTCCCTGCTATGCCCTGTGCATAGCACTCCTCACAGAATGAGAAGGATTAAGCCATAGATGTGGTGTACCATATTTAAATTGAATTTTCCTCTCAGGTGGCGAGCGTTCCTTCACGAACCTGGTGCGTTTGATCATCATCGACGAGGTCCACTTGCTCCACGACGAGCGAGGACCCGTGCTCGAGGCGTTAGTGGCCAGGACGCTGAGGACAGTCGAGCAGACCCAGGAGAAGGTATACGCCCTTTGAGTTCTTGGAATAAATAAACAAACAAACAAACACTTTCTACACTCACAGCCCCACACTAGGATTCCCTGTGTCGTAGGTGCCATGGACACACACATAGACAAAACACAAACACCCAGACCCAGAAACAGAAATCTAAATTCATCATTCAGATATATGTCTGGCCGGGGATCGAACCCGGGATCCTTTGCGCGTCAATATATATCAAAATAATAGTAGCTCATCACACAGTAACGTCCTCTGGTGATTAAAATATGTACTATGATATTAGTGAGGAAAAAACATAAGTCTATTATCAACTGCAATACATTCATTTAATTATGAATAATTACTTCTGTATCATTGTATGGAAGAAATCTTATGGCAATGGTTAACAAATCGTCAAAAAAATCATATTTATATAATATAGGAGTAGCAGACGAGCATGCAGTCCACCTGATGGTAAGTGCCATATGGACATCTGTAATTAGGTAAAATTAAAATCCTACCTCAGGTCGGCTACAAATGCGCCGCTACCCCTGAGGACTATGTTGGAACATCTCAGAATAAGTATTATGTCTCTCTTATCACACCCTTCAAACCAGAATAATGGTGGTAGAACCCTCTGGTTCGACTCCGTCGGCACCACCGCCACACTTATTTCTGTTATAACAGCGGTGTTAAGCGCTGCTGTGTTCCGGTTTGAAGGGTGTGGAAGACATACTTTTCCGAGGCGTTCCAGCTTAGTCCTCAAGGGTAACGCATCTGTGATTTATCTCAGATAGGAATCTAATCTTATCTGGGGTTGAGTACAGATGTTCGTACAGCAGTAAACTTACCATCAGGTGGACTGCATGCTCGTCTGCGTCTTGTATTATAAGTTTGTAGCACAACTGATGTTTGTATGTATGTTTACAGGTCCGTTTGGTCGGTCTGTCCGCTACGCTGCCCAACTATGTCGACGTAGCGGCGTTCTTGCGCGTCAAGCCCGAAGTGGGCTTGTTTTACTTCGACAATTCCTTCAGGTTAGTATTTCTTTAGCGTTATACATCTATTTCGTTCTATATAAAATCAATGTATCCTAAAACCTATAGAAAAGCTGACACAATATTATGTATAGTTAGACATCTTATAGTCCGCGTAAAACTGTTAGTCCGCTCTGAATATAGAAATGAACCGCGTCGCCATAGCAAATTGTATGACTACATCGCTCGCAACAACATCAGAGCGGACTAGCAGTTTAGCGCAAACTAGGATATGTTAGTCGCTGTATGAATATATAGAACTTTTAATTAATCAATCGTCGTATCGAATATTATCAAAATCAGTCTAGTAACAGCTGACAGCGAATGAAAGAAGTCAGAATATCATTCACTCATTTTTTTCGTCAGTGTATCATATCGCGTGCTTAAAGGTAAAAGGGCCTATAGCTAAGGGTTAATAGGGATTTATGCTGAAATTATCTGAAACGTAAAAAATTTTTACGTTTCAGATAATTTCAAACCGAACTAAAAATTTTTTACGTTTCAGATAATTTCAAACCGAATGGCAAAAAAAAAAATTTTTTATGTGCCCTTTCAGCATAAATCCCTATTAACCCTTAGCTATAGGCCCTTTTACCTTTAAGCACGCGATATTATTTCATATTTATTGTTCGACATCTTACTTGTTTCGATGAAATTTTAGCTGAAGCACCTTTTCTTGTCCAATTTATAATATTTTTTTAACATTTTATAACCACTTTTAATTTTATAAGACAAATCATGATGTACTTTAGATTACTTTTTCGAATTAATATCATCGCTAAGATGGCCGAGCGATGTTTTCTACCACTCTTCGTCCCCGCGCGGTGATTATGTTGGCGGCAACGGAAAATGCATAGACATAAATGTAAACGTTGTAGATTCTCAAAATAGTCTGTGTTTTTTTTTAACCGACTTCAAAAAGGAGGTGGTTATCAATTCGGCCGGTATCTTTTTTTTTATGTATGTACACGAATTACTCCGCCGTTAGTGGACCGATTTTAATAATTCTTTTTGTATTGTGTAGAGGAGAGCTGGAAGTTGGTCCCATTTAAATATGGTTAGAATCCATCGATGGGTCCTGGAGAAAATGAGGGGAACTCCTCCACCCATGTAAATATAACATTAACAATATTCAAGCATTTTTTACTTTGTAGTGACATAGAAGTCGGTTGTATTTTTTTGTTAAAAATTTTTTTCACAATATAAAATGTAATTATATTAAATACGCCGAAATCGGCCCAATAGTGCTCAGTAGTGGGACAGTAACGGGTTGATGATGATGACGATGATGTGAATGAACCTTAATAATTTCATTCATTCACCAGACCGGTGGCGCTCGAGCAGCAGTACATCGGCGTGACAGAGAAGAAGGCGCTCAAACGGTTCCAGGTGATGAACGACATCGTGTACGAGAAGACCATGGAGCACGCCGGACGGAACCAGGTAACCTGGATCCCCCTTACATCTAGACCAATTACATAAAGCATATCGCTTCCTTGCAAGAAGGATGGCACAACACAAAATTCACTATTCTGTTAAAGGTACAATTTAATCCCAAATATTTTCTATTTTAATGTGTCCTGTAGTTATATACATAACTACTTATAATTGTATTTATCATAATTTAATTCTCATTTAAATAAAAGATTTCGAAATAAAAACATTGATTAAGTTTAAACTGACTCCCCTGGAAAATTGCCTTTTTTAATTGTGTGTCATTCTTGCAAAGAAGCGAATTATATCAATTGGTCCTATGTATATGGGCTAAACAAACAATTTGGTAATTTTGACATTTTTATGGTAAAAGTATCTCATCGATATAATTAATCATGTGAGCTATAAAAAAAGATTTCTGCATAGAAACACGATTTTTAATTACAATATAATGACAGTTATATATGAATCAAGCACTACCAGAACACCTATTTCTGTTATAACAGCAGTGTAGCGCTGCTGTGTTCTGGTTTGAAGTGTGTTAAGGGGCATATTTGTCTCAAGCGTTCCAACTCAGTCCACTGAGTGTCCTCTGTCTTAGTTGATTTTATCATAAAAGCGAGTTTTTTAGTTTCTTTTTACACGCTTTATATTAGCTTCACTTGTATGTTTGTCAGTGAAAGAATGAAATAGAATACTTTTCTACTTTTTAGTAGATTTTATCATAAAAGCGTGTTTTTTAGTTTTTTGAACTATATTTATTTAATTATATTTATTTAATACTGTCGTCATGGCCATTAGGATTTGGGTTATTTTAATTCTCATAACTCACACTAGTAATAAGTAATTAATTTATTATTGATGTTGATCAACAGATCTTGGTGTTCGTGCACTCGCGCAAGGAGACGGGCAAGACGGCGCGCGCGATACGAGACATGTGCCTCGAGAAGGACACGCTGGGGCAGTTCCTCAGGTGAGTGAAGGTTTTTTTATAATATAGGAGTAAGAGATGAGCATGCAGTTCACCTGATGGTGAGTGGCTACTGCCGCACATAGACATGTGTAATCAACCCCAGATAGGATTAGATATTCCCACCTGAGGTCGGCTACAGATGCACCGCTACCCCTGAGGACTAAGCTGGAACGTATCGGAAAAGTATGTCTTCCTTACCACACCCTTCAAACCGGAACACAGCAGCGCTTAACACTGCTGTTAGGCAGAAATAGGTGTGGCGGTGGTGCCGCTGGTCGAACTACAAAGGGTTCTACCACCTTCAAAAGTGTAGTTTTATAAACGTTGGATTTAGAGGCTGTCTAAACCGTAGATTATATTGGGCAATATTATTGACCGTTTAGAGTTAATATTGAAAATTGCGCAATGATTGACCGAAAGTTTGTGTGAGTTAATTTTTTATTGCAATAAATGTTTCCATTGCATGTTGTACGGTCAGTATTACGCAATATTTTTACTATTGTCAATCAATAATATTCTCCGACTGACCACGAAAACATTGTGCAGTTCGTATTATTGTGCAATATAATTGCTCGTTTGGAGTCAGAGCGTTTTTTAATCTTATTGTCCATAGTCCACCGCGCTGGCCAAGTGGGTATTAGTAGACTTCACATACCTTTGAAAAGTATTTTTTTTTAAGATCTCCAGGTATGCAAGTTTCTTCACGATGTTTTCCTTCACCGTTAAAGCAATTAATTAATTAATTTGTAATTGTCTGAACGCATCTCTGATTTAACTCAGATAGGAATGTGGTCTTATTTGGCGTTGACTACAGATGTCCATGAGCGACAGTAGCCACTTACCATCGGATGGACTGTATGTTCCTTTATATGCAGTCCAGATAATAATAATAATATTAAATTAATAAAAAATATTTTTCCCAGGGAGGGTTCAGCGAGCGTGGAGGTGCTCCGCACGGAGGCTGAACAGGTGAAGAACCCGGAACTCCGCGAGTTATTACCGTATGGGTTCGCGATCCACCACGCCGGTATGAGCCGCGTGGATCGAACACTGGTTGAGGATCTGTTCGCTGATAGGCATATACAGGTGAGTGACCATATGGATGATGGTGTGGTGATGTTGAAGGTGATAGAATCCTCGGAGGTTCGACTCTAATTTTGCCTTTCGTATGCACATTCGTATCCCAGGCTTGCTGGAATAAATTCCGTTTTGGAATAAGCAATTCTTTGTACTTCATTTCTATCTCTTCTGTTTTGTTGTGTTTACAAAAACTTATTAAATAAAAAAAATCAACCCTATACCTCTGCCACGATGCGAAGAGAATTCATTTTTATTCACAAACCGATTTTAGGGTCATCAAAAATCTGGCACTGTAAAAATTACTAATTTCGTTGTTTTCATGTTTAATTCTACAGATAACCTCACAATTAAATTATATCCATTATTTCTATATCTCATTACATGCGATGCACTTTCACAACTTTATTATTATTGCATTTAGACAAAGAAAAATAAAATATCCATGTAAGTTAATTAGTGATAACCCTATAAATATATATAAAAGCAGTGATAGCCTAGTGGTTAAGAAACTCGGCCTCTTGATCGAGGGGTCCGAGGTTCAAATCCCAGGCACGCACCTCTGATTTTTCAAAGTTATGTGCGTATTAGAAATTAATTATCACTTGCTAAACGGTGAAGGAAAACATCGTGAGAAAACCTGCATACCTGAGAGATATATTAAAAAAAAAAAATCTCAAAGGTATGTGAAGTCTACCAATACGCACTTGGCCAGCGCGGTGGACTATGGCCTAATCCTTCTCATTCTGAGAGGAGACCCGTGCCCAGCAGTGGAGCAGTAATGGGTTGTTGTTGATGATGATGATGAACCCTATAAATCGGCCATGTCATGGGAATGCCAGATTCTAAGAACATTTGGTCTCATTTTGATTTGGTGTTTTAAATACAGTTTCAATTAATTTATTATACTTTTTACCAATCCACAACGCAGCAGAGTGGTTTGTTGGTTGGATATGAGTATCTATCAATTCACAGTTCATTGTAATATGAACGCACTGTAATATGAATATGCATTTATATCATCAAAATAGAATTTCACAATTCATTATAAGTACAAGAATTATGAATTTTCTTAATACACATTTGAATACGAATTAATAATAAATAAAATTTACGAGATTAATCTCGAAAACTAAAAGTAAAGTCAAGGTGAAATATTTATTCACAATATTGAATTCAAAGCAGACATAATGTGCTGAATAGAACAAGCAATATTGATAGAAAACAATTTAAATTTTACAATATTATTTGTAAAAAAATTGCACCGACGAAAAAAAACAATGTGAGCCGTCACGGGACGCCTGGCAGATGTGAAACATCGACATTATTTTGTAAAAGTAATATGCAGAAAATAACATATTGTGATAGGAACTAAATATGTCATAATGATAAAATAAAATATTACGATTTTTGCGCATGGCGACGCGTCGCCACACCGTACACACTACTGCATATAGACTGTATATATATACCATCGTATAGCGTGGCGATGCGTCGCCACGCCAGAAATCGGTTTTACGTGCGGCTATAGATGTTTCACATCAAAAAGGTTTTTGTTATACGCCCCTTATCGGTTGCTAAGCAACGATTGTTGGTAAACATTCTTCTTTCAATTTGGCTGAGGTATAGGGGCGTATGCCCGGAGTGTGCGTCCGCTCTGCACGCCCCGCTCGTGTGTACTGCCCGCCGTCTGTGTAAACACGCCACTAGCGCGCACAAATTTGAATTTTGGATGTAATTTGTATTTATTAACAATTAATATTTAGTATGATTATCAATATTTTAATTAATTTCACTACTCTAACGCATTAGGTTGGCCTGTAATGTTAGATGTAAGTTTTGAGTGAATAAATAAATAAATAAATAAATAAACAACTGTGGCGCTGTGGAAACACGCGAGTGCTTCAGCGGACGCTGTTAAAGAAATGCGATCGTGTTATGAAATGTGACTATGTTGGGCATTATTGGACAACCTATTGATCCCCCTCTGTTCTCCTATTTTAGTATTAACAGCTATTTGTAGTTGTGTAGGTAAGGTATGTTGTCAGTGTGGTATGCGTAACGTTTAGACTAAGTTGAGTTAATATATTTGAGACAGTAATTAACTATCGATCATTCGGAACGCTTGTCTTTTGATCGTAACCCCCACACTTCATATAAAGATTTTATTTTTTTCTCAACATTTCTTCTTTTCTTCCAGGTGTTAGTGTCAACGGCGACGCTCGCGTGGGGTGTGAACCTCCCCGCTCATACTGTGATAGTGAAGGGCACGCAAGTGTACTCGCCGGAACGGGGCCGCTGGAGCGAGCTCGGAGCCCTAGACGTGCTGCAGATGCTGGGCCGCGCGGGCCGCCCGCAGTACGACACCAAGGGCGAGGGTGGGTACTCGCTGTACACAGTACACAGTACACAGGGCACGCGGGTGTACTCGCTGTGCACAGTACACAGGGCGCTGGAGCGAGCTCGGAGCCCTAGACGTGCTGCAGATGCTGGGCCGCGCGGGCCGCCCGCAGTACGACACCAAGGGCGAGGGTGGGTACTCGCTGTACACAGTACACAGTACACAGGGCACGCGGGTGTACTCGCTGTGCACAGTACACAGGGCGCTGGAGCGAGCTCGGAGCCCTAGACGTGCTGCAGATGCTGGGCCGCGCGGGCCGCCCGCAGTACGACACCAAGGGCGAGGGTGGGTACTCGCTGTACACAGTACACAGTACACAGGGCACGCGGGTGTACTCGCTGTGCACAGTACACAGGGCGCTGGAGCGAGCTCGGAGCCCTAGACGTGCTGCAGATGCTGGGCCGCGCGGGCCGCCCGCAGTACGACACCAAGGGCGAGGGTGGGTACTCGCTGTACACAGTACACAGTACACAGGGCACGCGGGTGTACTCGCTGTGCACAGTACACAGGGCGCTGGAGCGAGCTCGGAGCCCTAGACGTGCTGCAGATGCTGGGCCGCGCGGGCCGCCCGCAGTACGACACCAAGGGCGAGGGTGGGTACTCGCTGTACACAGTACACAGTACACAGGGCACGCGGGTGTACTCGCTGTGCACAGTACACAGGGCGCTGGAGCGAGCTCGGAGCCCTAGACGTGCTGCAGATGCTGGGCCGCGCGGGCCGCCCGCAGTACGACACCAAGGGCGAGGGTGGGTACTCGCTGTACACAGTACACAGTACACAGGGCACGCGGGTGTACTCGCTGTGCACAGTACACAGGGCGCTGGAGCGAGCTCGGAGCCCTAGACGTGCTGCAGATGCTGGGCCGCGCGGGCCGCCCGCAGTACGACACCAAGGGCGAGGGTGGGTACTCGCTGTACACAGTACACAGTACACAGGGCACGCGGGTGTACTCGCTGTGCACAGTACACAGGGCGCTGGAGCGAGCTCGGAGCCCTAGACGTGCTGCAGATGCTGGGCCGCGCGGGCCGCCCGCAGTACGACACCAAGGGCGAGGGTGGGTACTCGCTGTACACAGTACACAGTACACAGGGCACGCGGGTGTACTCGCTGTGCACAGTACACAGGGCGCTGGAGCGAGCTCGGAGCCCTAGACGTGCTGCAGATGCTGGGCCGCGCGGGCCGCCCGCAGTACGACACCAAGGGCGAGGGTGGGTACTCGCTGTACACAGTACACAGTACACAGGGCACGCGGGTGTACTCGCTGTGCACAGTACACAGGGCGCTGGAGCGAGCTCGGAGCCCTAGACGTGCTGCAGATGCTGGGCCGCGCGGGCCGCCCGCAGTACGACACCAAGGGCGAGGGTGGGTACTCGCTGTACACAGTACACAGTACACAGGGCACGCGGGTGTACTCGCTGTGCACAGTACACAGGGCGCTGGAGCGAGCTCGGAGCCCTAGACGTGCTGCAGATGCTGGGCCGCGCGGGCCGCCCGCAGTACGACACCAAGGGCGAGGGTGGGTACTCGCTGTACACAGTACACAGTACACAGGGCACGCGGGTGTACTCGCTGTGCACAGTACACAGGGCGCTGGAGCGAGCTCGGAGCCCTAGACGTGCTGCAGATGCTGGGCCGCGCGGGCCGCCCGCAGTACGACACCAAGGGCGAGGGTGGGTACTCGCTGTACACAGTACACAGTACACAGGGCACGCGGGTGTACTCGCTGTGCACAGTACACAGGGCGCTGGAGCGAGCTCGGAGCCCTAGACGTGCTGCAGATGCTGGGCCGCGCGGGCCGCCCGCAGTACGACACCAAGGGCGAGGGTGGGTACTCGCTGTACACAGTACACAGTACACAGGGCACGCGGGTGTACTCGCTGTGCACAGTACACAGGGCGCTGGAGCGAGCTCGGAGCCCTAGACGTGCTGCAGATGCTGGGCCGCGCGGGCCGCCCGCAGTACGACACCAAGGGCGAGGGTGGGTACTCGCTGTACACAGTACACAGTACACAGGGCACGCGGGTGTACTCGCTGTGCACAGTACACAGGGCGCTGGAGCGAGCTCGGAGCCCTAGACGTGCTGCAGATGCTGGGCCGCGCGGGCCGCCCGCAGTACGACACCAAGGGCGAGGGTGGGTACTCGCTGTACACAGTACACAGTACACAGGGCACGCGGGTGTACTCGCTGTGCACAGTACACAATACATAGGGCATGCAGGTGTATAGTTCACCCCAAACTGCTAGTCCGCTCTGAAGCTTGAAAGTGATAGAACCCATTGCGGTTCGACTCCGGCGGTACCACCTTCACACTGATTTCTGTTATAACAGCAGTGTTAAGCGCTTCTGTGTTCTGGTTTGAAGTGTGGTAAGGGAGACAGACTTTTCCGAGGCATTCTGCAGGCACATCTGTGGCCGATCTTAGGTAAGAATATTTAATCCTATCTGAGCTTGATTATAGATGTCTATCGATGGCATTAGCTACTTACCATCAGGTGGACTGCATGCAGGTCTGCTACTCCTCAATAATCCCTCACGTCGTTATTCCAGGTATCCTTATAACGAACCACTCGGAGCTGCAGTACTACCTGTCGCTGCTGAACCAGCAGCTGCCGATAGAGTCTCAGCTGGTGAGCAAGCTGCCGGACATGCTCAACGCGGAGGTGGTGCTCGGCTCCGTGCAGAGCGTGCGCGACGCGGTCAAGTGGCTCGGTGAGTGACCGCGGGAGGGCTGGATGTAGATGGAGGTCTGGTCAGAGTGAGGTTGTGTGACCGTCGCTTAAACGGAGGTGGAAGAGTGGCAGGCTGAGGGTGTGTAACCGTGACTGAGTGTGACTGTCCCTTGGGAGGTGATGGAAGAGTGGTCAGGGTGAAGGCGGAGGTGGGGGAGTGCTTACGGTCAGGTTGTGGGTGCCTGACCGTGACTGACAAGGTTACATAGTGTGGTCATCGTCTGCTTGTTTATGGTGGAGCGTGTGCAACGCGAGCGCCACGCGGCCAAGTGGCTCAGTGAGACACGGCCGTGCTTGTGAAAAGTTGTATAATAAATGTAATTTTGTTGGATACGACATGCTCAATGTCTTTACATAAAATGGATTCTTAAAACTTTAACACTCGTAAATAAATTGATTAATCAATTTTTGGATTACCAATTATCGTAACATGAGAATTTCTAATAGGCATAAATTAATAAAATGTGTTATTGCTTTTTAGATAAAACATTTGATAAATTGATTATTAATAACAGGCGTAAATGATCAAATCAAATCATTTCTTTTAATCGAAATAGGTCCTTTACAGAGCACTTTTTTAATGTCAATCAAAAGATCGTAATTTATAAAACCTACTAGTTGTGCCCGCGGCTCCGCCCGCGTTTTAAAGAAATAATACGACATTCATAAAACAGAAAATTTGTATCTTCATTGGAATGACAGTGGCGCCATCTGTCGAAAATTGGTCTTACCAACTCACAAACCTTCGTGGGCTCTTGGACAACAACTTTGCTAAAGATCGTCACTTGATCAAATGCATAGTTTCTATAATTCTATAACTACTTACGAATTAAAAATTAATTAAAAAAACCTTTTCCCACGGACTAAATTGTGAATCTAAACCATTCTCAAGTCCCCTTGAACACACACAACAAATTTCATCGTCGTTTAGGAGGAGTTCAGTGACATGCACACGCACATAAGAAATATATATATAAAGATATGATTCTGACTTATTATTTGTATAGATCTTAATAATAATAAATGATTCCAGGTTACACGTACCTCTACGTGCGTATGCTACGTCAGCCGGCGCTGTACGGCATGTCGGCGGACCGGCTGCAGGAGGACCCGCTGCTGGAGCTGCACCGCGCTGACCTCGTGCACACTGCGGCCTGTCTGCTGGATAAGTGAGTTTACACCTTTATGTGGATTGTTTTAGAAGACTTTTTTTTATATAATATAGAGGTTGCAGACGAGCATGCAGTCCACCTGATGGTAAGTGGCTACTGCCGCCCATGGACATTTATAATCAACCCCAGATAGATATTCCTACCTGAGGTCAGCCACAGATGCGCCGCTACCCCTGAGGACTAAGCTGGAACGCCTCGAAAAAGTCTGTCTCCCTTACCACACCCTTCAAACCGGAACACAGCAGCGCCTAACACTGCTATTATTAGGTAGAAATAGGTGTGGCGGTGGTGCCGCTGGAGTCGAACCAAAAAGGGTTCTACCACCTTCAATGATATCGACACGTACTTTGAATTGTATATTTATGTATTTTTTTTTATTAATAATTTTGACTATTTCCGTCTTTCTCCTCCAGGGCCGGCCTGATCAAGTACGAGCGCAAATCGGGCCACTTCCAACCGACAGAACTGGGTCGCATCGCCTCGCACTACTACTGCACCCACGAGACAATGCACGCGTACAACCAGCTGCTGAAGCCGACCCTGGGCGAGATCGAGCTGTTCAGGGTGTTCTCGCTGTCGGCGGAGTTCCGGCACGTGGCCGTCAGGGACGAGGAGAAGCTCGAGCTGCACAAGCTCATGGAGAGGGTGAGCGCGGGTGACGGGCGGGGTGAGGCGGGGTGACGGGTGGGGTGAGCGCGGGTAACGGGTGGGGTGACGGGTGGAATGAGCGCGGGTGACGGGCGGGGTGAGGGCGGGTGATGGGCGGGGTGGAGCGGGGTGAGTGCGGGTGACGCTGTTGCTACATGCTCGCACTAATACTCCTGCTTAAACTTTACCCGAGCTGAGATATAGGGGTACGGAGCTGTACGAGGCTATGGAGAAGGTGAGTGTCGAAGAGGAAGCTGTACGAGCTGGTGCAGCGGGTAAGTGAGAGTGAAGAAATTTTGAATTATATTATCCTTAGATACAGTGTAAACTCCATGTAACGTCACTCGATTTAACGACAAACTCTAATGCGTCGAAAACAATTGGCTTAGTTGGTTTAGCTTGTATTCCATACAATGATACACTCTACATAGCATTACACCCACTCTCAATAACGACCACAATTAAACAAAAAGTACCTTTTAAGTTGCTAAAATTAGTAAAAACTGCGCACCTGTGTACGTTCTTTTGTCGCTTTATTATCCTAGCCCGCAATCAACTCGACTGTCGGCATCATGCATACAAAACTTTCTAAGAAATTCGTTCTTTTGTTTACAAATTGGATTGCTTGCACAAAATTATTGGAAAATTACTTCCTTTGTCACCAAGATGCCTCAATATCAGAAGATATGAATAAAATAATTAAAAAAATACAACAAAATTACTGGTGCAGCAAAAGACGTCAGACAAAAATAACAAACTACTCGCAATAGCGTTCAAATAAGATTATTTTTTATGTACATAACTACTAACACTAGACTGAAATAAACTTTTTCTTTTTCTAATTCTGATTTTTCTTCTCTCCATTTAACGACCACTCTCTATAACGCCATAAAATGCACAGTCCCTTCAGTGCCGTTATATAGAGTTTACACTGTATTTTTAAACTATTTTTGCTATAAAAAATATCATTATTTCAATTAAGAACAACAGTTTAACATTTTACCAAAATGCTGATAGATGCCAGGATTTTAAAAAAATATATTTCTATTTTTTTTTGTGAGAACCCTGTCTACATCATGTGTACTTTTATTTTGTCCATACCTAGTAGCATAATAATAATGTTCTCATTTCTCCACCCCAGGTCCCGATACCGATCAAGGAGAGCATAGAGGAGCCGTCCGCTAAGATCAACGTCCTCCTCCAAGCGTACATCTCGCAGCTGAAGCTGGAGGGGTTCGCGCTGATGGCGGACATGGTGTACGTCACGCAGTCCGCCTGCCGCCTGCTGCGCGCCATCTTCGAGATCGTGCTGCACAGAGGTAGGGGGGGGGGAGTGTGTAGGGGGAGGGGGGGGGGGAGCAACGTCCTCCTCCAGGCGGACATCTCGCAGCTGAAGCTGGAGGGGTTCGCGCTGATGGCGGACATGGTGTACGTCACGCAGTCCGCCTGCCGCCTGCTGCGCGCCATCTTCGAGATCGTGCTGCACAGAGGTAGGGGGGGGGAGTGTGTAGGGGGAGGGGGGGGGGGAGCAACGTCCTCCTCCAGGCGGACATCTCGCAGCTGAAGCTGGAGGGGTTCGCGCTGATGGCGGACATGGTGTACGTCACGCAGTCCGCCTGCCGCCTGCTGCGCGCCATCTTCGAGATCGTGCTGCACAGAGGTAGGGGGGGGGGGAGTGTGTAGGGGGAGGGGGGGGGGAGCAACGTTCCTCCTCCAGGCGGACATCTCGCAGCTGAAGCTGGAGGGGTTCGCGCTGATGGCGGACATGGTGTACGTCACGCAGTCCGCCTGCCCGCCTGCTGCGCGCCATCTTCGAGATCGTGCGGCACGAGGTAGGGGGGGGAGTGTGTAGGGGGAGGGGGGGGGGAGCAACGTCCTCCTCCAGGCGGAATCTCGCAGCTGAAGCTGGGAGGGGTTCGCGCTGATGGCGGACATGTGATGGTTACGTCACGCAGTCCGCCTGCCGCCTGCTGCGCGCCATCTTCGAGCGTGCTGCACAGAGGTAGGGGGGGGGAGTGTGTAGGGGGACAGGGGGGGGGGGGGGGGGGAGAAGCAACGTCCTCCTCCAGGCGGACATCTCGCAGCTGAAGCTGGAGGGGTTCGCGCTGATGGCGGACATGTGTACGTCACGCCAGTCCGCCTGCCGCCGCTGCGCGCCATCTTCGAGATCGTGCTGCACAGAGGTAGGGGGGAGGGGGGTGTAGGGGGAGAGGGGGGGGCAACGTCCTCCTCCAGGTGGACATCCCCCAGCTGAAGCTGGAGGGGTTCGCGCTGATGGCGGACATGGTGTAAAATAGTGGTCAAATAGCAAAAAATCCGGGAAAGCCAATTTTTGAAGGGATGTAGAGACCTTGGGTTTACTATTACAAATAAAGTGTCAAAAGTCCCCATCGATCCGACGTGTGCGTCGGCAATTATTCGGGGTCAAACGTCAAAATTTTAGGTTTTTTGGATTTTTCTCAAAAACGGTAGGTTTTATCGAAAAATACCTCAGGCCAAAGTTGTGCTATTTCAATTGTCTAACTTGACTGGACTATTAATCGAGATCACCTGCCACCACCATCAGGTAACGCTCACTAACAAGTTTTCTCTGCTACTCCAATCTCATCAATATAATTGTAATCTTCTTTTATCGATAAGTCTAACGCTGTTGTATTGCCAAATAAATAAATAAATAATTGTTCACAGGCTGGGCCCAGTTGGTGGACAAAACTCTAGCGCTGTGCAAGATGGTGGACCGCCGCATGTGGCAGTCTATGTCGCCGTTGCGACAGTTCAGGAAGATGCCGGAGGAGGTGTGTGTTACATTATACATTATTTTTATTTTTTTATTTATGAATTAGAGGTTAAAATAATTAAAAATATGTAATACCTTCTTTCAAACTTAAATTTCTTAAACCAGCTGTATGGAGTATACAGCTGGTGGAAGAAATTTAAGTTTATGGAATAAATTAAACTTTATGGAAGTTTTAATACGTTTATGGCACGGAGTTGCGCGCGTCGATGTAACACATAAATTGGGGGAATTAATTTAAAGTGTATTATTATTTGTATATCGCGACAACGCGTAATGAGTGTCTTGATCTCTTTCTCTACTCTATATTTCATTTTATTTTGTGAAAAAAAACAACCGTTTAAATATTTGTATTTGCAAGATAATTGAACTCTAATAATATCTACATCTTAATTTCGCGGATGACGTCATAAAATTCACACCCCATTTTCGTCCACAGATAATAAAAAAACTCGAAAAAAAGAATTTCCCGTGGGAGAAACTCTACGAGCTGGGTCCGAACGAGATCGTCGAGTTGGTCCGCGCGCCGAAACTCGGCAAGATGGTGCACAAATACGTACACCAGTTCACGCGATTGGAGCTCGCCACACACATCCAGCCCGTCACGCGCTCCACGCTGCGGGTGGAGCTCACCGTCACGCCGGACTTCCACTGGGACGAGAAGGTAGGGGGGGAGTGGGGGGGATGCGGTACAGGCACAGTACACACACATCCAGCCCGTCACGCGCTCCACGCTGCGGGTGGAGCTCACCGTCACGCCGGACTTCCACTGGGACGAGAAGGTAGGGGGGGGAGTGGGGGGGATGCGGTACAGTGGCACAGTACACACACATCCAGCCGTCACGCGCTCCACGCTGCGGGTGGAGCTCACCGTCACGCCGGACTTCACTGGGACGAGAAGGTAGGGGGGGAGTGGGGGGGATGCGGTACAGTGGCACAGTACACACACATCCAGCCCGTCACGCGCTCCACGCTGCGGGTGAGCTCACCGTCAACGCCGGACTTCCACTGGGACGAGAAGGTAGGGGGGGAGTGGGGGGGATGCGGTACAGTGGCACAGTACACACACATCCAGCCCGTCACGCGCTCCACGCTGCGGGTGGGAGCTCACCGTCACGCCGGACTTCCACTGGGACGAGAAGGTAGGGGGGGAGTGGGGGGGATGCGGTACAGTGGCACAGTAAACACATCCAGCCCGTCACGCGCTCCACGCTGCGGGTGGAGCTCACCGTCACGCCGGACTTCCACTGGGACGAGAAGGTAGGGGGGGAGTGGGGGGGATGCGGTACAGTGGCACAGTACACACACATCCGCCCGTCACGCGCTCCACGCTGCGGGTGGAGCTCACCGTCACGCCGGACTTCCACTGGGACGAGAAGGTAGGGGGGGAGTGGGGGGGATGCGGTACAGTGGCACAGTACACACATCCAGCCCGTCACGCGCTCCACGCTGCGGGTGGAGCTCACCGTCACGCCGGACTTCCACTGGGACGAGAAGGTAGGGGGGAGTGGGGGGGATGCGGTACAGTGGCACAGTACACACACATCCGCCCGTCACGCGCTCCACGCTGCGGGTGGAGCTCACCGTCACGCCGGACTTCCACTGGGACGAGAAGGTAGGGGGGGGGAGTGGGGGGGATGCGTACAGTGGCACAGTACACACACATCCAGCCCGTCACCGCTCCACCTGCGGGTGGAGCTCACCGTCACGCCGGACTTCCACTGGGACGAGAAGTAGGGGGGGAGTGGGGGGATGCGGTACAGTGGCACAGTACACACAACATCCAGCCCTCACGCGCTCCACGCTGCGGGTGGAGCTCACCGTCACGCCGGGACTTCCACTGGGACGAGAAGGTAGGGGGGGGAGTGGGGGGGATGCGGTACAGTGGCACAGTACACACACATCCAGCCCGTCACGCGCTCCACGCTGCGGTGGAGCTCACCGTCACGCGGACTTCCACTGGGACGAGAAGGTAGGGGGGAGTGGGGGATGCGGTACAGTGGCACAGTACACACACATCCAGCCCGTCACGCGCTCCACGCTGCGGTGGAGCTCACCGTCACGCGCCGACTTCCACTGGGACGAGAAGGTAGGGGGGAGTGGGGGGGATGCGGTACAGTGGACAGTACACACACATCCAGCCCGTCACGCGCTCCACGCTGCGGGTGGAGCTCACCGTCACGCCGGACTTCCACTGGGACGAGAAGGTAGGGGGGAGTGGGGGGGATGCGGTACAGTGGCACAGTACACAACATCCAGCCCGTCACGCGCTCCACGCTGCGGGTGGAGCTCACCGTCACGCCGGACTTCCACTGGGACGAGAAGGTAGGGGGGGAGTGGGGGGGATGCGGTACAGTGGCACAGTACACACACATCCAGCCCGTCACGCGCTCCACGCTCGGGTGGAGCTCACCGTCACGCCGGACTTCCACTGGGACGAGAAGGTAGGGGGGAGTGGGGGGGATGCGGTACAGTGGCACAGTACACCACATCCAGCCCGTCACGCGCTCCACGCTGCGGGTGGAGCTCACCGTCACGCCGGACTTCCACTGGGACGAGAAGGTAGGGGGGGAGTGGGGGGGATGCGGTACAGTGGCACAGTACACACACATCCAGCCCGTCACGCGCTCCACGCTGCGGGTGGAGCTCACCGTCACGCCGGACTTCCACTGGGACGAGAAGGTAGGGGGGAGTGGGGGGGATGCGGTACAGTGGCACAGTACACACACATCCAGCCCGTCACGCGCTCCACGCTGCGGGTGGAGCTCACCGTCACGCCGGACTTCCACTGGGACGAGAAGGTAGGGGGGGAGTGGGGGGATGCGGTACAGTGGCACAGTACACACACATCCACCCGTCACGCGCTCCACGCTGCGGGTGGCTCACCGTCACGCCGGACTTCCACTGGGACGAGAAGGTAGGGGGGAGTGGGGGGGATGCGGTACAGTGGCACAGTACACACACATCCAGCCGTCACGCGCTCCACGCTGCGGGTGGAGCTCACCGTCACGCCGGACTTCCACTGGGACGAGAAGGTAGGGGGGGAGTGGGGGGATGCGGTACAGTGGCACAGTACACACACATCCAGCCCGTCACGCGCTCCACGCTGCGGGTGGAGCTCACCGTCACGCCGGACTTCCACTGGGACGAGAAGGTAGGGGGGGAGTGGGGGGGATGCGGTACAGTGGCACAGTACACACACATCCAGCCCGTCACGCGCTCCACGCTGCGGGTGGAGCTCACCGTCACGCCGGACTTCACTGGGACGAGAAGGTAGGGGGGGAGTGGGGGGGATTCGGTACAGTGGCACAGTAACACACATCCAGCCCGTCACGCGCTCCACGCTGCGGGTGGAGCTCACCGTCACGCCGGACTTCCACTGGGACGAGAAGGTAGGGGGGGAGTGGGGGGGATGCGGTACGTGGCACAGTCAACACACCATCCAGCCCGTCACGCGCTCCCGCTGCGGGTGAGCTCACCGTCACGCCGGACTTCCACTGGGACGAGAAGGTAGGGGGAGTGGGGGGGATGCGGTACAGTGGCACAGTACACACACATCCAGCCCGTCACGCGCTCCACGCTGCGGGTGGAGCTCACCGTCACGCCGGACTTCCACTGGGACGAGAAGGTAGGGGGGGAGTGGGGGGGATCGACGTGCACAGTCACACACATCCAGTCACGCGCTCCACGCTGCGGGTGGAGCTCACCGTCACGCACTCCACTGGGCAGAAGGTAGGGGGGGAGTGGGGGGCGGTCAGTGGCACATTACGCCACCAGCTCCCGCGGCTGGAGCTCGCCACACACATCCAGCCCAGGGGGTAAAATACTCTAATGCTGCAGGCAGGGCAAGTGGGGGCTATAGTACACTCTCACGCTGTGGGTTACGGGAGTGGGGGGGATATGCCAGACAGGGAGTACATCTAGATATGATAGTAGATTTTTATGGGGACAAATCTGCCATGTTAGTCGTTACAAATGGGCTCAAGATTTTCCAATTTTCACTTTAATGGTCCATTAAGCTTATATAAGGTTTTGGATTTAATGGTAAGAAATAAGGGAAAGGAGAAGGAACAATATATTGGATTCCTTCGCCCTTGGAAAGACTCCTATAGTCTGATTCATAATTAGGTGTCCAAAATGTAAACAAACAAATGTCACTGTCAAAATTAACAAGAAAAAAAAAACTTTAACAAACTCAACAAAAAACGAAAACTTTACAATTATTCACAATTTAACAAACGCGCTATGAAAACGATAATACATTCTAGTTCAATTACAATCACGAAAATGAATAACATCAGCT
Source organism: Epargyreus clarus clarus (assembly GCA_014595695.2). Taxonomy (NCBI): domain Eukaryota; kingdom Metazoa; phylum Arthropoda; class Insecta; order Lepidoptera; family Hesperiidae; genus Epargyreus; species Epargyreus clarus. The sequence continues at coordinate 1,406,120 of JACTTY020000078.1, forward strand.
ACGAAACTTAAAAATGACGGCACAAGAAATGTTCTGGGTTCCGATGTGTTACCATTATCACATTTAATTTTCTACCATAAACCTTGTTTTTTTTATTATTACTGTATGTAACGAAATTGAGGTAATATAAATATTAGAAATGTGAATAGATCGTATTTTTTTAGATTATTATTTTATTATTGTTGTATTAATTTAATATTGTCAAAAATAAGAAACTACCATTTGAAACGTAATTTCTTGATAGGTCAACACCTTTGTTTACATTTTGGACACCTAATTATGAATCAGACTATAGTTAAATTTTGCTCGTAAAGAATTGTTTTTTATTTTTTTTCTTTTACTATCTTGAAATTCACATGCGGCCTATATTATTTATTTATTAAATGTATGCCTTATGTCCAGGTCCACGGCCAATCCGAAGGCTTCTGGATCCTCGTCGAGGACGTCGACTCCGAGGTGGTCCTCCACCACGAGTACTTCCTACTTAAGGAGAAGTACTGCAAGGACGAGCACCGCGTCAAGCTGTTCGTGCCGGTGTTCGAGCCGCTGCCCCCGCAGTACTTCCTGAGGATCGTGTCGGACGGTGAGGGGGGGGGGTGTAAGGGCGGGGTGGGGTAGAGTGGGGGGGAGCACTGCAAGGACGACACCGCGTCAAGCTGTTCGTGCCGGTGTTCGAGCCGCTGCCCCCGCAGTACTTCCTGAGGATCGTGTCGGACAGGTGAGGGGGGGGGGGGTGTAAGGGCGGGGTGGGGTAGAGTGGGGGGGAGCACTGCAAGGACGAGCACCGCGTCAAGCTGTTCGTGCCGGTGTTCGAGCCGCTGCCCCCGCAGTACTTCCTGAGGATAGTGTCGGACAGGTGAGGGGGGGGTGTAGGGGCGGGGTGGGGTAGAGTGGGGGGGAACACTGCAAGGACGAGCATCGCGTCAAGCTGTTCGTGCCGGTGTTCGAGCCGCTGATCGTGTCGGACAGGTGAGGGGGGGAGGGTTACCATAGGGGGGTGGGTTAGGGCGTATCCATGGACTCCAGAAACACCAAGAGCTGGAAGAACATACTACCATAGTATGTATTGTGGGGGGATTGTGGTTAACAGATAAGGTGTAGGGGTATCTGTGGGGGGGTGGATTTGTTCACCGATGTATTCTAGATACTGGCGTAAGTGGGAATCACTTGAGGGTTTGTGTTACGCACGCAGGCCTACACACACACACAGACACACACAACGAACGCCAACACACAGTTATTAGACCATTAAATGATCTAAGATTCCTTATATTATGAGTGTGCAGTATTCAACAAATAAACTTGATTTTAGTACATTACCTTACCCTTTCTGTTTACCAAGGTGGATAGCCTCCGAGACCCAGCTGCCCGTCTCCTTCCGGCACCTGATCCTGCCGGAGAAGAACTTACCGCCGACAGAGCTGCTGGACCTGCAGCCGCTGCCGGTGTCTGTGCTCCGTCGCGAGCAGTACGAGGCGCTGTACGCTGACTCGTTCCCGCAGTTTAACCCCGTGCAGACACAGGTTGGTCCTTCGAGCTGGATAGGACGATTTTGTGTAATTTTGAACAAAAATAATGTTTGGTCCTTCGAGCCAGATATGTGGTTGTAAACGCAAGTGGGGCAATCATTGGTCCTTCGAGTCAAATTGGTTGGTTTTATTTAGAATGGCTTAAAAATATTTGAGTCAGATTCCTGCTGCTGGCGAACAGTCTCAAATGTAAGATAAAAGATAAATGTATCTTCAGTCTTCGAACCGAATTATAGGCGGGGATAGATTTATTTAATGCTACATATCTATTTCTATTTCTATTGATTAATATAAATTCTAACAATTTTGAGTTGTATTCCCAAATTTATCAGTTTAAATATAAACAAAAAATATGTAAAACATTGGTAAATTCGAAAATTGGTCAATCGAGCCGAATTCCATATATCAAACACAGCATTAACCGATTTCCATATTTCGCCAACACCAGGTCTTCAACGCAGTATACAACTCGGACGACAACGTGTTCGTGGGCGCTCCGTCCGGCTCCGGCAAGTCGGTGATAGCGGAGCTGGCGCTGCTCCGGCTGCTGTCCACCAACCCCCAGGGTCGCGCGGTCTACCTGCTGCCCAAGGATGCTCTGGCTGATATCGTCTTCGCGGACTGTTATCATAAGTTCGGGGCGAAGTTTAACCTTAAGGTAAGTAAATAAAACACATCTCCCCCACCCTCTTCCCTAACGTTAAGGTAGTATTTACTTTTTACATCCCCCTCCCCCTCTGAGAGAGGCGCGAGAGTTTACCTTGGCTCAATGCGTCACTCACTCATTAACGACTCTCCCGCACCAATACCACCCCCCACCCTCACCAATTATATATATGTTCTTATATGTACTATGAAATATTCTATAACATTAACTTTTTTAAACATACTAATTTGAACACATGGAATTTCTTTCACCGCTTTTTGACCATAGCGAAACACCTTCCGGAGCGGTGGTAGTTTGATGACCTTCAAAAAGAGTTCAATATAAATCATTTTTAATTTTGAATAATTGTTTGCAGGTGGTGCAGCTGACGGGCGAGACGGCGACCGACCACAAGCTGCTGAACAAGGGACAGATCATAGTCACCACCGCGGACAAGTGGGATGTACTGTCCCGAAGGTACGGTCATACAATTTTATTTTTATAATATAGGAGTAGAAAAGTAGCATTCAGTCCATCTGTCCATTGAAGGTGGTAGAACCCTTTGTGCTTCGACTCCGGCGGCATGACCGCCACACCTATTTCTGCCTATTAATGCCTATAGACATCTATAATTAACCCTAGATAATTTAAGATTCCTACCTGAGGTCGGTCATAGATGCGCCGCTACACCTGAGGACTAAGCTGGAACGTCTGGGATAAGTGTTACCTTACCACACTTCAAACCAGAACACAGCAGCGCTAACACTGCTGTTATAACAGAAATAGGTGTGGCGGTGGTGCCGCCGGAGTCGAACCACAGAGGGTTTTCTACCTTTAAAATATAGTTTTTGTACAGCCAATTTTTTTTTAACTATTATTATGTTTTTAGCACTCTTTTATTAGCTTGACCTGTATGTATGTATGTATGTAACGGAATCTTTGAACTCGATTTTTACCCACTTTGAACGGTCCGATTAATTTAAAATTTTTAACAATAATCAAGAACCGATGACAATACACGATTTTAATAATTTTATACCATTGTCCTTATCAGGTTCAACAGGATTAATTAATTTCGAGGCGGTGTTCGAGCGCCTTTGACAATGTACATGGCAAAGTTACTACACGATAGATTGAAACAATTACTACTTTTTAAGTCGATTAACTATTAAAGCGTGGTTTTTAGTTTAAAAATATAGTATATATAATATATTAGAATAGAATAGAATACTCTTTATTGGACACTTACAGTAGAATTTAACAGTAGTATTAATAAAGGTAAAAACAGTATGCAAAAGGCGGCCTTATCGCTAAGCGGCGATCTCTTCCATACAACCTATGCATGGGAAAGAGAAAAGGACAGATAAGGAAAGTAGGATAGGGTGTGCGAAGTTAGAGTGGATGGAAGTTATTAAAATAAACGCTTTCTACACTCACAGCCCCACACCAGGAGTCCCTGTGTCGTGGGTGCCATGGACGCACACATAGACAAATACACAAACACCCAGACCCAGGACCAGAACATCATTTAGATATCTGTCTGGCCGGGGATCGAACCCGGGACCCTTTGCGCGTCAAACCGGTATGGTGGCCGCTCCGCCACGCGGGCCGTAAGTTATTATTTATAGTTAAACTATTTTTTTCGTGTTTACAGATGGAAAGTACGCAAGAGTGTGCAGAACATCTCCCTGTTAATTGTGGACGCGCTTCAGTTACTGGGTGGTGAGGAGGGGCCCGTGCTGGAGGTGGTATGCTCCAGGATGAGATACATATCGTCGCAGATTGGTAAGTGGGGCATGAGACTATTATGGAAAGAGGAATTTTATAGGGTGTATATGTGTGTTATTATTACCACGCTTTTATTAGCTTGGGTTGTATGTATGTATGTATCTATATAACGGAATCTCTGAACTCGATTTTTACCCACTTTAAATTTTGAACAATTATCAAGAACCGATGACAATACACGATTTTAATAATTTTATCCTTTTTTTTTTTTTTTTTTTTTTTTTTTTTTTGTCGAGGGGGAAACCTTCAAAAGGTACCCGACAACGTGGGAGCGACGTCGAGTTATGTGGGATTTTTACCGCACTAAAACCCCCCCGGTGGCCGTCCTCTGCGCTGCGTTGAGGGCTCCGGGATCTCCAAAGGAACGCAACCGGAGTCCTCTAAGCGCGTTGCCCCGTCGGGCTCCGCCCAGGTGAGCTTGACGCTCGCCACACCATCTGGTGTATACGACGGTATGCGACCACACATACCGTCGTCCTTCCCGGGGCCGCTGGCCGGGCGGTTCGAGCTCCCACTCTTGCCGCCCGCAACCCCGGAAGCCCCCTTTTAGTCGCCTCTTACGACAGGCAGGAGATACCGTAGCCCTATTCTAGTCCCGGAACTACAGGGACATAATAATTTTATCCTATTCTCCTCATCAGGTTCGTCAGGAATCAGGATTAACAATTTTCCTTGTGCGATTTTAGCGTGGTTTTTAGTTCTTAAACTATGTATAATTATTTTATATACAGGGTGAATTTTTCAATTGGGCCTTCAGTACCAAATTCGAGTTTATAAGGGTTAGGTTAGTGCGTCATTCGTTTTTAAAATATCTATGTCTCCCTAGCCAGGAATCGAATGAGTTTATTTTGAAAATAAAAAACATTCTACTGTCGCATAGTATGTCCTATAAAGATCAAATTGTGGGAAGTAATCCATACATACTCACACCCGTACACCACCATACATACCACCACCAACACGTGTTTCGCTCCAAAACGGAGCATCATCAGGTTAAGTTGACTCTACGACGGTTAATCGTTAACTTAACAAGGGTGGTACATACTGCATTCCTTAAAATATGTACCATCATACATATTATAGCGGATTGTTGCGAAGTAGTTTTAATCTTAACTTAAATCAACATTTAAAACTGACGACCTCCTCTCTCCCCCAGGTCGTCAGATCCGCATAGTGGCGCTGTCGCTCCCCCTGGCGGACGCGCGTGACGTGGCGGCGTGGCTGGGCTGCAACGCGGCCGCCACCTTCAACTTCCACCCGAGCGTCCGCCCGCTGCCGCTGGAGCTGCACGTGCAGGTGAGCTACAGCCCCCTCCCCCCCAGCACCCCCTGGATCCCCCACCAGCAAGGGTGTGGTCGAGTTTGTGTATAGCTCGAGTTTACAAGATCATGCTCGAGTTCGTGTAATATTCGAGTCCGCAAGATCATGCTCGAGTTCGTGTAATGCTCGAGTCCGTAAGAACATGCTCGAGTTCGTGTAATATTCGAGTCCACGAGATCATGCTCGAGTTTGTATTACTGGAGTCCGCAAGATCATGCTCTAGTTCATGTATTGGTCAAGTTCGTTTATTAGTCAAGTTCGTGTTATGTCCTAATTGATATATAGCTCGTGCTAACCTATATTTTTTGTCACGCAGGGCTTCAACATATCGCACGCGGGCTCCCGCCTCGCCGCGATGACGCGTCCCGTGTACAACGCGGTGACGCGTCACGCCGGGACGCGGCCGTGCGCGGTGTTCGTGCCGTCGCGGCGTCACGCGCGGCTGCTCGCCGCGGACCTACTGGCGTTGGCCAACGCGCACGGTGCTCCTGCGCGTTTTCTACACGCTCGGCCTGATCTGCTGCAGCCGTTCTTGAAGAGGCTCAAGGACAAGGTGGGTATTGTGTGCGTGTGTGTGTGTGTGTGTGTACCTGTGCGCGTCGCTGGTGACGTCACGCGGCTAAAGTACAATGTGGCTGCGCTACGTGCGCGCGCAACGTTTGTGACGTCACGCAGTCCATCGCGGCGCAAGGTAAATGTGAGCGTAGTGCGCGCGCGCCGTGTTTGTGACGTCACGCTGATTAGCGGGCGCAGCTCAGACAATAGACGCAGCGTGTGCGTGCGGTGCTCGTGACGTAACGCGTACTATTTCAAGGTCAAGAGTAGTGCGTGCACGCGTTGTTAGTGACGTCACGCAGGCTGGCGCGCGCGGCTCAGACAGTAGGTGTAGCGTGTGCACGCGGCGCTGATGACGTCACGTGTAATATCGCAAGGTGAGTGCTGTGCGTGCGCGCGGCGCTCGTGACGTCACATACCCGGCCTGCCGCCACTCCTCAAGCGACCCACGTACGATGCGCACGTGACGTGTGCACCGCGGTGACGCGTCACGCCGGGACACGACCGTGCGCGGTGTTCGTGCCGTCGCGGCGTCACGCGCGGTTGCTCGCCGCGGACCTACTGGCGTTGGCCGCTGCGCACGGTGCTCCGGCGCGCTTCCTGCACGCTCGGCCCGATCTGCTGCAGCCGTTCTTGAAGAGGCTTAAAGATAAGGTTAGTACTGTGTGTGTATGTGTCAGAGCGTGTGTGTATGTGCGCGCGTCGCTCGTGACGTCATACACACCATTACGACTAACGGACAATGTCGCAACGGTATGTGCCCACGCAATGTTTCTGACGTCACTCGCGATCCGCCCTGCCGTAATCGTCCTTAAAGCGACTCGAGAATTAAGCGATTATACGGTGATGTGTACGCGCGGTGCTCGTAGCGTCTCGTGCTGCGTGTGTGTGTGTGTGTGTGTGTCTGAACATGTGCGCGCGGTATTCAATGTCAACAATCTAGAAGGAATGAGATGCGTTGCAAATATTAGTAGGACCTGGTTTCTTATAAGGCAGCTACTTGAGGTAGGTTCCTTTAGGGGAGGTATTCCTTTTGAATATTTTTTTTAATCTCCGCCATTGTCTTTCCCCAGATGCTGAAAGTCACCCTCGCCTCGGGCGTGGCGTACCTCCACGAGGGCGTGGAGCCCGGCGACAGACGCCTGGTGCAGCAGCTGCTGGAGTCGGGCGCGGTGCAGCTGTGCGTGGTGTGCGCGGAGCTCGCGTGGGCGTTCGCGGCTCGAGTGCACACCGTCATCGTGGCGGACACGCACACGTGAGTGGGGGGTCGGGGGGTCAGGGGGTCGGGGGGTGCAGCTGTGCGTGTTGTGCGCGGAGGTCAGGGGGTCACTTCAGTGGGGGTTATTCGGACCAATAGATAATGTGTTGGGATTGTGGTGTGAAGTGGGGGGCGGTTTGTCTCTACCGATTGATTTGTTAAAGTTGTTGTGCATTCTTGAGAGGGTTGCCCCTACCGACCTATCTCTTAAGGTTTTTACGAGAATGGCAGGTGACACGCCCCGATTGAAATTTGTTGTTAACGAAAACAGGGTAATAGAAGGGGCTCCACTCCCTTCTTTCTCACCCCACTTACTTTTTTCATTGACAAGAAATGGGAGCTTGATTGACAAATTCGGTAATTCGCATGGCGTTTAACGCCATTACAGTTTAGTCACAAAATCTTCTTCGTCACTTCACAATTTTCAAATTCAGTTATTCCATGACTATCCGAATATGAACAAATATTCAAAGTCCAATTATCAGGATCAATATTTTTGGAATATAGACATACTTTTTGAACCATTCTTATGGTCTCGTTTTTTGTGTCACTTCACTTGTCACTTTTATGACAAGATTATATCTTTTATAGAATAATAATAAGATTATATACAGTATAATATTAGAAACAATAAAACTAAATACTAATTAAACTAAAAAAATATAATAAAATTATATCAACTTGTCACTTGTACGATATTCTCTCAATTTAAATATAACAACATAGAAAACTACAAATTGCTATTTTACTTTAAATATATTAATATTTACCTACCTGTATTCACAGATACAACGGCAAACTGCACTGCTACGAGCAGTACCCGATCACTACCGTCCTACAGATGATAGGTCGAGCGTGTAGACCCCTGGAGGACGACCACTCGGTGGCGGTGCTCATGTGCGTGTCTCACCACAAGACGTTCTACACGAAGCTGCTCAACGACTGCCTGCCGCTCGAGGTGAGTGACGTCATCGATACACGAACTGCGGCGGGGTACGGTCACGTGACGTGGGTGACGTCAGCGATATACGGACTGGAGCGGTGTACGGTCACGTGACGTGAGTGATGTCATAGATATACGGACTGGGGCGGTGTACGGTCACGTGATGTGAGTGACGTCATCGATAAACGAATTGGAATGGTGTACGGCCATTTTTTTATAATATAGCAGTAGCAGACGAGCATGCAGTCAACCTGATGGTAAGTGGCTACTGCCGCCCATGGACATGTGTAATCAACCAAGCACGATTAGGTATTCCTACCTGAGGTCGGCTAGAGATGCGCTGCTACTCCTGAGGACTAAGCTGGAATGCCTCGGAAAAGTATGTCTCCCTTACCACCATTTCAAACCAGAACACAGCAGCGCTTAACACTGCTGTAATGTGGTAGTAATCAACGTTACACAAACTGGAACAGTGTCCAATTACGTTTAGTGACGTCATTGATTATTTTTTGCCGACGACATTTATGATATACCGTTATTTACTTTCAAACCAAACTTCATATTTGTTAATTTGCATACAAAAAAACTTGAAAATGTCCTAAAATTTATATTTCTGCTCCCACAGAGCCACCTGGACCACAGACTCCACGACCACATGAACGCTGAGATAGTCACGAAGACGATAGAGAACAAGCAGGACGCCGTGGACTACCTCACGTGGAGCTTCCTCTACCGCAGGCTGACGCAGAACCCCAACTACTACAACCTCCAGGGCGTCACGCACAGGTGAAAAAAATACAAAATATGTCCTTCAGAACACAAAACTGAAGTAAGCCTCTCGATCGAGAAGTCCGAGGTTTAAATCCCACCTTAGATTTTACAAAGTTATGTGCGTATTAGAAATTAATTACTTGCTTAGTGAAGGTTTGGCAAAGGGAGATCTCCCTGTGGGCTAGGTGATCATGCCCGGGGAGCGGCCGTGCTCCGACAGTCTCAGTTCGGAGCTTGTGTATATACCAGATGTTTAGAAAACTTCGATAGCGTGATTCAGAATACTCGTGGCGCCATCTCATGACGAGTAGCGGGAGGTCGCCACAAAGGAAAGCGTCGTGAAGAAACCTGAGAAATCTTTTCAAAAAGATGTTTTTAAAAAAATATGATAATATATGACATTCAAAGATGTACGAGTTGGTCTCAATCTAAATATATATAACTCAAAGGTGACTGACTGACATAGTGATCTATCAACGCACAGCCCAAACCACTGGACGGATCGGGCTGAAATTTGGTATGCAGGCAGATGTTATGACGTAGGCATCCGCTAAGAAAGGATTTTGATCAACTCTACCCTCAAGGGGATAAAATAGGGGATGAAAATATTACTTCGTAACGCGAGTGAAGCCGCGGACAAAAGCTCGTTTTTATTATAAATGCGTACGTGAGCTAGTCTGTTTGTTACACTTGCACGCCTTTACATAACCGATTATCATGAAATTTTGTATACACTCGATCAAGGGTTCAGAAAAAGGCATATGGTACCTTTTTAAAATACCTTTCCCGACGGATAGATAAAAATCTCTGACCGCAAGCGAAGTTGCGGACAAAAAATATATTATATTTACTTTTATTATGTATACTAATATTATAGAGAGGAAAACTTTGTTTGTTTGTTTGATTGTAATGGATAGGCTCAAAAACTACTGAACCGATTTTAAAAATTCTTTCACCATTCGAAAGCTACATTATCCACGAGTAACATAGGCTATATTTTATATGAAATATATATAAATAAATTGATAAATAGATTTTGAGGCGGTACAAAGTTCGCCGGGTCAGCTGGTGATAAATACTTTGAAAACTGTTTTTTATAAGCTTTATTTAAGTTCTTCAATCTACCTCCGGGTTAAATATAAGTTGGTATATGTTGCGACTGACCCCCGACCCCCTGACCCCCAGGCACCTGTCGGACCACCTGTCGGAGCTGGTGGAGGGCACCCTCGCGGAGCTGGAGCAGGCCAAGTGCATCGCGGTGGAGGACGAGATGGACGTGCAGCCGCTCAACCTCGGCATGATCGCGTCCTACTACTACATCAACTACACCACCATAGGTGAGTACCCCTGTGACCCCCTGACCCCCCGACCCCCCGGGCACCAGGCGCAGCTGGAGCAGGACAAGTGAATCGCGACCCAATATCACCACCACCCTCTCCGATACGAGGGGACATCATACCCACCTGGTCTCTCATAGGGCTCGAACACAAAACTGCGATGCGACGCGATGCGAATTCGCAACGCAGAAAATTGCGATGCGAATTGCTGCGATGCGATATCGTGCGGCGTAGCGTCTCTCAGGGTGACCAACAACAACAACCACTGTGCGATGCGAATCAATTCGCAAGTTCTTGCGATGCGTCGAGGGAGCTCGCAGATTTTTGCGATGCGACGTCGCATCGCAGTTTTGTGTACGAACCCATATGCCGTGACCACGATTGCAATATGGGGGTGGATAGGGATTATTCGGATCTCGAGGGTGGGTACGAGGGTTATTTGGCCGGGCAAATTCTCAAGGGGGTTCTGGACTTTAATATGCTTTCATTAAAGTATAACATTAATTATTTAAAATATTATAATATAATAAGACAACATTAAAATTATCAACCGCATTACCTTCAAGCTCATATGCAGTTGAAGCTGCATCAACTATGAAGATGTTCCTCTCGATGTTACGTTAACTATGATAACTATTTCAAAGGTGTGGTTCGACTCCGGCGGCACCACCGCCACACCTATTTCAGTTATAACAGCAGTGTAGCGCTGCTGTGTTCTTGTTTGAAGGGTGTGGTAAGGTAGACATACTTTTCCGAGGCGTTGCAACTTAATCCGCAGGGATAGCGGCACATCTGAAGCCAATCTCATGTAGGATTGTAATTTTATCTGGGGCTCATTACAGATGTCCATGGGCGGCAGTAGCCACTTACTATTAGGTAGACTGCATGTTTGTCTGTTACTCTAATATTATAAAAAAAAATCTGTGGCCGACCTCAGGTAGGAATCTAATCTTATCTGAGGTTGATTACAGATGTCCATTTGCTGCAGTAGCCACTTACCATCAGGTGGACTACATGCTCGTTTTCTTCGTCGGACTATAGTATGTACATAACATTTGTGTAATAACTGTGTTCTAGCAAATAACGAAATTGAATTTGAATTTTTCAATCTTTAAAAAAATATACGGGACTAATAGATAACCTCTCTTCCTTTGGGAAGTCGGTTAATTAAAATAACATTAATTTAATAACGTAATATACATTCCCCTCCAGAGCTGTTCAGCCTGTCTCTAACATCGAAGACGAAGATCCGAGGGCTGCTGGAGATCATATCCTCGGCTGCGGAGTACTCCGAGCTGTGCATACGTCATCGTGAGGAGAATATCATCAAAGCGCTGGCTGCTAAGTGAGTTTATTTTTTGATGTGAAACATCTATAGCCGCACGTAAAATCGATTTCTGGCGTGGCGAAGCATGCCGCTATACGATGGTATATATATACAGTCTATATGCAGTAGTGTGTACGGTGTGGCGACGCATCGCCATGCGCAATCGACTGTGCGATTCTCTCCTACTCGATCTGGCGTTAAGCCATCTTTCTCGCTACACATAGTCATCGTTATCTGGAAAAAAATCGTAATATTTTATTTTATCATTATGACATATTTATTTCCTATCTCAATATGTTCTTTTCTGCATATTACTTTTACAAAATAATGTCGTGGGACGCATGGCAGATGTTTCACATTTGCCAGGCGTCCCGTGACGGCTCACATTTTTTTTTTAATAAAATTTGTGTTGGCACGCTATAAGAGGATAATTTAAGATTCCGTTCGATAAATGAAAGATTACTTGCCAATATGCACTTGGCCAGCGCGCTGGACTATGGCTTAATCCTTATTTGTAAATTTCGTCTTCTATAATATATCTAGTTTATCATCAGCAACCCATTACTGTCCCACTGCTGGGCACGGGTCTCCTCTCAGAATGAGAAGGATTAGGCCATAGTCCACCGCGCTGACAAGTGCGTATTGGTAGACTTCACATACCTTTGAGATTTTTTTTATGTAAATCTCTCAGGTATGCAGGTTTCCTCACGATGTTTTCCTTCACCGCTTAGCAAGTGATAATTAATTTCTAATACGCGCATAACTTTGAAAAATCAGAGGTGCGTGCCTGGGATTTGAACCTCGGACCCCTCGATCGAGAGGCCGAGTTTCTTAACCACTAGGCTATCACTGCTTTATTTCGTGAACACCGCGGTGCATAAATGTATTGTTAAAATTCTTATAAAATAAATAGTAAAGTGAACGAGTTTAGTGAACCCGTTATTGCCGTAACAATACGCGTGCCACGAAGATATTAAAAATATATTTGTCGTATCGTGCGCGTATTCGTATTATGCACGCATAGAAATAAGAGTATATTTAGTTTGACAAACCGGTCTTTTCGGGTCTTATCGTGCACGTATTCGTGTCATGCACGCATAAAAATACCAGTATATTTAGTTTGACACACCGGTCTTTTCGGGTCTTATTGTGATAGTATTCGTGTCATACACGCATAGAAATACGAGTGTATTTAGTTTGACAAACTGGTCTTTTCGGGTCTTATCGTGCGCGTATTTGTGTTGTGCACGCATATAAATACGAATATATTTAGTTTGACAAACCGGTCTTTTCGGGTCTTATCGTGCGCGTATTCGTGTTGTGCACGCATATAAATACGAATATATTTAGTTTGACAAACCGGTATTTTCGGGTCTTATCGTGCGCGTATTCGTGTTGTGCACGCATAGAAATACGAGTATATTTAGTTTGACGAACCGGTCTTTTCGGGTCTTATCGTGCGCGTGTGTTATGCACGCATAGAAATACGAGTGTATTTAGTTTGACAAACTGGTCTTTTCGGGTCTTATCGTGCGCGTATTAGTGTTGTGCACGCATAGAATTACGAGTATATTTAGTTTGACACACCGGTCTTTTCGGGTCTTATTGTGATAGTATTCGTGTCATACACGCATAGAAATACGAGTGTATTTAGTTTGACAAACTGGTCTTTTCGGGTCTTATCGTGCGCGTATTGTGTTGTGCACGCATATAAATACGAATATATTTAGTTTGACAAACCGGTCTTTTCGGGTCTTATCGTGCGCGTATTCGTGTTGTGCACGCATATAAATACGAATATATTTAGTTTGACAAACCGGTATTTTCGGGTCTTATCATGCGCGTATTCGTGTTGTGCACGCATAAATACGAAATATTTAGTTTGACAAACCGGTCTTTTCGGGTCTTATCGTGCGCGTATTCGTGTTGTGCACGCATATAAATACGAATATATTTAGTTTGACAAACCGGTCTTTTCGGGTCTTATCGTGCGCGTATTCGTGTTGTGCACGCATATAAATACGAATATATTTAGTTTGACAAAACGGTCTTTTCGGGTCTTATCGTGCGCGTATTCGTGTTGTGCACGCATATAAATACGAGTAATTAGTTTGAACCGGTCTTTTCGGGTCTTATCGTGCGCGTATTCGTGTTGTGCACGCATAGAAATACGAGTATATTTAGTTTGACGAACCGGTCTTTTCGGGTCTTATCGTGCGCGTGTGTTATGCACGCATAGAAATAAGAGTATATTTAGTTTGACAAACCGGTCTTTTTGGGTCTTATCGTGCACGTATTCGTGTTGTGCACGCATAGAAATACGAGTATATTTAGTTTGACAAACCGGTCTTTTCGGGTCTTATCGTGCACGTATCGTGTTGTGCACGCATAGAAATACGAGTATATTTAGTTTGACAACCGGTCTTTTCGGGTCTTATCGTGCACGTATTCGTGTTGTGCACGCATAGAAATACGAGTATATTTAGTTTGACAAACCGGTCTTTTCGGGTCTTATCGTGCACGTATTCGTGTTGTGCACGCATAGAAATACGAGTATATTTAGTTTGACAAACCGGTCTTTTCGGGTCTTATCGTGCACGTATTCGTGTTGTGCACGCATAGAAATAAGAGTATATTTAGTTTGACAAACCGGTCTTTTTGGGTCTTATCGTGCACGTATTCGTGTTGTGCACGCATAGAAATACGAGTATATTTAGTTTGACAAACCGGTCTTTTCGGGTCTTATCGTGCACGTATTCGTGTTGTGCACGCATAGAAATACGAGTATATTTAGTTTGACAAACCGGTCTTTTCGGGTCTTATCGTGCGCGTATTCGTGTTGTGCACGCATAGAAATAAGAGTATATTTAGTTTGACAAACCGGTCTTTTCGGGTCTTATCGTGCGCGTATTCGTGTTGTGCACGCATAGAAATAAGAGTATATTTAGTTTGACAAACCGGTCACTTTGGTTCTTTCTGTAATAATATTCATATCATACGCGTATAAAATATTAAGTTTCATTGACCGGTCTTTTCAGGTGTTTCCGTACGCGTATTCGTCTCACGCACGCATAAAAATATCTCAGTATTTTCGGGTTATACCGTACACATATTCGGCGAGATATGCGCCGATGTGTAACGAGTTTTTTCAGGTCTTTCCATAGACGTATTCGTGTCATGTGCGCATAAACATATCCCGATATTTTCGGGTCATACTGTGCGCGTATTCGGCGATGTCTAACGAACATTGCCATTCCAGGGTACCGCACAAGCCGACAGCGAGCAGCGGCAGCACGGTGCGCTACAACGAGCCGCACGTGAAGGCGCACGCTGATGCAGGCGCACTGTCCCGCGCGCACTGCCCGCCGAGCTGCAGGCCGACACCGCCGCCGTGTCACCAAGGGTCGGGGGTGCGGGGGTCGGGGTGGGGGGCGCACGTGCTGCTGCAGGCGCACCTGTCCCGCGCGCAGCTGCCCGCCGAGCTGCAGGCCGACACCGCCGCCGTGCTCACCAAGGTGGGGGTCGGGGGTGCGGGGGTAGGGGGTCGGGGGGTCGCACGTGCTGCTGCAGGCGCACCTGTCCCGCGCGCAGCTGCCCGCCGAGCTGCAGGCCGACACCGCCGCCGTGCTCACCAAGGTGGGGTCGGGGGTGCGGGGTGTAGGGTCGTGGGGGTCGCACGTGCTGCTGCAGGCGCACCTGTCCCGCGCGCAGCTGCCCGCCGAGCTGCAGGACCCGCCGCCGTGCTACCAAGGTGGGGGTCGGGGGTGGGGTGTAGGGGGTCGGGGGGTCGCACGTGCTGCAGGCGCACCTGTCCCGCGCGCAGCTGCCCGCCGAGATGCAGGCCGACACCGCCGCCGTGCTCACCAAGGTGGGGGTCGGGGGGCGGGGTGTAGGGGTGGGGGGTCGCACGTGTGCTGCAGGCGCACCTGTCCGCGCGCAGCTGCCCGCCGAGCTGCAGGCCGACACCGCCGCCGTGATCACCAAGGTGGGGGTCGGGGGGGGGTGTAGGGGGTCGGGGGGGGCACGTGCTGATGCAGGCGCACCTGTCCCGAGCGCGGCAGAGCTGGACGACAGAACCGCCGCGTGCTCACAAGGTGGGGGTCGGGTGCGGGGTGTAGGGGGTGGGGGGCGCACGTGCTGCTGCAGGCGCACCGTCGCGCGCAGCTGCCCGCCGAGCTGCAGGCCGACACCGCCGCCGTGCTCACCAAGGTGGGGGAGGGGGTGCGGGGTGTAGGGGGTCGGGGGGTCGCACGTGCTGCTGCAGGCGCACCTGTCCCGCGCGCAGCTGCCCGCCGAGCTGCAGGCCGACACCGCCGCCGTGCTCACCAAGGTGGGGGTCGGGGGGTCAGGGGGTGTAGGGGGTCGGGGGCGTCGCAGGTGCTGGAGGCACTGGTGGGTCACAGGGGTCAGGAGAAAAGTGCGGTCATAGGGGACTAATGGTTGGACCTGCGGGGCTGGAAGCACTTGCTGGTCACTGGGTATTGAGGATCAGGAGAAAAGTGCGCTCATAGAGGATTAAGGGGGGGGGGTCGCAGAGGAAGGGGGGTCGAAGGGGGTCGGGGGGTCGCAGGGGCTGGAGGCACTGGTGGGTCACTGAGGACAGGCGAAAAGCGGAAGCATAGCGGACTAAGGTGCTGGAGGCATTGACGGGTCACTGAAGACAGGAGAATAATGCGGTCATAGGGGACTAAAAGTCGGACCTACGGAGCTGGAGGTACTGGCGGGTCACAGGGGATTTAGGGTCAGGAGAAAAGTGCGCTCATAGAGGATTAAGGGCCGGACCTACGGAGCTGGAGGTACTGGCGGGTCACAGGGGATGAAGGGTCAGGAGAAAAGTACGATCATAATGGACTGAGAGTGGGACCTACGAGGCTGGAGACATTGGCACCAACGGTTATGGCTGACCTCAGATAGGTGTCTAATCCTATCTGAAGTTGATTATTAATCTTGTTGCCACGCCTATTGTATTATGTGATCTAATTTAATATTTCTTACATTCCAGGCGATCCGTCTGATCCAGGCCTGTGTGGACGTAGTCTCCAGCAGTGGGTGGCTCTCACCAGCGGTCGCGGCGATGGGACTCGCTCAGATGGTCACCCAGGCTATGTGGGCCAAGGACTCGTACCTCCGCCAGCTGCCCCACTTCACGCCTGAGCTGGTGCAGCGGTGTGCTGATAAGGTGAGGAGTTCAGGGTTCAAACTTCATCAAGTGGTAACATCTTGGTGGGTGGTTACCAGGGTGTGGTGGAACTCTACCACAGACCCTCGGAAGTCCAAAAACCCTTGTAAATAGGTCATATGGTCACCCTGGCGATGTGGGCCAAACACTCGTACCTCCGTCAGTTACTTAATTTCACGCCGGAGCTGGTGCGACGATGCGCGGACAAGGTGAGGAGTTCAGGGTTCGGATTCCGGCTGTGGTAAGGTCTCGATGGACAATTGCCGGGTTTGATGGAATTCCACCACAGACCCTTGAAAGTCCTAAAACCCTCGTCAATAGTCCAGATGGTTACGCAGGTGATGTAGGTCCAAAACTTGTACCTCCGGCTGTGGTAAGATTGCGATGAGCAATTACCAGGATGTTACGCAACTAGACCACAGATGTTTTTTTTTTAAGGAGTTGAAGGTTGATCCTTAGTCTGTGGCAACATCTTCATCATAGTATATATCGATACGGCTGAATGTTACCACAGACCCTTTAAGACCTTGGAACCCTTAACTTTTTCCATAATGACCCTAACTTTGTGTTCCCAGGGTGTGGAGACGGTGTTCGACGTGATGGAACTGGAAGACAGTTCCCGTGCGAAGCTGCTGCAGCTGTCACCCACGGAGATGGCTGATGTGGCGCGCTTCTGTAAACCGGTACCCTAACGTGGAGCTCACATATGAGGTATGATATAATTTAGTGTTGCTAATGCTTGAGTGATATGGAAGGAGGGTAGGAGGAGAGGGTTGGTACTATGTTTGCGGGGGGTTTTGTAGACTAGATAAACTATTAAAGGTACCAAGAGGCGCTTGCCAGGGGTGAATAATTCAAATATTGCCTGGGGTGGAAAATTCAAAGGACAATGCCCATGAAAGTATGGACCGCCGTCCAGAGTTGCGTCAAATTGAAACTTGTTGTGGACGATATATTATTAACCAAATACTACCACCAATAATTATTTTTTAGATCAGCACCCGGGTTCTGAAGTTATTTAAATATTTACCGAAATGTTACATAACCTCAAAATCGAAAATATCCGACGATAGATTTATGGTCGGTTTTAACTGATAGTAGGTATCTATAATGTAGTTCGACTAACATATTCCATTTACTTTTAAAGGTAGTAGGTAAAAAAAACCTAAAATAATCCTAAAAACCTAAAATAATGAAATCCGAGTATAAAATACCGCCATTTTAATTTTCAAGAACAACAATCAACATTTCGTCTTATTTTATCTTAAATGGAACCCCCTTGATCAAAGAAACTATTCTGATCGACAAACTATGTAAAAAAAAACAAAAAATAATTTTAATATTACTTTCATTATGACGCATGAGAAAAATCAGTACCAAGAATGGGCATTCTCCTTTTGCTTAGGGTGAAAAATTCATATATTGGCCGTGTTGGAAAAATCATTTATTTATTGAGTTGGAAAATTCAAATTTTATGTGAATTGAAAAATTAATCTAAAATTCTAATCATGCCATGAGTAGAAAATTCAAAATTTGCCAGGTGAGGAACATTTTGACACAATTTTTAAAGCTTGCCCTTGCTAGGCAACCAATACACTGCTACCTCTGACGACTAACTTGGAACGCCTTAAAGAGTTATAAAAACCCGCTACATAATAACATAATGATTATGAATATAACTTACTAACTAATATTATGTGTTTTAAGGTGAAGAACGAGCGTCGTCTACGCGCCGGTAAGCCGATAGTGGTGGAAGTTTCCCTGGAGCGAGAGGACGACATCGTGGGTCCTGTAATAGCTCCGTTCTTCCCGCAGGTGGGTACAGAACATAGAAGTGGGGAGTGATATCTGCTGCTCATATAAATGTATAGTGAATAAATCAATAAGGAGCAATAATAATTGGCGATGTAAGAGTCGAAGTCGCACATGGAGGCTTCCGTACCACCAAATTTTCTACTTACGATTATGATATTAAATTTCTATTACGCGCATAACTTTGAAAAATCAAGGCATGCCTGGGATTCGAACCTCGGACCCTTCAATCGAGAGACCATGTTTCAATCACTAGTCTATCACTGCTTTTTAGGGTTCCGTACCTAAAGGGTAAAAACGGAACTCTAAAACTCCATGTGCGAGTTCGACTTGTACAGTCCGCGTAAAACTGCTAGTCCGCTCTGAATATAGAAATGAATCGCGTCGCCATAGAAAATTGTATGACTACACCTGCTCGCAACAACTTCAGAACGGACTAGCAGTTTGGTGCGGACTATACCTATTACAGTTTAAAGTTTAAAGCGAAAAACGCCGGAAAGTAGCAGTTTCTTGTATGGAGACCCCTATTTATTTTCCAATTTTTCTTATATCTTTCATTGCGTCTAGTGATACCCATTTATGAAATATATTATTTTATTATTTATTTATTTCATACTAGCTGACCCGGCAAACTTTGTACCGCCTCAAAATCTATTTATCAAATATATTTCATATAAATTAATATAGTCTATGTTACTCGTGGATAATGTAGCTTCGAATGGGTGAAAGAATTTTTAAAATCGGTCCAGTAGTTTTGAGCCTATTCATTACAATCAAACAAACAAACCAAAGTTTCCTCTTTATAATATTAGTGTAGATTGCAATTGTTTTCAAATGTCTGGTTATTTTCAGAAACGTGAAGAAGGCTGGTGGTGGGTGATAGGCGATCCTAAATCGAACTCTCTTCTGTCCATAAAAAGGGTGTCGTTGGCTCGCAGCGCCAAGTTCGTCTGGACTTCATTTGCGGTGAGAAACTCGACAATATTATATTATGCTTTACTTTTCAGGAGATAAAAATACTTAATAACTTTACTTAACGTAAAAAATTCCATTGTTTTCTTAAACACAATGAACCCATTATTATGTTCCATTGAGATGTGTATTGACAAATTTGAAAATTACATAAAAAAAATTTGAAGGTGGTGGAACCCTTTTTTGTTCGACTCCGGCGGCACCACCGTCACACCTGTCTATTATCGCAGCAGTGAAGCGCTGCTGTGTTCTGGTTTGAAGTGTGGTAAGGGAGACATACTTATCCGAGGCGTTCCAGCTTAGTCCTCTAGGGTAGCGGCGCATCTGTGGCCGACCTCAAGTAGGGATATGTAATACTATCTGGGGTTGATTTTAAATGTCCATGGGCGGCAGTAGCCACATACAATCAGGTGGGCTATAGGCTCGTCTGCTACTTTTTTATGTTATACATAGGAGTGCTACACTACTGTACTATACTATACTCCTATATTGTATAAAAAAAGCATTTAACAAAAACAAAAAACGCATTTTATACGCTCCTATAGGTTGAAGTCCGGGATTTATAAATGATTGATTAATTTATTATAATATTTCTATCATCAGGCACATCTGGACGCCACACGTACACACTGTACTTCATGTCGGATGCGTATCTTGGTGCTGATCAGGAGTACAAGTTCACCGTGGACGTCCAGGAGACCGCCTCGGGTTCCAGCGACTCTGAATAGAACCAGGATGTAGGGGATGGAGATAAGATAAAAGATAGGTACAAAAATGATAAAAGATGAAATGGCGAGGGTAGAATGATGTTGGGAGGATGGAGATGAAGAAAAAGATGGATACAAAAATTATAAAGGATAAAGAAAAGATTGAAGGATAGATAGATAAAAGATAAAGGATTGAGAAGATTGGAGATAAGGCAATGTGTACACTAAAACTAGTAGGAATAAAAAACAATATAAAATAACACCAAAAAAAGAAAGGAATAAAAGATACAAGATTAAGAAAAAATTGGAGAGTTAAAAGGGGAATGTAAACTAACAGCAATAGAAATAGGAAGAGAGAGGGACATAAAATGACAGGTAAAAAATTAAGAAAGATTGGGCATATAGAAGAGATTGTGTACTAAAACCAGTAGAAATAAAGGAAACAAGACAAAAAAGAAACATGAAGGAATTAATGATAAAAGATAGAAATTAGAAAAAGAAAAGGGAGGTTTAATGTCCTATTTTAAAGGAAAAGTCAGAGGCAGTTGTAAAAATGAAGACTTCATTTCTTTTTTAACATAGATACTTTGTTTTGTGATTTCGTTTGTTTTGATTTATGATTATATTGGTATAATAAAGTAAATGTCGTTTTTATATCCTTGCCTAACCAATTATATAATTTATTATAATAATTAATAATATATAATTTGATTAATATAATTTTTAATACGGCACGAAAGAATTTAAATTCAAGTCCATCAAGCGCCATCTGTTGTTGAGTGGCAGAAATATCGCAAACAAAATTATTTTTGTATTATTTTTAAATAAAACCTACAAGTCCATCAATGGCCATCTATTGTTGAGTGGCAGAAATATCGCAAACAAAATTTATTTTGTGATACTTTTAAATATAACTCACAAGTCGATTAAGCGCCATCTATTGGGGAGCAGAAATATCGCAATCATGATTATTTGAGTTTTATCCTTTAAAAAAATTACAAGTCCTTCGAGCGCCATCTATTGGTGAATTGCCGAACCTTTACGTCGCATATAATTTATTTATAAATTTACTTTTTAAGTGCCATCTAGTGAGCGTGTTGAAAACTAATTTGGCACTTTGACTACTAACTTAGAAAGTGGTCACTAGATGGCGCTGGCCTACTAAACAATTTATAATATTATCATGCAATTATAAGAAAATAGTCACTCCGGAATCCGAGGTTGAGTAAATGTTTACTCGTCTTAGGTACCTAATTATCGTACTTTGATTAAATATGTTTACACACTTCTTAATAGATAAACTTGTGAAATAATTTAGCATTATTTTAATATTACAAGACTTTATCTTTCCAGCATAGATTAGTACTTTCCAGTCATTTAAAGCTATTTTATACGTGTTTTTCTGTAAGTATATACTATCATTTCTCTGTAAGTATATACAGACTTTTCCGAGGCGTTCCCGCTTAGTCCTCAGGAATATCTAATCCTATCTGGGGTTGATTACAGATGTCCATGGGCGGCAGTAGCCACTTACCATCACGTGTACTGTATGCTCGTCTGTTACCCTTATATTATAAAAAAAATCACTACCCTTTTCCAGCAACTTCGTATTATACATAAATCATAAAATCATAATATAATAAGATGTTTAATATTTGCCCCTTTGGGTTGATTTTTCAAAAAACAGTCGGATCGAAAAATTAGGTATTTCGATATTTAAAAATTCGAAATCAATCAATCAGAAAACTACAGATCAATTCGAAATCAATCAGTAAAGGAATCTTTGAACTGATTTTTACCCACTTTTAACGTTAATTCAAAATTTGAATAATTATCAAGAACCGATGACAATACACAATATTTTAATTTTGACCCATTCTGCTTATGATGATCGTCAGGATTAACGATTTTCCTTGTGAGATTTTAGCGTATTTTTTTCATTTTATGCCATATTTTATTATCTATACTAATATTATAGAGAGGAAAACTTTGTTTGTTTGATTGTAATGAATAGGCTCAAAAACTACTGGACCGATTTTAAAAATTCTTTCACCATTCGAAAGCTACATTATCCACGAGTAACATAGGCTATATTTTATATGAAATATATTTGTATATTTGAGGATTTATAAATAGATTTTGAGGCGGTACAAAGTTTTCCTGGTCAGCTAGTATAAAATATTTACGTTACGTAAGATTTCCACTTCTTAATTAAGTGTAGCTAATAAGACAACGGTCTTAAGATATACTTATTGATTATATTTATCTGCTACGTGTCAACAGCATTCTAGAATGACGAAACCTAGGTATCAATAGATTGTATCTCTCATAAATCCGTATCTATTCATTAGATAACAAACTTCAATCCATTTGACGTGAATATCTTAAGTGGTCTGCATTTTCATAAACAATCTATAATATATTTGAGGACAATGACTGTTCATTGTTTCACAATGTGTAGAACAGCAAAGGTTAGGAAAAGTTTCTGAATGTAAAGATAAGGTATACAGATGCGTACTTATATTAAGATAAAATATCTGATTTTAAGATGTATCTGCCTTGAATATTTTGTTTTTCCATTAAAAATGTTGCAAAGTAAATGAAAATTAACTAAAAATTTAATTCCCATTAAGCTTGATCTTATTTCAAATTGAAAACAGGTTGCGACGCAACAATATTTATTTTATTGTAATTTAAACTAAATAATACCCTAAATATTATTTTTCACTCTTGTGTTTATTAGAAATTAAAACTTAGGTACCTACTTTAATTGTAAAGAAAAATATAATTAATAAGAATACTTTTAAATAAAACCACTATTTAAGTAAAAAATACGAGGAAACTTGGAAGAAAGGAGCTAATAATGCGATGAATGTTTGTTTCTTCAAATATACAGTAATCCGAGTGCATACTTTGAAAATAACATGCGCCCCATATTCCCCAAACCAATACCATAACCACCTTACTCAATATACAATGCTAAATGCATAAATTTCGAAATAAACTCACGCGATATTCCCCATTTAAAAGCTCTTCACAAAACAATAACAAATTTCATGTATATGGCAAAAATTAGTCAGTTTTGAATGATTTTTACAATTTTTTTACGTGTTCACAGTGTGTGTTCCTATACATAACTTTTGCTTTCTTATAATACAATAACTACAAATACAGTAGAGCCTTAGAAGTCATGTCATTAGCTTCCCTTGATATTTTTAACATTTTTGCTCCCTTAGCAAATTAGAAGTTTAAGCCCCGGCTTTTTCTAGGAAAATAATTTATCATACTTATCAATTAAGTAGGAAAATCTTGACCTTTTAGCTGTCTCATTGTAAGAGATTACATAGTTTATTTTCCTTATGTGTATAGGTTCATTCCCTTGAAGGTTCTTCCCCAAGCAGTCAATCAGGTCAACCTGTAGCCTAAGCACTGTGTGTTGCTACCTCAGAGCAATATTTACTCTGAAATATGAAAGTTGCTTCCCCAAGGCTAAGTTCAATGACGAGTCGGGGTCTTATAATGTTGTTTTTAAACCAGATTTTTGTCATTATAGCAGTAGCAGGCGAACTTGCTGTCAACAGCTGATTACACATGTCCGCTCATGGACATGTGTTCAACCCCATATTGGATTACATTCCTATCTGAAGTCGGTCACAGATGCGCCGCTACCCCTGACGACTAAGCTGGAACGCCTCGGAAAAGTATGTCTCCCTTACCACACAAAATACTATAATACACTACCAATCCTACGGTTGTAAAATAAAACAAAAACATAGCCGATAATTAACTTTTATTTCAAAATAAACGTAAATAAAAAACAAATATAGGCACTAGGCATATATGTTTTGGTTGAACTTACGATAAAATAAAGTACTACACGAAATGGAACTTAAAATCACAATTTTATCAAACAGCCTATATTTTGTACGTACGGGCTTGCTAGTACAAACCTAGGAATTATATTAAAAATTAAACATGGTTTTGTGACTATTATAGTTGCATAGTGGAGTAAATCTTAGTCACTTGACAGTTGACATTTATTTTGACAGCTGTCAACACGAGCTGTCATTATTGTAGCGATTTTTAGCGGGAAAATCTGTCGCTAATTAATTGATTTGAAAACAATAAAAAACAATGCATATTAAACTAATTTACGTTCTTTTATTATAGTCAATCTAATGACAAGTTTAATTCTACAAGGACTATGTCTATTTCAATAGTATAATAATTATTTAACATGATTTAATGAGATAGATATAATTTATACTTAAATCACAGATGCATCTTAACTTATTACAGATAAAATCTGGATAATTTGGTGGTTGTTTAGATAACAAATACTGCTTTTCAAAAGCAAAAGATGACTATTACATTCAGTTTTAGATTTTTTGTAGTATAGGAGATGCAAACGAGCATGCAGTCCACCTGATGGTAAGTGGCTACTGCCATATGGACATCTGTAATAAACCCCAGATAAGTTTACTTGAGGTCGGTCACAGATGCGCTAACCGAGGACTAAGTTGGGACTCCTCGGAGACATATCTCCCTTACCACACCCTTTAAAGAACAGCAGCGCCTAACACTGCAGGAGTAAGATGCATCTAAGATTTATATGCCTGAGTTTAAACAACTTTCTGGAGGTACTCGTCAAAGAGGTACAGAGCCAGCGAGAGGTCCTGTCCGTTGTTGGAGACGATAAACTTCTTCAGGTCGGTGGTGTGGCCGGCCAGTTCCCTGATCA
Organism: Epargyreus clarus clarus; assembly: GCA_014595695.2. Lineage (NCBI taxonomy): Eukaryota > Metazoa > Arthropoda > Insecta > Lepidoptera > Hesperiidae > Epargyreus > Epargyreus clarus. The sequence continues at coordinate 1,431,005 of JACTTY020000078.1, forward strand.
GCTTGGCTTGGTACTCCACGAACTCCTCCTCCAGGTATTGAGCGATCTGGGGATGACAAAAACATTACATTTTTTGTAATGGAGAAATGAAGTATCATCATCATCATCAACCCATTACTCTCCCACTACTAGGCACGGGTCTTATCTCAGAATGAAGGTTAGGCCAAAGTCCACCGCGCTGGCCAAGTGCGTATTGGTAGACTTCACATACCTTTGAATTTTTTTTTAATATATATCTCAAGTATGCAGATTTCCTCATGACGTTTTCCTTCACCGTTTAAGCAAGAAATTAAGTATAGTCTGCGTAAACCTGCTAGTCCGCTCTGAATATAGAAATGAATCGCGTCACCATAGCAAATTGTATGACTACACCTGCTCGCAACAACTTCAGAGTTGACTAGCAGTTTTCTACGAACTATACACATCTTAACTATCAATGCGAATTTGAGCATGTTTGTTTATTTGTTACACTTTCACGTTTTAACTACATAACCAACGTTGTCAGGCGTTCAGAAAAGGACATAGGGTACCTTATATCCCGTAACACAGTGCCGTTCCTAAGGGATAGACAACCTCTAACTGCGGACGAAGCCGCGGGTAAAACATAGTAAAGAATATTGAACAAAATAAGACACAGAATTATTTTGTTATTAATTTTTGCCTTAACAATTAGCCTTTTCTTTTAGTTTGTTCTTATCATTACTTCATAGTTTGATTCTTATTAGCGACACAATTTGATAGTGCAATACTGTAGTGGTTTGTTTTGCTAAATGTTCAATTCTCAACTATGAAAATAGGTTTTTTTATGAAATGTAAATATGCAGTTTTGCTTTATGCCCAATTGTAACTCTTTTAAATATGTAACATTTTTTGTTATTAAAAATATAAATTTTGGATTTGGCCTAACACATTTTTGAAAAATTCATCCTATAATAATGCTGGTGTTTATTTCTTCTATGACAAAAAAAGGCACTATATTTTAAAATCTACGCTAAAATCTCATAAGAAAAATTAAATCCTGACAATCCTGATGGGACAAAATTGTGTATTGTTATTGGTTCTTGATAATTGTTCAAAGTTTTGATTGATTCTGACCATTCTAAAAGGGTGAAAATCGAATTTAAAGATTCCATTACATTTTAAAATTATTAAATTAAATTTTAAAAATGGTTATAAAAATGACATAGCTACTCACCTCAGGGTCATGCGACTTAGCATTATTCCTCGTAGCCTCCCTGTGAATGTGGAAAGCGCGTTCAGCCATCTCCTTCTGTGTGTCGAGCGCGTGGGCCAGGGAGCCCAGCTCTTGCAGCTCGATGGTCACGTTCTTGGCAGCACTGGCCTGGGTGGAGCGACTAGTGAAGTCCATCTCGTCACCTGTTCAATGATATACTTTTTATTTTTATAATATAGAAGTAGCAGACGAGCATGCAGTCCACCTGATGGTAAGAGGCTACGGCCGCCCATGGACATCTGTAATCAAACCCAGATAGGATTAAATATTCCTACCTGAGGTCGGGCACAGATGCGCCGCTATCCCTGAGGACTAAGCTCGAACGCCTCGGAAAAGTATGTCTCCCTTACTACACCATTCAAAATGGAACACAGCAGCGCCTAACACTGCTGTTATTAGGCAGAAATAGGTGTTTATTTTGTATAGGCCTTTGGAGATAGTTATAAATTGTCAGTTATTACTTTTTCTTATAATATAGGAGTAGCAGACGAGCATGCAAGCACTTCATGAGGTAATGATGATGATGTATGAAACGGTAAGTGGCTACTGCCGCCCATGGACATCTGTAACCACAGATAAGATAAGAGCCCTATTTGAGGTTGATAATAGATGAATTGTTACCCTTTAAGGCTAAGCTGGAATGCCTCAGGTAGTGGTATCTGGAGCTGGAGTCTAACCACAAAATATTCTACCACTTTTGACATATCTAAAGTAAACCAATCCGCACTCGACCAGCACGGGAAACTATGGCTCTAAATTCTTCGTATTCTGAGAGATCTTTGCCCAGCACCTCTGATTTTTATGAGTGTATTAAAAGAATAATTATCACTTGCTTTAAAAGTAAAGAAAAACATTATTCATAAGTCATCATAAGTCATAATTATTTATTTGCATGAATGTGGTTAGTAGGTTGTACAGAATTTTAAAGTTTCTCACATTTGCCATATTTGTCGTGCAAAATACTATTGGGTAATCATTAGCGAAAATATTCTGTAAGGTGTGTAATTACATTAGGCTACTGTGATGAATTATGGCTTAAGCTCTTCTGAGAGTAAGCCCAAGTTCATTTGGACAGTAGAGGGTTGGTCCACCTGATCATAAGTGGCTACCCTCAAACCGGAACACAACAGCGCTTAACACTGCTGTTATTAGGCAGAAATAGGTGTAGTGATGGTACCGATGGAGTCAAACCAGAAGGCTTTACCACCTTAAAATGATAATGAGTGCTAACAATGACAAAATAAAACTTGTAAAAAAGTCAAGCAAACTTACCTCTCATAGTAATATGCTTGATCAGCTCAATGCTCTTCGCCCATGTATCATCAGACAGCTTCTTGAAGAGCTTCGTGAAGCCGGCTCTGTTGGTTTGGTAGTTGTTGAAGTACGCTGCGGAGAGGAGGTACTGGTAGGACCTCTCGATGTGGAGGTTAGCGTACGCTTGCATCTCGATTGCTACGTTGCCATGTCTGCCGTAGTTGCCATAGACCGCGTTACAACTTGGTAACACTGGAATAACATGCAATTTAGAGACGCTTTCCCATATGACGACTCAAGGTTTTTTTAACCTAATTGCAGAGAGTAATGTTAGTGTCTCTTAAACATATCTTATATATAAAATTCTCGTGTAACAATCACAATGTTAGTTACCGTACTCCTCCGAAACGGCTTTACCGATTTTCACCAATTTTTATATTCATTTCAGTAGGTCTGAGAATCAGCTACTATCTATTTTTCATACCCCTAAGTGATAAGGGTTGTTCACCCTTAACATTTTTTTATTTATATACAATGTTTGCCGGGTCAGCTAGTGTATGTATTAGTAACTTTAGCCCAAACTCGATGGTTAATAACATATAATGTTGAAGCAGTGATAGCCTAGTGGTTAACTCAGCCTCTTGATTGAAGGATCCAAGGTTCAAATCCCGGGCACGCACCTCTGATATTAAATGTTATGTGCGTATTAGAAATTAATTATCTCTCGCTTAAACGGTAATGGAAAACATCGTGAGGAAACGTCCATACCTGAGGACTAAAAAAAAACAAAGTTCTTCAAAGGTATGTGAAGTCTACCAATACGCACTTGGCCAGCGCGGTGGACTATGGCCTAATCCTTCTCATTCTGAGAGGAGACCCGTGCCCAGCAGTGGGACAGTAATGGGTGGATGATGTTGTTGGATTTGTCTTATATGTCAATGACAGGCTATAAATAGTCAGTCATCACTGTCAACCAACACTGTCAACCCATTACTGTCCCACTGCTGGGCACGGGTCTCCTCTCAGAATGAGAAGGATTAGGCCATAGTCCACCGCGCTGGCCAAGTGCGTATTGGTAGACTTCACATACCTTTAAGATTTTTTATAAATCTCTCAGGTATGCAGGTTTCCTCACGATGTTTTCCTTCACCGTTTAAGCAAGTGATAATTAATTTCTAATACGCACATAAATTTGAAAATCAGAGGTGCGTGCCTGGGATTTGAACCTCGGACCCCTCGATCGAGAGGCCGCGTTTCTTAACCACTAGGCTATCACTGCTGCGTAAATAGTCAGTATTATACTTTAAAATAAAATATTTATGTAGATATAGGAAGAATCAGTGAATGTGTTGACAAATGGAGGTTTGCTCTGTGAGATAAGAGGTAAAATAACAATATCGATATATATTTTTTTACAGACTTTTATACAAATGTTATTTTATTTCAAATTATTCATTTCCTGATACATTCATGAAATATAACTGAAAATTAAGGCATTCCAGATTAGTCCTCAGGATAGCAACACATCCGTGCCCAATCCTTAATAAGACTCTAGCATTATCTAAGGTTGGGTTTAAAGAATCTTTATTTTCTCATAAGACATGAGACATGGTCACTTAAAATGAGAAAACTTGAACTATTTACATAATAAAGCTGTGTCCGGGAGTCGTGAGTATTATATAGTGTAATAGTAATTTATGTGTGTGTGAGCGTGAGTGTGTGTGTGTGTGTGTGTGTGTGTGTGTGTGTGTGTGTATGTGTGTGTGTGTGTGTGTGTGTGTGTGAGTGAGTGAGTCTGTGTGTGTGTGCATGCGTGTCTATTAAATTGTATGTAGGTTGATTACAGATATCCATGGGCAGGCCATGATGTCCACTTATAGTCCGCGTAAAACTGCTAGTCCGCTGTGAATATAGAAATGAATCGCGTCGCCATAGTAATTGTATGACTACACCTGCTCGCAACAACTTCAGAGTGGACTAGCAGTTTGGCGCGAACTATACCATCACTTGGACTGCACGCGTAATAGCTGCTTCCTTATAAAAAATGTGAGCCGTCACGGGACGCCTGGCAGATGTGAAACATCGACATTATTTTGTAAAAGTAATATGCAGAAAAGAACATATTGTGATAGGAACTAAATATGTCATAATGATAAAATATTAGGATTTTTTTTCAGATAACGATGACTATTTATTGAATTCGATTGCGCATGGCGACGCGTCGCCACACCGTACACACTAATGCATATAGACTGTATACGTCGCCACGGCATGCGTCGCCACGCCAGAAATCGGTTTTACGTGCGGCTATAGATGTTTCACATCAAAAAAAAATCAAATAATACATACGAAAATTGTCTGTCATCCTGGCCTGTCCACACTCATTGATGGCATCGTGTAAGCACGTGTTGACGCCGAAGGCCCCAGGCACAGCCAGGAGGCAAGCTACTAGTACGATTGTCTTCATTCTGCAGGACAAACATTTAAAATTGTATGTATATAAATCGGCAGAATACTGAACATCACCTTCTTCTCGCTTGGAATTTGTTTGTTAAGCAAAGAAGTTTATGATTATGTTCGAAATTCGAAAACTGGGCGCATGCTACAAACATTTACAATAATTCATCATAATAAAAGTTGATCAGCAGAAGAGTAGTAGTTCTCGTATATTTCAGCAAAAAAAAAAAGGTTGATGATCATGTTCGAATTTTAAATATTATACGATAGTATATAGGTATTCTTTATTCAAATATTTTTTATAAGTAATCTATATTACAATAAAAATCATTCTATTAATGATCCGCGTTGCAGTCACATGTTTGCTAGAGAACCGGGTTTGATTCTCACACAAGAAAACAAGTTTCCGATTTTATTGTTGTTTAGATATGACCTTAACCGGGTATCGAACCTACGACTTTGTGTAGACAATAATAAGTGACAACTGCACAATACAACTCCTTTATAGAAAAAAACTAGTTCTGAAAGCAAATAATCCGAAGCAAAAAACTAATACAATAGGTACTATAACTTGTTCGAACGAAAAATTAAAATATTCATTTTTATCTTCATTATTATTTTTTATTTACCCTTGACTTTAGTATACTATGTTTCTTGGATTAATTCAGTAATTAAAGAATCTTAGCTACGATAGAAGCGATATAAAATAAGCTTAATCTGTTTTTAATCACGAATATATCAAAATATTTGAATTGACCACTATCTATGATATTATAGACAAAAACAGCCAATCAATCTGATTTATTACCGGATTACAACGTATTTAGATAAAACAGTAATCGAATGACGATGCAATAAATTTAAAAAATATAAATATAAATTACTATTATGGCATAATGTGAAATTACTTCCCTATTGTACATTGTTTTGGAACCACCCACTTTTAAAACGAAAACATGAAAAAAAAATATTCAATTCCAAATTTAAAATAAAAAAAAAACTGTCAAATTACACAAAAGAGATCGAAGGGCAAAACGTACAAAGACAATAATTAAGAAAATCCGTAAATACTTACGTGAGAATTTCTAAATGCGTTTTAAATTTCGAATCAATTAAAACAAGTTAGCAGATATCGTGCAGTCGAAAGTACTGCCTTTACACACACTGGCGCAGAAGGCGACTTCCAACAAAGAACCGATCTAGACGATGATAATGTGTGACAAACAATATTTATAATTTATTTTCCGTATACTCCGTATGACAGCGAGCGCTTAATACAAAGGTGAAGTTTTCGTCGTCATTGGCTGAAGTTGGCACTGCACTAAGTGTTGTCAACTTCGAAAATCAAATTACCCAAACTAACTAAATATTTCAAGTTTTTAACAAACTTCTACACACAATACATCTTTAACAATTAAGAGAATACTATTCCTGATCGCTGCTGTGTTATTCAATAAGATTTAAATGCATAAATATTATATGTTACTTTACAATTTTGCAACGTAATTGGGAGATTTTATATAGCAACATTGTTGACCCTGCCGCCTCCCCGCAAGTTCCCTACATATGACCTAAAGAATGACGTCTACCTACTAACCGGTTGAGGTTTTGTGTTTCAAGACATTTCCTCATATTTCATCAATTGCTTTTATTTATGAATTTAGCTACAAATATGCCCTAAAAACTATAGTTACAAGTCTTAAAATGCCAACAAAGTAATAACAAAGTCTATTTAAGCCCGAAAAAGGTGTAAAAGTCGATAAAAAAATTCCACAGCCGACTTGGAACACAAAACCTCGTTTTCGCGCCGCCTCTTCCCTCTCGCTCGCTCATGTGTCACATTCGTTTCATTGGAAACTTCTTGTCAACACGAGAGGGTTTATCATATCGCTGCGTAGTTGTTCCGTTAATATCGAGCCATATACCGAGCCGCGTATTAACCTTTGTTTTCTTCGCAACATAGTCTTCTGCGCCAGTGTGCGTAAAGACTAGACTTGGAATTGTCGTTCAGGAGTTCATTAAAATACAAATCAATTAACTCGTCAAAAATATCTGTGATTTAAGTATAGAAAATGAATTTTTTGCTTGCACTTATCGGGATCCTGGCCGTGAGCGCCTCGGCATTCGGCACACAATGTGAGTTTTTTTTACTTTTTCTTTGTTCAAATTAAGAATTGACAAATTCGAATGACATTGCATTTAAATCGATTTTATTATGACAGGAAGAAGTATGTTTCTAAATTTGAAATAAGCTTTTTTTATGATTATGTAGTAAATCTTATGACATTGCAGTAACATCGATTTTGCTTTGACAAGAAGAGCTTCGAATTTTAAATGCGCTGTCATTCTGTATTTTTTCTTATTTTTTATTCAAATACAGGGTAAATGTAAAAGTTACGTAAGTCACGATTTTAATTTTTCAATTTGAATGCGACAATTGATTTTAATTATAAAAAACAAGTACATATTTTTTGTCTACCCACAAATATGTCTCATCTTTCCTTTTTAAAAAATGGTTCCAATAATATCTATATCTTCCCTCAACCCATAGATAATAAAAGTTGTTTATTTTCACAAAAGAAACCCCAATAAATGTCACTGGGTATTGATCTAGATATAACTTATGTACCCACAAAGGAAATAATGTAAGGCATTTATTGATTAGAATATGCATTGTAATAATATTCAAAATTAGCAATAAAATGGCTACAAATTTATTAATATTGGAGTGTCCATGGATTTAAAATTGGTGCTTAACTTTACTTACAAATAAGTTAATCTTTTCTACAAGATTAAGGTACTAGTATCTTTCTTATACTGCTACACGATAAATAATAGAATTGTCTGGATAAAAAGGGGTCTGAGGCCTATAATCCCTGTTCTAAGGCCAGGTAGCCTACCACCATCTTAAAAACCATCATAGTTCAGTAAAGTTTTATTTCCTCCTTAAAACAGTAAAATATTCCGTCATACACAGTTGAACAAACTTAAACCCTTATTAATTTTTGCTTATCCATTGTATAAAACCAACTGAAATTGTCATATTTTGCTTTAAAAGTTATACCTATTTCCTGCAAAAAAGTGAAACTATAATTAAAATAATATTGTTTTAAAACGTAGTAGTAAACGTTTAGAGATGGTAGTAACCTCCCTGATGAGACAGTATAGGAGAACCACATTTATTTATTAAATTTAGATCATTTATTCAATTTATAATGAAGTTTTATGTTTTTTTTGTTATATATATGTACTTAATAAAGATAAAGTTAGATAATGACTGTATGACATCAGAAACTCAAAATCAAGTACATTATCCAGAAAAACACTTTTAAAATGCCTAAAAGTTATATAATACTGCACTTAACTGCATAGTTTTGCAAATTAAATAAAAAGCATACTTACATGAAAATTTGGTGAAATATTACAATTGCCACGATAACTTATCAATGTGAGAGATGTAATATGGCTAACCAACTGACTGTATTAACAGGCAGTCTTTATCAATGTTTATTATATCTGGTTAATAAGGTTATCTGTTGCAATGCACGCAGATTAAACACATGATTGGTAATGAAAAACAGATGTTTTTAAATATTTACAATGATGTTTAAGTACCTTGTTTGTGAAGGTGGTAGAACCCTTTGTGGTTCGACTCCGGCGGCACCACCGCCACACCTATTTCTACCTAATAACAGCAGTGTTAGGCGCTGCTGTGTTCCGGTTTGAAGGGTGTGGTAAGGGAGACAGACTTTTCCGAGGCGTTCCAGCTTAGTCCTCAGGGGTAGCGGCGCATCTGTGGCCGACCTCAGGTAGGAATATCTAATCCTATCTGGGGTTGATTACAGATGTCCATGGGCGGCAGTAGCTTACCATCAGGTGGACTGCATGCTTGTCTGCTACTCCTATATTATATTAAAAAAAAATAAAAAAAACTATTTGTGGTTCGCTTTTGAAGGCATCATTGCCTATTTCTGACGAATAACAGCAGTTTTGTGTTGTTACCAGAAACATCTGTTTCTGCCTAATAACAACAGTGTTTAGTGCTGTTTGAACAGTGTAGGTGAGGGAGACATAATTATACATGGCATTCCAGCTTCATGTGTATTACTGTGGCCTTTCGAGTGGCGGACTACTTGTTGGTCTGGTGTGGGGATGTGAAATGAGGGGTGACAGCCCTAGCCTAAGTTGATCTAATTTAAGAAATTACATTACATACAACACATTGTTGTAGATATTTGGAGGCTCCCATGGCAGGGCAAACCCCTGCCCCCCTCTCCCTTCCCTCTTAGTCGCTTGTCAGGCCTATATTAGGCCTTAACTCTTAAACAATCATTGTGATGAGAAGCTATTGCTACGAACGTGATTTTTTTTATAATATGGTAGCAGGCGAGCTTGCAGTCCACCTGATGGTAAGTGGCTACTGCCGCCCTTAGACATCTGTAATCAACCCCAGATAGGATTAGATATTTCTACCTGAGGCCGGCCACAGATGCGCCGCTACCCCTGAGGACTAAGCTGGAACGCCTCGGAAAAGTATGTGCCCCTTACCACACATCAAACCAGAACACAGCAGCGCTTAACACTGCTGTTATAACAGAAATAGGTGTGGCGGTGGTGCCGCCGGAGACGAACCACAGAGGGTTCGAACACCTTCACAATATTTACTGTGAGAGGGTTTACATCCATCCATTGATAATTGATATTTTAGCAACAGTTCAATGGTAACCCAGTTTCCAGGACAAAGCTACATAGGTTTTATTTGGATATTTTTCAATTGTGAACCAATTTATATTTTTATGGTAATAAATAAAAAATGGTGGATTTCTAGGCTTCCCCTGAGGACTAAGCTGGAATGTCTTAATTTGAATGAAATAAAGACGAAATGTTAAGTCAAAATGAAGATATTTTTAATCTGAAGAATTTGATTTAGTACTTTTTTTTTGGCTATGTGAAAACTTATATTCTCAAGTATAGATTTTGTGACCCATTTCCAGTCAACAAATGATCTATTTGTAACAAATTTGTACTGTATGTAATATGTTGCTATTGTCTCGAATGAAAGAAATTCTTTTTCCTTTCTTATTTCAAGTACATTTATATTTCCATAGTAACAGTAGTATCGAGTATCACAAATAACTTGGGCTTGGTATAAGTAGGGGAAACTATAATTTATACCATAATTACTACAAGCAAAGAACATAATAATAAAATAGATTATTTCTTTATCTAACAAGAAGTAATTAAAAGACACTTAATTGGTATACTTACATTAGATATAGTTAATTCCTTTTGGAAAAGGTATTGTCAAGTTTCAATTGTTTTTCCTTATATGTACTTTCAACAGTTAGTACCAATATAATTGGTTCTACTTAACCATGTGTGGCTTTTATAACTCGTTAATAGATGTCGCTTTCTGAGTCACGCTATCGAAGTTTTCTCAACAGCATCTAGTTAAAAAAACTAAAAAACACGCTTTTATGATAAAAACAACTAAAAAGTGAGGGGTGCTCCATTTATCAGGTTCGAAAAGCGCCCCACACTTTTTCCACAATTACACTATTTACTGTTCCTTAATTGATTGCTAGATTGAAAATTATTTTCTACTTTTTAGTTGATTTTATGATAAAAGCGTGTGGTAGAACCCTTTGTGGTTCCATTCCACGACACCACCGCTACATCTATTTCTACCCAATCTATGTTTCTACCTTATTACAGCAGTGTGGCGGTGCTGTGGTCTGGTTTGAAGGGTGGTGAGGGAGACATATTTTTCCGAGGCGTTCCAACTTAGGCCTCAGGGGTAGTGGCGTATCTGTGGCCAACCTCAGGTAGAAATCTGATATTATCTGTGGTTGATTACAGATGTCCATGGGCGGTAGTAGCTACCTACCATCAGGTGGACTGCATGTTCGTTCGCTACTGCAATATTATAAAAAATAGTATAGGTAGTCCGCGCGAAACCTCTAGTCCGCTCTGAATATAGAAATGAGTCACGTCGCCATAGCAAATTGTATGAACAACTTACAAAAACTTCAGAGCGGCCTAGCAGTTACGTGCGGACTTTACTTATTCATTGATATATTAACTTTACAATACCATCATCAGTTTTAAGGACGACTTCGTTATAAAGCCTTTTATTACTCTTGAAAAAAATGGGTAAATATGACGTCATTAATTTTCATCCCTACTTTTATATCATACTAACTTTTACCCGTGTCTTCTCTCGTAGTCAGAGGTCTATCCCTCGGGAACGTAACTTTTTTTCGGGATAAAAGATTATAACATTAGGATGTCGTCAGATTCGCGCCTAAATATCTGTCATATTAACAGTTTTTTTTTTGTTTATGCGATGGCTTCTCAGTCTTATGACCATTTTGCCAATAAAAGAGTTCAATATGACGCATAAACAATTCTTTATTTATGTTCGTTATTCTCAACAATAGGTTCTTGTATTTGTTCTTTGTTGTTGTTTATATTGTTCATGTTTTATACATTTTGTGCGAACCTTTCTCAGAAATATTTAAAACGTGTGCCCATTTGACAACAGATGATTAATTTATGTTTGAATTCAGATAAAATCTTTGTTGTTTTATTTTGAAAAATAAGTCCAATACATTCTTAAAATTACAGTTTAGTCTTAAATTAATCAGTTGCGAGCTCAAAAGTGACCAAAAAATGTTTATAAATAAGAGAAAACACACAAAAATTATTTGATACGAAAACAATCCGCTGTCATTCGCATTGTTTGTGCGTATTTCTTGTTTCTAGGCATAGATTAGTACTTATCTATGATTGAAAGAATGAACTTCAATATTTAGATTGAAAGTAAATCGATCTTTTGTGACTTGAGATGTAAATGAGTCAAATCACGTATTATTTATCTAGAACAACTCGAGCTGAAGGTTAGATAAGATAAATACGAAAATATGTGTTGCAATGAAACTTAAGCTACTTTAATATACAAAAACTCATGTTAACGTACTTATGTAATTTGTAAACTTCGACCATAGATTAATGTAAAGATACTTGTGACCGTCAGAATGGCCGGTCATTACCCATATTTTGAAATTGAATGAAGCCACAAACAGCTTATTAGTAAGTTCTTTTTTTGAATTCTTGACAAATAAAAACATTTTAGAGAAAATTTACGAATAAATAAGTAATACTGCGTAATTTACATAATAAATAAATAATTATTTCAAATACTTTAGGGACATTTTAGCACGGAGACGTAGCAAAACTTTTTTACGCAACTATTTCAATTCTCAAAACTGGGTACATTTTCTTGTTAGGAGTGAGTAATCTTTACTAATCTATGACTTCGACACAGTTTGAGGAATTACAAAGTTTTTCTAAATAGTGCATTAAATTGCTACAATTTTATGATTCTTAGCGTGGAAAAGTCAGAGGACACATTTTTAATGTTTTGAGTTTTGGGTATCATTTGTTTTTTATGATATAGCAGTAGTAGACGAGCATGCAGTCCACCTGATGGTAAGTGGCTACCCATGGGCGGCAGCCCATGGACATCTGTAATCAACCCCAGATGGGATTAGATATTCCTATCCGAGGTCAGCCCCAGATGCGCCGCTACCCCTGAGAACTAAGCTGGAATGTCTCGGAAAAGTATGTCCTTTCCTTCAAGCCGGAACACAGCAGCGCCTAACACTGCTGTTATTAGGTAGAAATAGGTGTGGCGGTGGTGCCGCCGGAGTCGAACCGCAAAGAGTTCTACCACCTTCATATCAAAAGGTGTGTTCTAAAACTAAGCTTTTTGGGTCGCAACTTTTGTCCCTCAGCCGCCATCATGAAAAATAGGTGCAAATCGGTTTCCCGCGCCATGAGGTTAATTATTCGTCGCATATATTTGTTTAAGAACAATTACCGTCTCAAATTGAATTATCCACGACTTTGGTTTTATAACTTTTTGTCGTAGAACCAAAAATAACAAAATTATTAACAAAACAGCAAAATTTAGGAATAAATTTCGTTATTACCACGCTTTTATTTGCTTGACCTGTGTGTTTATGTAACGGAATCTTTGAACTCGATTTTTGCCCACTTTGAACGGCCCGATTAATTTAAAATTTTGAACAATTATCAAGAAACGATGACAGTACACGATTTAAATAATTTTATCCTATTCACCTCATCAGGATCGTCAGGAATCAGGATTAAGGAGCTTCCTTGTGCGACTTTAGCGTGGTTTTTAGTTTTTAAACTATAATTATATAACTATTGTTCTTTTTTGATTTTTGGTAGCTCGCTCCTAGATGTCGCTAAGGGATCAACACTCTGACTCTATAATTTAAGACACTTGCGCAATTATATTTTAGATTACATAGGTACAAATCATCCGTTATTTTGCTTATTTCAAGAAAACGTCGGCAAAATTCCTATTTATTGTAGTTACAAACAACTTGATTTGTAAAATTCACTTTCATTAGTGAACACTATCAAGTCCATGTTAATTGTTTCGTCATATGAGACCATTAATATTAGTAGGCGTTCTGACAAACACATGTTATCTTCGACCAACAATATGAGTACTTATTATACTGTTGATCGAAGCGAATTGCTATGTCGTAAGTAGGTATACCTATATTATTTGGTCTACTTAAAATACACTGACACGCTCAGAATCACACATACGTACGTAATACAGTATTTATTTATTAACTTATGTTACAATGTTTTATAAATCTATACTACATTATTCATAAACATATTTACAATACATATATCAAAACTATATTTATGTACATATATACAAAAAAGGGGGAATAAATACAAAAAATATTATAAATAAAAATACTAATTCAACACTTAGAAAGGGTTCATTCACATTGACAGGCATAAAGCGTGTCAGACACGTGTCGTGGCAAAGTATTCTCCTATATAGTGTATTGAAGTAAATTACCGTAACACAACACAGACACGGCCCGTGCCTGTCAATATATTGTATAGAAAATAATTATGTCTGTCACGGGCCCTGTCTGACACGTTTAATATATCTTTTATAATATAGGAGTAACAGACGCGTACGCAGTCTACTTGATGGTAAGGTGATACTGCCGCCCATGGACATTTGTAATCAAACCCAGATAGGATGAGATATTTCTACCCGGTCGGCCACAGATGCGCCGCTACCCCTGGAACGCCTCTGTAAAGTATGTCTCCCTTACCACACATCAAACCAGAACACAGCAGCGCTTAACACTGCTGTTGTAACAGGTGTGGCGGTGGTGCCGCCGGAGTCGAACCACAAAGGGTTTAATAATATTAATGTATACATTATACATTATTGAATATATTAATATAGACCTATGGATAAATAAGGCCTTACACAGCACAAAACCTTGCTAGTTCATGTTTAGCTCCAAAATAGATAATTAATTGCAAAATACCTAAGTCAGTACATAATATAGGAAAACTATACTTCACTCCTAATTTGCACACAAAGTAAATCTTTTCAATTTGCTTACGTCATAGTTCAATGTCCAGTAGTCAATGACAAAATGGCTGATTGCCATCTAGGCAATATGTTTTTATTATTGTGCAATTTTATTTAGGCGTTTGTATGTTAAGTGGTACAGATTTGGTAAGGCAAGTGCCGCCCATGGATATCTGTAATCAACCCTAGATTTGATTTCCTGAGGTTGGCAACACCCACAGATTCGTCGCTATTCCTTAGGATTAGTTGAAAAGTGCGGTTCTACCACACCTTTGCAACCACTGCAGCGCTTAACACTGCTGTTCGTCATCAACTCATTACTGTCCCACTGCTGGGCACGGGTCTCCTCTCAGAATGAGAAAAATTAGGCCATAGTCCACCGCGCTGGCCAAGTGCGTATTGGTAGACTTCACATACCTTTGATTTTTTATATAAATCTCTCAGGTTTGCAGGTTTCCTCACGATGTTTTCCTTCACCATTTTAAGCAAGTGATAATTAATTTCTAATACGCACATAACTTTGAAACATCTGAGGTGAACCTCACGTTCGAGAGGCCGGATTTCTAAACCATTAAGTTTCTTAACAATAAACCACTGCTGTTTTAGGCAGTTATAGGTGTGGTTATATAGAAAAAGTTTACCCTCGCTACCCAAGGCCAATTAGTTATAGTTCACAAATGTGTGTAAGTAGTTACCTTACAAATGTGTGTGCATTTGTGAACTTTTTTTACAGAACATTGAGGCGTATAAGTTTTCTCACGATGTTTTTCTTCACCGTTACAGAATGTGATAATTAATTTGTAATACGCTCAAAGCATCTAAAATATAATTATTGCGGAAAAATAAATAATGGATACGAATAAAAATACAATATAAATATATATAAATGTGTAATTCTTTTGTTAAGAATTAAACGCAATAGGCAATTTAAAATGGCGACGTTGGCGCAACATTTACTTTGTATATACAATAATAACAAGTTTTAGTCAAGGTAATAAGTATATTTGGCATTGTACACACATACAGGGCCGGATTTAGAGGTTTGCAGGCCCTGGGGCAATGAGTGGAGGCCCATAATTACTTTCCGATAAAAAAATAATTTTATTCTGTTTTAAAATTTTACTGGCAACCATAGATTAGTAAAGATACTTCGCCGCCTTGAAATTGAATGAAGTCACAAACGGCTTATTAGTAAGTTCTTTTTTTTCAATTCTTGTCAAATAAAAACATTGTTAGAGAAAATTTACGAATAAATAACTAAAGAAAAGAAATTTATTTATTATGTAAATAAATTTACATAATAAATAAATAATTAGTTCAAATATTTCAGGGACATTTTACCACGGAGACGTGGCAAAACTTTTTACCCGACTGCCAAGGAAGGGTTATGTTTTTCGCGCGTATCTTGTATGTTTGTCTTTCTTTATTTGATCCGATCTAACAAACAGCTGGATGAATTTCAACAGTTAAGGTGTCTCTATAACCCGAGTGTCCTTAGATAGGTGTTAGTAAAAAAAAGTCAAAATGGAGGATTTTTGGCGCGAAATAGTAACGCATTTAAAAAAAAAAGTTAACCGAACCTATCGAGTAGGGTACCAAATGAAAGGAAATTAAACGGAGATTATAAAAACTTATTTGTATATATATAAAACAGCAAGGTGACTGACTGACTGACTAACTAAATGACATTTTCATTTTTCAGAAATCAACGTAAAGCCTAAACCAAGGACCTTACAGTTCTGAAATTTTGCACATAGGTTCTCTATATAGCGTGAATAAGTACTAAGAAAGACCTTTTGAAAATTCTACCCTTAAGAGGGTAAAATAGGGGAAAACTGTTTTTTTTTTAAATCCTTTAATTTTGAAGCAACTACTATAAAAAGTTGTATTTGGCTTTCTGGATAGGAACAAGGACACACTTATTTATCCCCCTCCGAAAAATCAACCCCGTAGAGGGTAAAATAAGGGTTAAAAGTTCATTTGAACAATCGTCAATTTTGAAGCAAACACTATGAAATTTTGTATTTAATAATAATAATAATAAAAACGTTTATTGCCATAATAATACAGGTTATACACAAAAAGATAAATGTACATTTTACAATATTATTAACATGGCAAAAGGAATTCGGCTCAGCCTTGCTGACTCAGAATCAGAGATTCGAGTAGCGCTGTTTTTCAGCCGCTCCTATAATCCCTGTGGTGTTAGTTGGGATAAGAGTATTGCCAGCCGCCGATGCATCTCCTGGGTTTTTAAATCCAATGGTGTGTGTGTATGTGTGGGTGAGTGTGAGTGGGTGTGTGTTTGTGGGGGTGTGTAGGTACATATATGTAGGATAATTACTGTGCTTACTAAGTATTTAGGAACTCTTTTAGTGATAAATACTGCATGTAGGCAGGTTTCAAATTTTCAGCAGCAAATTGTCTTTTTAACAGAGCAGGTCTGTATTTATGTTTGAAGCATTGCTGCTGCTGCTGTTGCTGTGATAAAGATAAACGCAAAGGAAAACCGCTGAACTTTAGAGTTCTCGAAATTTTACTCATAGGTTATTTATATAGTGTAAATATATTATAGTGTATAGTGTATTTGGCTTTCTGTATAAAAATAATATAACGCCTATTTCACCGTTTTTGGAAATTCTACTTTTGCTTTTATAGTGCAGTCGGGTTTTTTGATTTTTTAATTAATTACTTGTTTACGCAACTATTTCAATTCTCAAAACTGGTTATATTTCCTTGTTAGGAGTGAATAATCTTTACTTATCTATGCTGGCAATACATAACTTAGTTCAAACTGTATAGAAAAACAAACACTTCTTTCCTATTATTATTATATAAAAAGTTATAAGTTTGGTGAACCAGAACACAGCAGCGCACACTGCTGTTATTAGGCTGATAATATGGCCGATAAATTTGGATATTATTAGTACGATGGTGGGAGCCCGTCTTATGGAGACCGTAGGGCGGTAACCCCGTCTGACTTCTGTAAGAATACGATATCATCGTAGTACAAACAGTACTCGATACTAATAGATAATATTTGTTGAGATTTAATGATTTAATATGAAGCTAATTATATACTTGTTAATATTTTAGAAGATAGGGGAAAAAATAGACTGTATTCATTTCTTTGGTTTTGATTTGTCAAAGAAATAATTAATATAATTGGATAGATTTGGAAGTTTCATCATCATCATCAACCCAATACTGTCCCACTCGGGTCTCCTCTCATGAGAAGGATTAGGCCATAGTCCACCGCGCTGGCCAAGTGCGTATTGGTAGACTTCACATACCTTTGAGATTATTTTTATAAATCTCTCAGGTATGCAGGATTCCTCACGATGTTTTCCTTCACCGTTTAACAAGTGATAATTAATATCTAATACGCACATATCTTTGAAAATTCAGAGGTGCGTGCCTGGGATTTGAACCTTGGACCCCTCGATCGAGAGGTAGAGTTTCTTAACCACTAGGCTATGTGCCAGTAGGCTAGATTTCGAGGTTTATGTCATAAAATTTGAGCAGATCTTTTACTTCTAAATCCGGCCCTGTGTGCAAGCTTAATGCCAAATAATTTAATGACACTAAAAGATTATAACAATATATAATTATGTTCTGGTTACAATGATGTAGGCGTGTAAACAAATTTAATACGATTAAAAGATTACTCAGAAGCACATTGTTTAATACAATGCTGCTAATGAACAAGTGATTTGGATTATTTTTGTTTCATTGTTTGATAGTCAGTTCTGTTTTATAAGTCATTTGTTTAAATATTTTAATCAAACAGGAATACGAGCAATACAGATGGTAAGAGGTCATTGCCGCCCATGGACATCTGTAATCAACTCTTTATAGAACACCTACCACCACCTTTTAAAACCATCATAGTTCAGGAAGTTTTACTTCAATATTGCATCAACATTATTTTGTTTCGTAACACGACCTCCTTAAAACAGTATTGTTCTACTAGTTTTTGCCCGCGGCTTCGCCTGCGTTTAAAAGAAAATAATATAACGTACTAACAAACAAACTGAAAATTCGTACTTGATCAAATGCATAGTTTACGATACAATCCTTACTAATATCGATTAAAATAATCGATGTTTTGGGTCCAAAAGATCGATTCTGCGATTAATCGATCTTAGATCGCCATCCCTAGTTCCCGTGGGATTTCCGGGATAAAAACTATCCTATGTCCTGTCTCAGACTATCTTTGTACAAAATTTCAATAAAATCGGTTCAGTGGTTTGGGCGTGAAGAAGAGACAACCAAACAGATAGACAGACAGAGAGAGTTACTTTCAGATTTATAATATTAGTAAGGATTAGTAAGGATTCCTGCCGTGTGATGTAAAGGAATGAGTAATTTGTCTATTCCTTATCAAAGATGAAACGAGACATCGAAACTAGTGTCATCTATTTCGCACCACGGTCTTGATTATGTTCCGTCATACGCAGTTGAACAAACTTAAACCCTTATTCATTTTTCGCTTATCCATTGTGTATAACCTAGTGAAATTGTCATATTATGCTTTAAAATTTAAATTTCCTGAAAAAAAAGAATGAATAATTTCGACCGACATCCTGTCTAGCGTATATTACAGACGGGCGGTTGTAGCCTGTTACTATGAGGTGGACTGCATGCTCGTCTGCTACTCCTATATTATAAACAAAAAATACTAAAAATAAAACATAAATGAAAATTTAGTGTATGGATCTTGGCCAGTTATATTTATTAAAATTCCCAGAAGTATAACGTCTTCATGCTAACATAAGTATTCATTCCATTTTCATTTACAGGCAATGTCGGGCACCAAGAAATCCCGGATGAATGGATCACTATGACGTCAGGATGCCTCAGGAGTGTGCGTCTCCAGATCCAGATGGAAGTTGGCGCTTCAATCCAGTACCTGGCTATGGGTGCCCACTTCTCTAAGGATGGGGTATGTATGAGACAAGAGGTTAAAGGTGGTAGGACCCTTTGTAGTTCTCCTGGCACCACTGGAACACCTTTCTGCCTTATAACAGCAGTGTTAAGCGCTGCTGTGTTCTGGTTTGAAGTGTGGTGAGGGAGACATACTTTTCCGAGGCGTTTCAGCTTAGTCCTTAGGTAGCGGCGGAACTGTGGCGACCTCGAGTAGGTCAATCTTATCTGGGGTTGATTACAGATGTTGATACGGCAGTAGCCACTTACCATCAGGTGTACCGCTCGCCTGTTGCTCTTAAATTGTTAAATAAATTTCGATAGCGTGATTCAGAATACGCGTAGCGCCATCTCTCGACGATTAGCGGAAAGTCGCCACAATTTAAAGTATATATAATATAAAGAGAATTTATATTTCGTGCTAAAGTCCACTCTGAAGTTGTTGCGCGCAGGTGTAGTCAGAGAGCCAATGCGGTCGAACACAACTACAAGCATATACTCCGTTGCAACGTAAGGGCACACTAACGCAGTTATGTCCACAGTTCTTACCACACCCTTCAAACCGGAACACAGCAGCGCTTAACACTGCTGGTGTTAGGCCGAGATAGGTGTGGTGGTGCCGCCGGTGTCGAACTACAAAGCGTTCTACCAATTCTATTTATACATATATAAAATCTCTATCATATAAATATTTGGTAACAGATCAATCGGCCAGGGTTCGCGAAGCTGTTCTTCGACGCCAGCTCTGAGGAGAGGGAGCACGCGATGAAGCTGATCGAGTATCTGCTGATGAGGGGCGAGCTCACTACCAACATCACCTCTCTGATCACCATCCGGGTGAGTGCCTTGTAATCTTATGTGGTTAGGTATTCGCCAAATATAGACGAATAGGCCAGGCGCGATCGCAGCATAGAGTTTTGGGGAGGGGGCTAAGGGGAAAATAAAACCACATGTTTCTAATGTATGTTTTAGTATTTATTGTAAAGTCGCGGGTGGTAAAAATGAGCTCGAATCGCCCGGTAACCGACCCCAAGAAGGGCGGCGGTATATGTGGCCGTATACCGTCGTACACACTAGATGGTTTGGCGAGTTTTATGCTCACCGGGGTAGAGCCGGACGGGGCAAGATGCTTAGAGGACTCCAGTTGCGTTCCTTTGGAGATCCCGGACTCCTCTACGCAGCGCCGAGGACGGTCACCGGGGGGTTTTAGTGCGGTACAAATACAAAAGTCTTTATTTGTAGAATAAGGTGCATACATTGGTGTTATAGTCAAGAATTATCGCTCATTCTGCCATAAATGGCGTACAAATATAAATATAAATATAAGTAAGAATATAAGAAGAACATAACCCCGTGTCGCTCCCACGACACCGGGTACCTTTTAAAGGTTGTAAAAAGGCTCTACTCTCACATACAGGACCCTAAAATCAATCTTTTTCAGGCCCCAGAAAGCAAATCCTGGGACAGCGGCCAGCAAGCCCTGGAACATGCGCTGAAGATGGAGACAGCTGTCACCAAGAGCATCAGGAATGTGATCGTCAACTGTGAACATGACAGGGAAGCCAGCGAAAAGACTAACAATGATTATCATGTGAGTTTCATGACTTTTTGACAGATTTTGAAGGTAGAATACGCTATTTAGAAAATATAAACTGTTTTGTTGATTAAAAAAAAAACAAACAAATCCTGAGTAATACAAACTCAGGATTAGTTTTTATAATATAAGTATAATGTTTGAAGGGAGCACTTTCTGTGGTTCGACACCGGCGGCACCACAACACCTATTTCTGTTATAACAGCAGTGTAACGCTGCTGTGTTCTGGTTTGAAGTGTGGTAAGGAAGACATACTTTTTTGAGGCTTTCCAGCTTAGACATCAGAGGTAACAGCGCATTTGAGGCTGATTTCAGGTAGAAATTTAATCCTATCTGGGGTTGATTATAGATGTACATATGACAGTAGTCAGTTACCATCAGGTAAACTGCATGCTTGTCTGCTACTTCTATATTAAATAAAATTAAAATAAAAACGTTGGATTTATGAGGCAGAAATATACACTACTGGAAAAAATTAAGGGATCAAAAAAAAATTCCAAATTTTTCGGTAGTTTTCAACAGGCCGTAACTTTGAGAGAAATGGTCGTACAGGAAATAAAAAAAAGGAAATTGTAGCTCCAAGTGTCTAGTTTTTGGATTAGAACTTCAAAATTTTGTAGCCTCCGCGGTTTCTGAGTAATCGTAGAAAAACCAGCAACAAAAAAATTTTCAAAATTTTTTTAGTTTTTTTTTGGTCACTTTTCAAAAAGAAAAGAAAAAAAAACTCCGAAAAAACAATGGACAGTCGTTAAGGGGAAGCCATCTTTAACTTTCTGTACGATCATTGGTTGCTGAGATATCGATAATCAAAGACAAAAAGATCCTTTTCCATTTGAAGACCGATATCTCAGCGAGGAGTGGACGTATCAGGGTGTTTAAAAAAAGAAATTAAAGCTAAATGAACAACGTATCCGATCCTTATGGTGGTTAAGCTAAAAAAATTTTTTCCACGCCCGTAGACCAAAAAAAAAACTAAAAAAATTTTGAAAATTTTTTTGTTGCTGATTTTTCTACGATTACTCAGAAACCGCGGAGGCTACAAAATTTTGAAGTTCTAATCCAAAAACTAGACACTTGGAGCTACAATTTCCTTTTTTTTATTTCCTGTACGACCATTTCTCTCAAAGTTACGGCCTGTTGAAAACTACCGAAAAATTTGGAATTTTTTTTTGATCCCTTAATTTTTTCCAGTACTATATGAGGTGTTAAAAAAATTAATAATATTTTTTTTGCAGCTCGTGGATTACCTGACGGGTGAGTTCCTGGAAGAACAGTACAAGGGACAACGTGACCTCGCCGGAAAGGCCTCCACTCTTAAGAAGATGATGGACCGTCATGGCGCCCTCGGAGAGTTCATCTTCGATAAGAAACTCCTTGGCATGGACATATAAAATCCTTTGCCTTAATTTAAAATTATAACTTATCTGTATCGTTAGTGTAGTGTCACTTGTCAAATTAAAATAAAAAGTTATAGAGTTTTGGCGGGAGTTTTTAATCTGTACCAATAAATCATGATTTAATTGTTTATCTGTGGTGTTAAAATATTGGCGGCAATGTTTAATCTGTACACAAAAATGCGTATCCATTTATTTTAAGTTTTTATTTTAATGTATTATTAAATTTTCTACCAATTACTGTTATAAATGTAGAATCCTTATTTACCAAGAACAATTTAATTAAATACAGCAATTATAGAAACATAATTTTAAATTTTCTTTTTTTTTCAATATGTCAATGACAGGTGTCAATTTATCTTATAAGTTGCGAGTCACAACTTGTTTTTATCATTTATCATTACGTACGTAGGTTACTGTTTAAAATTTCATTTAATAAATGCCATATCTTTTTGATTTCTTTTTTACATTGCAGTACATTTTTTATTGCGATTGATCATAGACAAACCATTTTTTTTTTCAAATTTATCTATTTTTTGTTATTATAAAAACGTTACACGTACAAAAATCATAAGTGTTTTTTATTTAATTTTCTCCACTATGTAATAGGGAATATGCACATTTTTATTTTATTATTTTAAACCACTTATCACATCGTTTTAACATAGTAAAAAATATAAACAATTTTATTAGTGATTGAAATATTTTTTTAAAAATTATTTAAAGTATCAATAAAATTTGACACATTTGAACGCCGCCATTTTACGCGCTCTTTGAATGACGTCACGTAGCGTGATTTGTATTAATATTGATGAT
The DNA here is from genome assembly GCA_014595695.2 of Epargyreus clarus clarus. Taxonomy (NCBI): domain Eukaryota; kingdom Metazoa; phylum Arthropoda; class Insecta; order Lepidoptera; family Hesperiidae; genus Epargyreus; species Epargyreus clarus. The sequence goes on from JACTTY020000078.1 coordinate 1,454,131, forward strand.
AACTGTATGCACATAAAGGTATTATTAAACATTTTCAGGTTTCATCGCTATTTACATCATGGGAAAGGCTAAATAACTACTTTATAAATATTTCCTGGACCTATTGTGCAAAACCAGTACTATAAACTATAAATACATTATATAGTGTTTTTTTCTTTTGCAAAAGATGCGAAAATACGAAAAATGTGGTACAAGATTATAGGAAACACATATAGTATCTCCAAAATCGCATTAACATTTGTATTTACTGTAACAAACAATAATTTTAGGTAAATGATTTTAAAATATTGCATTGATCATCTACTTTGTTAGGTACTTATCGACTTCTACAACAAATACTATCATTTGAAACACACAAAATGCATTATAATCTATTATAATATTATAAAGATAGATGAAGATAGGTGATTGGTTGAAGGTCGTAGAACCCTTTGTGGTTCGACTCCGGAGGCACTACCGCTACACCTATTTCTACCTTTTTTTTTTTTTTTCTCGAGGGGGAAACCTTCAAAAGGTACCCGACGACGTGGGAGCGACGCCGGGTTATGTGGGATTTTTACCGCACTAAAACCCCCCCGGTGGCCGTCCTCAACGCTTGTTGGAGAACTCCGGGATCTCCGACGGAACACAACCGGAGCCCTCCAAGCGCGATGCCCCCATCGGGCTCTACCCTGGAGGAGCAGTTTTCGCTCCTCCCACACCATGTAGTGTTTACGACGGTATGCCACACATACCGCCGTCCTTCCCGGGGTCGCTAGCTGGACGGTTCGAGCTCCCACTCTTGCCGCCCGCAACCCCGGAAGCCCCCTTTTAGTCGCCTCCTACGACAGGCAGGGGATACCGTAGCCCTATTCTAGTCCCGGAACTACAGGGACAACACCTATTTCTACCTAATAACAGCAATGTTAGGTGATGCTGTGTTCCGGTTTGAAGGGTGTGGTAGAAGACAGACTTTTCCGAGGCGTTCCAGCTTAGTTCTCAGGGGTAGCGGCGCATCTGTGGCCGACCTTAGGTGGGAATATCTAATCCTATCTGGGGTTGATTACATAAGTCCATGGGCGGACTGTATGCTCGTCTGCTACTCTTATATTATAAAAAAAAGAATATTAACATAATAAGTTATGATCAGTTAAATATTTCCGAATTGACCTATGCATAAAAACCAGTTTATTCATTTTGCATATTTTAGGTAAATAGTCCGATTGTGCTTTGACAAAACCTATTTTCAATCATTGTTCTTGATTATTCCTAATAATACTATGTAGAAAAATCGCACTAGGTAATAAATAACACTGTAGGAATATAGACAAAAACAATTTTTTCTCTCAAACAGTTTGAATTTCGACGCCGATAAACATCGTAACACGCTATGTGACGTCATTTTTCGATTCGACCAATGGGAATGCGTTTTGCAAATTTGAATTTCGCGCGCATAATTTACGTTTTTTGATTAAAGTTTTAAACAATATAACACGAAATAAAGAAAAAATAATGGTTTAGATGTAATTTCAGGACCGTAATGTACCGAGGAAAAAAATAACAAGCAAATCTAAATCACATGCATTTCCCTATTATAACTAGAAAGTCAAAAATAAATACGTAGAAACTATTACTTGGACTATTATTTTACTATTTCCTCTCTAAAAAGAGAAAACTTTTTAAATATATTTTTAAATGCATCATTTATTAAAACTGTAAAAAAATTAAAAAATATATTATAAACGACCATAGTGAACGACACATACTGTTGTGTACACACACCGCGTAAAACTGTTAGTCCGCTCTGAATATAGAAATGAATCACGTCGCCATAGCTAATTGTATGACTACACCTGCTCGCAACAACTTCAGAGCGGACTAGCAGTTTGGCGCGGACTGTACATTATTTAGAAAAAAACAAATTTTAAATTACGTGCATCTGTTTATTAATTAATTTCATCAAACAAATTATTTCTCTAAATTTACGCATATGTAAGATGAATGTAAGTAAATTATTTTAAAGGAAATATATCTACAGCCTTCAGCATATCTTTCAAAGCCTTCCTATCCAGCTTGTCACCTGCACCTCGAGGTAGTGAAGACACGAAGCGAACTCCGCCCAATTTTATTGTAGGCATCTAAAACATAGTTTATATAAACACCACAAAAATGTTACAGAATTCAGAAATATGATGAAAAATAAATATAGTTCAAAAAACTAAAAAACACGCTTTTATGATAAAATCAACTAAAAAGCTTTCGGTATTCTATTTCATTATTTCATATCGTTACGTTGATAGATCACTATGTCAGTCAGTCGCCTTTGAGTTATATTATATAAAAAAAAACGTTCATACTTACACACTCTTCAAAATACTGCATTATTTCTGTCTCATTAACATTACATTCTGTTTTCAGAACAACAAACGCTATCGGTATTTGGTCATATTTTTCATCAGGTTTCGCTCCAATACCAACTTCTTTTACTGCTGGATGCAGCATCAGTGCTGATTCTAATTCCGCTGGCGAGAACTAGAAATTAAGATAAGGTTGAGGATGGTAGAACCTTCTGTAACTTCAATTTTGTAGCAGGCAGTGTTGGGCGTAGTTAGCTACTATTTGTAATCTGTAGCACTACCATGAGTTTACAAAAGTATTACTCGCTAGCGACTGCGTAAAATAAATGTATGAAAAATTGTACAGCGCCTCTGGTGGTTACTCGTAGAAGTAAAATCCGTAGTGGCGTAACTCGATACGTAAAAAACCTATCGAAATCAAATCGCTAGCGAATGTCATTATGATCTATTGCCATACAAATTCGGTCCCATGAGTCATTAATTTGACAGACGTCAAGAAATACCGTAACGATAGTAGTTATGTTATTCACTAGCAAAATGACAATAGTTTTCTATTTACAATTTCTATAGTGGCGTTTCTATGCCAACTCATGGTAGTGCTACTGGTTACAACAATGTAATCATAAGTATGTAGATGTAGTTAACTACTTTTAATCGTATCCTAACTTAACTACAGTAATCAAACTACATGATATAGTTATTAATTTGATTGTTGCAATCTAGTTGTTATAAATAATGATTATTTGAATTCTATGGACTTATATTTTGCAATGAAATATAACAGCAGTGTTAAGCGCTGCTGTGTTCTGGTTTGAAGTGTGGTAAGGGAGGCTTTTCCGAGGCGTTCTAGCTTAGTCCTTAGGGGTAGCGGCATCTGTGGCCGACCTCAAGTAGGAATATAATCTTATCTGGGTTTGATTACAGATGTTCAGAAGCAGTAGTACTTACTATCAGGTGAACTGCATACTTGTCGTCCACTACATTAATAACTTATAAAAATTGGTCTTATTTACATTATTTTAAAGGTTTTTGAAGGCGGGGAGATATTCATAAAGATGTGGTCTTTACACACACACACACACACACACACACATACACACTTAGTTCCAGAATAAGAATCTGAATTATTTTTTTAGATATCTGTCTGACCGTGGATCGAACTCAGAACTCTCTGCGTGACTAACCGGTATGGTGGTCGTTAGATTATTCTATTAATATTATTTTATAAAAAAATATAAAAGCAGTGATAGCCTAGTGGTTAAGAAACTCGGCCTCTCGATCGAGGGGTCCGAGGTTCAAATCCCAGGCTCTGATTTTTTCAAAATTATGTGCGTATTAAAAAATAATAATCACTTGCGTAAACTGTGAAGGAAAACATCGTGAGGAAATCTGCACACCTGAGAGATTTAAAAAAAAAATCTCAAAGGTATGTGAAGTCTAACAATACGCACTTGTCCAGCGCGGTGGACTATGGCCTAATCCTTCTCATTCTGAGAGGAGACCCGTGCCCAGCAGTGGGACAGTAATGGGTTGATGATGATTATTATTTTATAAATCCTTTACTTTACCGAAGCTCCACAATATTTAATCATGTCCTTTATCCTGTCAACAATATAGAAGTATTTGTCTTCGTCATAATAACCAACGTCGCCAGATTTGAAGAATCCTTCTTCATCAATATATTCGAAGGTCGTGTCTCCTAAGTAACCTGAAATATTGTAACTAAAAATAATAGGCACGATGTCAACGCCATCTATTGACCACTGGAAAAACTAAACGAAAAATTTTACTAATTTAGTACTGCTATTCACCAATAGATGGCAGTAACTGTATTTAGTACTACCTGACCCGGCAAACTTTGTACCGCCTCAAAGTCAAAATCTATTTATCAAATATAATTCATTTAGAATATAGCCTATGTTACTCGTGGATAATGTAGCTTTCGAATGGTGAAAGAATTTTTAAAATCGGTCCAGTAGTTTTTGAGCCTATTCATTACATTCAAACAAACAAAGTTTTCCTCTTTATAATATTAGTAAAGTATAAAAGTATAGATAAAATCGAGTCGAAAAACAATTTCTCAGCTAGTATATTTATATTAATTTGAATTAAAATTGCAATATTACGAACCTGGCATAAGCGTTATGGACTTAAAACAGATTTCACCGCGTTGATTTGGTCCCAAAGGTTCTCTGGTCTCAATATCTACCACCTGTAGGCAAAGTGGAAAAGGAGTTGCATAAAATAATAAACAAATCATATTATAAGTTATGTAATGTTAGACATAATTGTACAACCAAATATACTTTGGTCGGAACCAACTGTGCTGACTTCATAGATTAGTAAAGATTACTCACTCCTAACAAGAAAATGTACCCAGTTTTGAGAATTGAAATAGTTGCGTAAAAAAGTTTTGCCACGTCTCCGTGCTAAAATGTCCCTAAAATATTTGAAGTAATTATTTATTTATTATGTAACTTACGCGGTATAAGTTATTTGTCAAGAATTCAAAAAAGAACTTACTAATTAGCCATTTGTGGCTTCATTCAATCTCAAGGCGGCGAAGTATCTTTACTAATCTATGGCTGACTTGAACAGTTTACCAATAAAACCCACAGGCCCGTGACAGACATAAACAAATATTTGAATAAATACTTTGCTTACACATTTGAACACTTATTTCTTTAATTTTTTTAACCTGTCACTTATGTCATGGTCTCCTAGCAACAGGACTTTGAGCTTGTGTAGCAGCCTCCACACATATTTGAAGTTTGAACGCTTTGTTGCGCGCTCGAAAAACCGATACCAAATAGCAAAGTGCAAATATTTGAAGCAAGCTTTGAACAAATACTCAAATATAGTCCGCGAGGTCTAAGCTGACCTTTGCATTTGTGTGAGTGCACATGGATAGTGTAGGTGTGAAGTCAGATTAATTTATTTGAACTTAAACCGATTTATACCGCTTTTTGTCAATCCTTAATTCTTGTACTGGTAACAGGTTTGTTTAATTTCTAATATTATGTTTTTGTGTTAGATTTATAAGTAAAATAACATTAAATATAATAAATACTTTTTTTTGTCTAAATGTAATTTAAATAAATACATATTCTTTTTAAGTAAAGTAATAAAATAATAATCTAAATAAATAAAGTTAAATTCACATTCTCTAATATTTATATTACCTCAATTTCGTACCATACAGTAATAATAATAAAAAACAAAGTTTATGGTAGAAAATTTAAATGTGATAATGGTAACACAATCGGGATCCAAAACATTTATTGTGCCGCCACTTTTAAGTTTCGTAGCCGATGTTATTAATTTTCGTGATCGTGATCGAACTCGAATGTTTTCTCGTTTTCATACCGCGTTTATTAAATTGTGTGTAGTTGTTAAATATTTTGTTTTTATTGAGAATGTTAAAGTTGTTGTTTCTTTTTGATTTATTAAGGTTTACAATACCTGTAATCGTATTTGACAGTGACATTTCTTTGTTTAAATTTTGGACACCTAATTATGAATCAGACCCTAAACGCCTCATCTATTAATGGACGCCCCCAAAGTAGGGTCTTGTGTTCATTTACCTTAAAAATCGTACCAGCTCGCACTGTACCGGCACTATTGATCTTGTGGCCCATCCCGCTGTCATTTATGATCAAACAACCTGCTTCACTCATGCCATACATTTGAACGACTGTGCGAAGATTCTGAAAACTAAATTAATAGTATGTGTATTGTCCGCACCAAACTGCTAGTCCGCTGTGCTTGTGCGCGCCGGTTTAGTTAGCATATACTCCGTAACGTAAGGGCATACTAACGCAGCTATGTACCCGTGGGCGAGAGAGGGGGTGCGGGGTGGCGGGGGGCCGCGCTGTCTTGCTATTGTGACGCGACTCGTTTCTATATTCAGAGCGGACTAGAAGTTTGGCACGGACTCTACTTATGTACCGCGTAAGAAGTAATACTTCTTTGGCGCTTTCAATGAAAATCGAGACCAAATAATTGTTTTAAAAGCAAAAAAACCGACTGCTTAAAACTTTAAGCGATGTTACTGCCACTGTTTGTACTATAACACCTCATAATTATATATTTTTAAAATTATAATATAGACGAGCATGCAGTCCACCTGATGGTAAGTGGCTACTGCCGCCCATGGTCATCTGTAATCAACTCCAGATAGGATTAGACATTCCTGATGTCGGCGACAGATGCGCCGCTACCCCTGAGGACTAAGCTGGAACGCCTCCGAAAAGTCTGTGTCCCTTACCACACCCTTCAAACCGGAACACAGCAGCGCCTAACACTGCTGCTATTAGGTAGATATAGGTGTGGCGGTGGTGCCGCCGGAGCCGAACCACAAAGGGTTCTACCACCTTATTAAAATCCGTCCAGCGATTTGGGTTGCAGGGTGGAAAAATTAGGCATATACTCTGGAATATACCTGAGAAACATTACCTTCCGCATTTCTATGAAAATGTTGTGTTTTAAACTATTCAACAACAAAAATATAACAAAATCAAATATAATTTATAAATTAAATAATAATTAAATAAATTTAAATGAAATAGTTACAAGGCGGTTAGATATTTATACTTATCTATGGCTTCGAATTGCTTTTTTAGAACTGCACTGCAACTCCAGGCTGATGTTTCTAACTTTGAAAACAATTTTGAGACTTTTTATTACACATAATTATGTACAAAACAAACGATTCTCATAGTGATTAAGAAACCCGGCCTCTTGATCGAGGGGTCCGAGGTTCAAATCCAAGGCACGTAACTCTGATTTTTCAGTTTTGTGCGTATTAGAAAATAATAATCACTTGATTAAACTGTGAAGAAAAACATCGTGAGGAAACCTGCACACCTGAGAGATTTTATGAAAAAAAATCTCAAAGGTATGAGAAGACTACCAATACGCACTTGGCCAGCGCGGTTGACTATGGCCTAATCCTCATTCTGAGAGGAGACCCGTGCCCAGCAGTGGGACAGTAATGGGTTGATGATGATGATAATGATGGTGAAATGATACTCACTTAGTCCTTGCCATAGCTACCATATTGCCGTCAATGGGTGTACTCGTAAGTATTATTTTTTCAACTGAAGACAAGTTGTATTTATTGACAATGGACGATTTGATAATTTCGTTTAAAGTCGCCGGCACCAGTTGGAGCATGGAAACCTGTGAAAACACATTTAAATATTCATAAAACTTAGATTTTTTAATAATATAGGAGTAGCAGACAGGCATACAGTCCACCTGATGGTAAGTGGCTACTGCTGCCCATGGACATCTGTAATCAACCCCAGATAGGATTAGATATTCCTACCTGAGTTCGGCCACAGATGCGCCGCTACTCCTAAGGACTAAGCTGGATTGCCCCGGAAAAGTATGTCTCCCTTACCACACCCTTCAAAACGGAACACAGCAGCGCCTAACACTGCTGTTATTAGGTAGAAATAGGTGTGGCGGTGGTGCCGCCGGAGTCGAACCACAAAGGGTTCTACCACCTTTCAAAAGAAGTGACTAGAAGCGAAGTACCTTTTGTTTCTGAATGATCTCCAAATAGTCTTCAAGGCCACTCTTGACGCTGAAGACGACAGTGGCGCCGGCGACCAAGGCACCCACAGTGTGGAGTATGCCGTACGAGTAGTACCACTCCCGAGTCACTAGCATACGTTTACCGCAGGATATGCTGATGATAGAAAAATTACATCGGATATTTATTCATTATTATTTGTTTGATATTAGGCAGTGATAGCCTAGTGGTTAAGAAACTCGGCCTCTCGATCGAGGGGTCCGAGGTTCAAATCCCAGGCACCTCTAATTTTTCGAAGTTATGTGCGTATTAGAAATTAATTATCACTTGCTAAACGGTGAAGGAAAACATCGTGAGGAAACCTGCATGCCTGAGAGATTTATAAAAAAAAATCTCAAAGGTCTGTGAAGTCTACCAATACGCACTTGTCCAGCGCGGTAGACTATGGCCTAATCCTCATTCTGAGAGGAGACCCGTGCCCAGCAGTGGGACGGTAATGGGTTGATGATGATTATTTGTTTGAAGGTCGTAGATTTATTTATTTATTTATTTATTGTAACACTAACAGAAAGTTAAGCTACAAAAGGGCAAAACATATTGCCTGATGGCATTTTCTACCAGTCAACCCTTGGTGAATCGATGAATAGATCCCCTTGTGGTTCGACTCCGACACCACCACCGTACACCATTTTTGTTTTAACAGCAGTGTTAAGCGCTGCTGTGTTCTGGTTTGAAGTGTGGTAAGGAAGACATACTTTTCCGAGGAATTTCTTCGTACTCTGGGGTAGCAGCGAATCTGTGGCCGAACTCAGATTTAATACTATCTGGGGTTGATTACAGACGTCCATGGGTGGCAGTAATTGCTCAGATGGACTGCACGCTCATCTGCTATTCCTATATTGTATAAAAATATATATTATCATTTTGTTTTACTATTAATGTATTTTAGAATGCACGTAAGAATTTATACTATAAAAAATCGGTTGTTTGTAAAGTCGGTTTACTGACGATAGTTGAACGTTACAACGTCGTAAGAAAATACTGATGGAATGGTTGCATTTTTCAAAAGAAATTTTTAATTTTATTTGTTTGATAGATATTTTGTATGGATATAGAAAAGGAGGTAAATACATAAATACTCGGAGGCCAATTGTGCCTCTTTGTCGCTCGTTCCGCGCTCTCGCTTGCACTTCAAGCCTTAAATGGAACGCCTCAGGGCGAGGTAACGCCGCATGAGTCATGTGTCGAATTATAAGACGTTGTCACCTTTTTTAAATAAAAAAATAAAAAACTATAATGCAGTCCACATGATGGTAAGTGGCTACTGCCCATGGACATCAGTAATTAACCATAGATAAGATTACATCCCGACTTAAGTTTGGTAATAGCACCGCTACCCTAATGGACTAAGTTGGAACGCTTCGAATAAGTATGTCTCCCTTACTTCAAAGTAGCGGTGGGTCGTTGAAGTTTTTTTCGTCAACGACACGTCAACGTTAATTTCCGTTGATCAACTAGTTAATTTCGTCAACGACTTAACGTGCTACTAATTTCAACTTGCATCAACAATAAACGATTTTTAACTCTGCTGCAACGATTAACGCGTCTCTACTGACGTGAGGTAAATGTTATTTTAGAAAAAAAATTACATAGTATATATTATAAATATCAAGAATTGATATAAATATTATTTCTCGATATTTGTAATAAATAATTATTAGATATATTCTACATAATTGGAGTTTAAATGATGTTATTATACCGACAAAATTAAGATATATGCTCGTCTGCTACTCGTATATTATAAAAAATATATATTTTTAACGTAAGTTTAATTCTAAACAAAATAAAATTTACGTTGAAAATAGCGAAACGTTCCGTTCAACGTCGTTGACGTATTTAACTAGTTAATTTCTATTGGGTTAACGTTGTTTCGTTGAAAGTGAATCAACGGTTGATTTAACTATAGTCTGATTCATAATTAGGTGTCCAAAATGTAAAAAAAGGTGTTGACCTATCAAGAAATTAGGTTTCAAATGGTAGTTTCTTATTTTTGACAATATTAAATTAATACAACAATAATAAAATAATAATCTAAATAAATTAAGATCAATTCACATTTTCTAATATTTATATTACCTCAATTTCGTTCCATACAGTAATAATAAACAAGTAATTAATTTAAAAAACCAAAAACCCGACTGCTCCAAAAAGGCTGAAGTAGAATTTCCAAAAGCAGTGAAATAAGTATTTCATTATTTTTATCCAGAAAGCCAATACAAAGATTCATAGTAGGTGTCTGCTTCAAAAACAAAACATGTTCTAACAATATTAACCTATTTTATCCTCGTAGTGCTCATTTACGCTATATAAAGAATCTATGTGTAAAATTCCAGCACGCTTAAGTTCAGCGGTTTCCCTTTGCGTTGATCTCTAGCACAGCAACTCACTCATTTAGTCAGACAGTCATCTCGATGTGTATATATGTACTAGCTGACCAGGCATACGTTGTGTTGCCATATAAATAAAAAAAATGTTAAGGGCGAACAATCCTTATCACTTAGGGGTAAAAAAATAGATAGTGGCCGATTCTCAGACCTACTGAATATGTACATAAAATTGGTGAAAATCGGTGAAGCCGTTTTGGAGGAGTACGGTAACTAACACGAGAATTTTATATATAAGATATATTTTATAATGTATGTGTAATCTTCTCTCAATTTCCTTTATTTTGACACCCTACTCGATAGGTTTGGTTATTTTTTTTTAAAACGTGTTACTATTTCGCGAGAAAAATTCACCATTTAAGGTCTATAAAATATATAACTTGAGTAATTCAAAGTTTCGGTCATTATTTTACCTCGTTAGAGGTACAATTTCATTATTTTTATCCAACAAGCTTGATACAAAATTTCATAGTGTTTGTTTCAAAATTGACGGTTGTTCAAATGAACTTTTAACCCTTATTTAACCCTCTACGGGGTTGATTTTTCGGAGGAGGATAAATAAGTGTGTCCTTGTTCCTATCCAGAAAGCCAAATACAAAATTTTATAGAAGTTGCTTCAAAATTAAAGGATTTCAAAAAAACTGTTTTTCCCTATTTTACCCTATTAAGGGTAGAATTTCCAAAAGGCCTTTCTTAGTACTTATTCACGCTATATAGAGAACCTATGTGCAAAATTTCAGAACTGTAAGGTCCTTGGTTTAGGCTGTACGTTGATTTCTGAAAAATGAAAAAGTCATTTAGTTAGTCAGTCAGTCAGTCACCTTGCTGTTTTATATATATACAAATATGTTTTTATAATCTCCGTTTAATTTCCTTTCATTTGATACCCTACTCGATATGTTCGGTTAACTTTCTTTTTTAAATGTGTTACTATTTCGCGCCAAAAATCCGCCATTTTGATTTTTTTTACTAACACCTATCTAAGGACACTCGGGTCATTGAGACAAATATAATGACACCTTAACTGTTGAAATTCATCCAGCCGTTTGTTAGATCGGATCAAATAAAGAAAGACAAACATACAAGATACGCGCGAAAAACATAACCCTTCCTTGGCAGTCGGGTAACAAGGTTTATGGTAGAAAATTAAAATGTGATAATGGTAACACAATCGGAACCCAAAACATTTCTGGTGCCGTCATTTTTAAGTTTCGTAGTATAATTAATAATTATAATTAATAGTTATAATTGTAAAGTTTTCGTTTTTTGTTGAGTTTGTTAAAGTTTTTGTTTCATGTTAATTTTGACAGTGACATATGTTTGTTTACATTTTGGACATTACATTACACCTAATTATGAATCAGACTATAGTCGGTTGACTCAACGGCCACCGCTACTTCAAAGGACACAGATAATTTTACCAATGTTGGCTGAAATAGGTGTGGCGTTGGTGCCTTCGCCTCGAACCACAATGGTCCTCCAAAGTAATTGTATATTTATAGACAAAACTTACTGATCAAAGACTCCAGTTTGATTAATACTAATTAAATTGAGATGAGTTAAAGGTGTAGGTTTAGGTAGCCCTGTAGTACCAGAGGAGAATAGAATTACTGCAATATCTCTCCAGCCCTCCACTGCTACTGGTAGGAAGTCCTCCACACTACCGTGTTGTGTTAAAAAATCTTTAAATAATAATTCTCCATTTGATTCGTCGCCGTAAATTATTATTTTTTCGCATCCAACGCTTTTTAAGACGTCCTTGTGAATGTCATAAGCGGTGGGCGAACAGAAAATGATTTTTGGTTTCGTCAATTCTAATTTACGTTGAATTCTCTCTGAAAATATATTGTTGTGTCAATAGGATATATTTTACAATACAATACATATACAAAACTCTTTATTTTACACCAAATTTAAAGTAACAAATACAAAATATTTTACAATAATCAAAGGTACAACTGGCGGTCTTATCACTAAATAGCGATCTCTTCCAGGCAACCATTTACTTATTGCAAGAAAGTAATATTGTATACAAGAGATCCATGGTAGGGGTGTACATGAGTATAATGGTCATATTTTAAATATATCAGCAGCTAGAGTATTTAAGAATAGAAGAAAACAAGAGAAAGATGAGAATACATAAAGTAATAATAGAATAGTATAAAAATAACAGGGTAACTAGGAAGCAGATTATAATGATAGATAAAATACTTTTACTTGATTTTTTAAAAAAACCAGTGATTGCGCACGTCGGATAATAATCGGTAAGGCATTCCATAGGTACACAGCCAATGCAGTAAAAGATTTACTAAAGAATGTTGAAGAAGAAGAAGGAGTTAATAGGGAAAGGTCTCCATTGGAGCGCAGTAAATGTGTATAGTGAGACAGATGCAAGTAATGAAAACGCTCTTTTAAATAATTAGGTGTGTTAGGGTTAAACAAGATGCAGTATAAAGCAGAAAGTATATAAGTATTCCGACGAAGACGAATTGGGAGCCACTTGAGTTTTTTACGATACTCAGAGACGTGATCATATATACGAATTCCAAACATGAATCGGATAAATAAGTTTTATATTATGATGTATATTATAATGTAGCTTAACTTAATTTGATATTAATTATTTATTATAGGACGTAGATTAATAAACGGACCTTTAAAATAACACTTCTTTATTCCTATAAAGAAGTGTTATTTTAAAAGCACTCCTGTGCAACATACAATAATGCACCACCGCCACACCTATTTCTGTTATAAGAGCAGTGTAGCGCTGCTGTGTTCTGGTTTGAACTGTGGTAAGGGAGACATACTTTTCCGAGAAGTTCCAGCTTAGTCCTCAGTGGTATCGGTGCATGTGGCCGACCTCAGGTAGGAATATCTAATCCTATCTGGGGTTGATTACAAATGTCCATGGGCGGCAGTAGCCTTACCATTAGGTGGACTACATACAAGCAGACGAGCTACTTCTATATTATAAATAAATTATAACGTACTAGCAGACCCGGCAAACTTTGTACCGCCTCAAAATCTATTTATCAAATATATTTCATATAAAATATAGCCTATGTTACTCGTGGATAATGTAGCTTTCGAATGGTGAAAGATTTTTTTAAATCGGTCCAGTAATTTTTGAGCCTATTCATTACAACTAAACATACAAACAAAGTTTTCCTCTTTATAATACTCGTATTAGTGTAGATATTTAACTTTTAAACGAGTATCGCTATACAAAACTGAAAGTTTTGTCTATGGATTGTCAACAGACCAACACTATTTTCGGTCCGACCAACATTAATTTAATCGTGCGACAATGTTGATGACAGTTATAGTAATCAAACTGCTAGTCCGCTCTGAAGTTGTTGCGAGCAGGTGTAGTCATACAATTTGCTATGTCGACGCGATTCATTTCTATATTCAGAGCGGACTAGCAGTTTTACGCGGACTATACGACCTATAATAAGTAAAATGGAAAAATCCTTCAGCCTTATCGCCTTTAAATTGGATGAAGCCTCAAAACGCTGATTTGATATTTTTTTTAAATAAAAACATTATTAAGTACTTATTAGAGAAATTGTACGTATAAATAACTAATAACGTAATTTACGTAATAAATGAATAAGTATTTCAAACATTTTAGAGACATTTTTAGTTTTTAAACTATCATTATTCATTAAGGTTACATTACCGTTTCTGCAGCTAACAGTAGCTGCGAACAAAGTGGCGCCAGTACACATAATCCCGAGCAGCGTCGGCATGAACTCCAATCTTTTGTCGCTGCAAATACTTATAACGTCACCCTTTTTCACTCCCATACGTCTGAGCGAGACGGCAATATCAACTGACAGTTGCAAGAATTGCTTATAAGTCATCGTTTCACCGGTATCTGCATTTTGCTAAAAATATAATAACGTTGCATATTTGTTGTTAAGATAATATTAGTTTGGTAATAGATAGTAAGTTAATATTTTGAAGGATTTAGCGCCATCTATTGTTGAGTAGAATAACTAAATAAACAAATGCAACTATCTATTAGTTCTTTCTACTTGATAATAGAGGGCACTTAAAGCGCAACTATACTTAATTTTACTGTTATTTGTGGGAGAATACTTCAGTTTATATATAAATATTCCGTTTTTAAAATCTCATGATATTAATTTCAAACTACCGCTCCGTATTAACAATAGGCTACCTGTATCATGCTATAAAAAGGGGGCGCGCAACTGTCAACAGATCAGAAGTTGTCCAATAGTGGGCACGGCACGGTGGTGCTCTGAACTGTTTGGTGTTTTGCTTGGGTGTTATTGTTACTGTGGTGGCATTAACGCTTATTCATTTAATTATTTTAACTATAATTTTTAAATGAAATGAAATGAAATGAAATGAAATTTATTTATTCCAAGAATTTAGTACACAAAGATAGTTACAGCAATAGAAGTTCGTACATTCTACCATTACAATGGTGTGCAATCATGTCAAATTGAAAAAAAAAATAGGAAAAAATAAAAATAAAATAAAAAAAAGTTAATTCGTATTAAATTATTAGATGTCATTTTTATTCTGTACATTGAAAATATTAATTTATGTCACAAAAGCAGTGTTGCATAAGCCATTCGGTAATTTTTCTCTTAAAAATGTTTAAGGTCAGATCTTTGTATTTGTCTGGTAATTTGTTATATATTTTTATAACTATAAGGTAAGCATTTTTTCTATATATTTCTAGTCGTGATTTTGGCATGAATAATCTAAATTTATTTTTGTCTGCATTCCTTCTTACATATTGAGATTGGATTTCAAAATAATGTGGATGCTGTCTGACAAACAGACAGACCTCCCTAATGTACATGCATGCTAGGGGCAGTATTCGATACTTTTTAAATAAAGGTCTACAAGAATCCACATGCCAAGCACCACAAATCGCTACGCATTTTTCTGAGTGCAAAATGCTTTAATTATGTCTACCGAGTTCCCCCACAATAACAGGCCGGATAATAAAACTGAAAACACATATCCATGGTATGCACTGAGTGCTGCTTCCGTCGATACCATAAGACGTATTCTTTTTATTGCAAACACAAACTTATTTAATTTATTACAGACATATTCAATGTGTCCTCTCCAGTTACAATTTTTGTCGAGTATTATTCCTAGAAATTTGATTTTCCCTACTTCTTCTATTGGAGTATTGTCATGAACTATATTTAAATTAATATGTCTTTTATTATACGTTTGGAATTGAATAACTTGTGATATTTTTGTACTACGCTTATTTCTTCCACAATTTCTTCAATTAACCAAATATAAAATTTAAATTTTGATGTTTAGAAAAAATATATATTTTTTACTTTTTTGAGAGGTTTGAACTCGGAACCCTCGAGCGCAAGCGCCACAATTTACCGTTAGACCATTGTTAGTGTACTCAGCAGCGTCGAAATGTGTGAACCGTATTTTGTTCGTGCGCTATGTTCTATAGCCGCGTTTCCCAACCTATGGTCCGCGGACCCCTGGGGGTCCGCGAGTATATGTATAGGGGTCCGCGGTGTCATCTCTGGACCATACATAAATCGCTCATTAAATGCAAAAGGACCCCAAAACGAAAAATCAGCAAACCAGTTTTATTAGAAAAATGTGATCTTTTTTTTGATGTGAAACATCTATAGCCGCACGTAAAAAAGATTTCTGGCGTGGCGACGATTACCTTTAACTACATAGACAAATGTTCTATAAGGGACAGAGCTATTAGAACAATGTGATAAAAAAAGACAACTAGTGTTTGACCTTGCGTTTCAAGTGTACGCAAACGTAAATATTGACCATGGAATATAGTGACCAATGATTACTTCAGTCAAAACGGGACATCGATTTTTTATGTCAAATACTTTTTACTTGAAAAAATATAGTTAGAAATAATAAAAAACACGCTTTTATGATAAAATTAACTAAAAAGTAGAAAATAATTTTCAATCTAGGAATCATTTAAGAAAAAGTAAATAGTATAATTGTGCAAAAAATGTGGGGCGCTTTATGAAAACTGATAAATGGAGCACCCCATGTTTTTTTCACAATTATAATATTTACTGTTACTTAATTGACAATGGCAACGGTTCATTTCGGAGACAACGGCACGAAGCATCGAAAAAAGGGACTGTCCCGTTAAAAACGGGACGTATGGACGTATATTTCTCATTGATAGTCATGCTTGTCAAAGACAATGAAATAATGGAACAGAAGGTAAAAAATGTCCAGAACTGTCGATAATAGTTTTAGTACATCGTTTACGTAGAAATTTTATAGTACAGTTTAACTAAATAAATTATTATTATATAAATATATAATTTGATGAAAGAATGTATCTATACAGATGTATCGACTGGTTTAAAATATACGATTTAAAAATTGTTTATATTTATTATCGTATATTAGTAAAGATTACTCACTCCTAACAAGAAAATGTACCCAGTTTTGAGAATTGAAATAGTTGCGTAAAAAAGTTTTGCCACGTCTCCGTGCTAAAATGTCCCTAAAATATTTGAAATAATTATTTATCTATTATGTAAATTACGCAGTATTAGTTATTTATTTGTAAATTTTCTCTAAAAATGTTTTTATTTGTCAAGAATTCAAAAAAAACTTACTAATAAGCCGTTTGTGGCTTCATTCAATTTCAAGGCGGCGAAGTATCTTTACTAATTTTTGTTTATTATTATCAGTTTTATTTTACACACGACCATTAATTGCAAAGTTGTGTACATTTTATAAATGTACTAGCTGACCCAGCAAACATTGTGTTGCCATATAAATAAAAAAAATGTTAAGGGTGAACAACCCTTATCACTTAAGAGATATGAAAAATAGATAGATAGTAGCCAATTCTCAGACTTACTGAATATGCATATAAATTTTGATGAAAATCAGTAAGAGCGTTTCGCAGGAGTACAGTAACTAACATCGTGACATGCGAATTTTATATAATCTTACCGTGGTCTTTTTGAGGATTAATTTCTGGCTATACAAAGATTGTTTATTAAATTATGTTTAGGTTAATTTATTCAATTAAAGAAATTTTAAAATACCGTATACTATCCTATATAAATTTTATGGTAATATTTTTTATTATTTACCACAGATATCGAAGAAAATTTAGAGATTAGGATACAGAATTTCCCATATATCGATTTTATTTTATTAAAATAAACTATAAAAAGTTATATTTTGACTAAAACACACTAATATAAAAATTAAGCAGTGGGATCTTAAACTATAACATACACGTATGAACATCGTGAGCTTCAATAAAATGTCACTTCTGTTCTGTTGATCTATGGTCATAGATCAATGAACATTTTTTCATTGATCTATGACAGTTCAATTCAATCAATGAAAGTTTTTGTCAATGAAAGTGATAAAGACGCAAAATGCATGCTCATGCATTTTGCGTCTTTATCACTTTCATTGACAAAAACATACTTTGTCTCTTTCTGGTTACTCATGTAATCATGGCGGATCGAACACGAAAAATAAACAAAATTTAATAATTTCTCTTCATTTACGTGTGATAGGTGATTCCATGAATCCTGTTTCTTTTTCGAGCATAATTTTTGCATTTATGCATTGCACAAGAAGGCATTTTGAGGCTTAAAATTCAAAATAATGACGTTTAACGTGTTCAGTGACATTCGTGTGTATTACTACGCCGCGCGAGAGCGACTGGAGTCGTTTTAACTCGTTTTACACCACTTGACGTATTTTGTATGTTTTAAGTATTGCCCGCTTATTTTTCTGATAATAAAATGTCTGACCGTGATAATTTAGAGAGTGAAAGTGATCAGCCTTCTGCAAAGAAAGCAAAATCACACTATGACACACCATCAAGTCATCAGTAAGTTAATTATTTTTTTATAATTAAAGTATGCATTTATCTGTGCATTAAGCACGCGTATATTTGGTGTGTTTTGAGCGCCAGCAAATGTAAAATCTACTATCTTGGTAGATTAAAATTCACATAAAATCATTGCATACAATGTTTTTAAATTATTAATTAATTTTAATGTCATTCTTCTCAGAGAATAAATTTATTAAGACTGACAGAATTGTATTTCAAAATCAGCTGATGGCGTGCAGCGCACGAAAGTTTTTTCTTATTTGTTATAAATATGAACATTAAAAAATTAATTAATTTTTCTAATCATAGTGGCATTTATTGTGAAACATTCATTATTGATACTTATAATTTACGATTTTAGTAATATATTGAAATAACTAGCTAAGATTCTTGAGTTTACTAATATATTGGAGCCAATTTATTTTTGATGTGAAACATCTATAGCCGCACGTAAAACCGATTTCTGGCGTGGCGACGCACGCTATACGATGGTATATATATACAGTCTTTATGCAGTAGTGTGTACGGTGTGGCGACGCGTCGCCATGCGCAATCGAATTCAATAAATAGTCATCGTTATCTGGAAAATTATCGTAATATTTTATTTTATCATTATGACATATTTAGTTCCTATCACAATATGTTCTTTTCTGCATATTACTTTTACAAAATAATGTCGATGTTTCACATCTGCCAGGCCCGTGACGGCTCATTTTTTTTTTTTAATTTTATTACTATTATTATTACACTATTATTAATTTATAAAAAAATACATAAATTGGTTTTTCAAATTATGTTTTGGCTCTCCTGTATAAAAATGAAATTTGGGATTGCGCTTTTTTTGCTGTTTATTTTATTAAGGACTCAAACGGACTAAACCCTTTGAGCTTGTGCCATGACACAGTGTAGTGTTAGTGAAATAGTGATAAGTGAACATTATAGAACACAAGAACAATGTGTCTACTCCCTTATGTGTTAAAACAAAGAAGTGCTGTGTCAGAGGACGCCGCCTTCATTATATGATTATTTAGCAGTTTAAGTTAGCGTAGAATTACTCATTAGTCATAAATTAGGCTAGATCGTAATTAATATAAAGTACCTATTAGTCACTTGGTACTTTATACAAACAAAAAAAAATTATTAAGGGGGTCCGTGAAAACTGTGCTGGATTTCCTAAGGATCCGTGCACTGAAAGAGGCTGGGAAAAGCTGTTCTATAGTCAGTGGCGGATTAAAAAAAAATTAAGGTCTAGGCTGTACAGTTTTCACCGCCCCTGCTTCTGCAACTAGAGGTAGTTTATCGGATTAGGTACTTTGCGCTTTTTTTTTTTGCTCGTCACGCCGGCTCGGTGACATGGTTCCCTTTTCATTTGCTCGCCGCGCCGGCTCATGATACGGTTCCCGTTTTTTTTTTGCTCGTCACGCCATTTCATGACACGTTTAAGGCATGAATGAACTAACTTCCTAAATAGCAAAAAAAAAAATCGGTTCCCAAAGGAGAATGCCCATTCTTGGTACTGATTTTTCTCATGCGTCAAAATGAAAGTAATATTAAAATTATTTTTTGATTTTTTTACATAATTTGTCGATCAGAATAGTTTCTTTGAACAGGGGATTCCATTTAAGATAAAATAAGACGACATGTTGATTGTTGTTCTTAAAAATTAAAATGGCGGAATTGTGTACTCGGAATTCAGTAAGATCTATTAGTGTTTTGATTAATGATTTTTCTCATGCATCAAAATTAAAGTAATATTAAAATTATTTTTTGATTTTTTTACATAGTTTGTGGATCAGAATAGTTTCTTTGAACAAGGGGGTTCCATTTAAGATAAAATAAGACGAAATGTTGATTGTTGTTCTTAAAAAATAAAATGGCGGTATTTTATACTCGGAATTCATTATTTTAGGTTTATAGGATTATTTTAAGTTTTTTTACCTACTACCTTTAAAAGTAAATGGAATATGTTAATCGAACTACATTATAAGTACCTACTATCAGTTAAAACCGACCATCAATCTATCGTCGGATATTTTCGATTTTAAGGTTATGTAAAATTTTGGTAAATAACTCCAGAACCCGGGTGCTGATCTAAAAAATAATTATTGTTGGTAGTATTTGGTTAATTATACATCGTCCACAACAAGTTTCAATTTGATGCAACTCTGGACGGCGGTCCATACTATCATGGGCATTGTCCTTTGCCGCCCCTAAAATCTGCCGCCCTAGGCTGAAGCCTACTCAGCCTGCTGGTAAATCCGCCACTGTCTATAGTGTTAATTGGCCAATCGTCTTTAGCGCACTGAATTATCACCTTATATGGTAATCTGCTCGGTCGTTCAGCACTCTCGATGAATCATCAGCTTGTTGACACTATTGCTTCAATTTAGCTTACGTGTTATTTTTAAATCTTTATTATTCACGCACACGTGGTTTTAATATCAAATTTATAAATATTGGTTAAATTAGTTGAATCGAAATACCATTTTTTTTTCTTCTCAAGGGGGAAACCTTTAAAAGGTACCCGACGACGTGGGAGCGACGCCGAGTTATGTGGGATTTTTACCGCACTAAAACCCCCGCGGTGGCCGTCCTCAACGCTTGTTGGAGAACTCCGGGATCTCCAACGGAACACAACCGGAGCCCTCCAAGCGCGATGCCCAACGAGCTCTACCATGGGGGAGCAGTTTTCGCTCCTCCCACACCATGTAGTGTTTACGACGGTATGCGATCACACATACCACCGTCCTTCCCAGGGTCGCTTGCTGGACGGTTTGAGCTCCCACTCTTGCCGCCCGCAACCCCGGAAGCCCCCTTTTAGTCGCCTCTTACGACAGGCAGGGGATACCGTAGCCCTGTTCTAGTCCCGGAACTACAGGGACAATTGTAGATCTACCTACCGGCGCGCCCACATATTATGACAAAATTCAACGTTTATTATACTTATCTATGGTTTATTATTGTAAATTTATTTTATGAAATTCATTTTTATTCAACGAACACGAATATTTAATAAATATTTATTTTATTTAAATAAATAAATTGGAACTCAAAAACTCGTAACTGAATTAAAATATTTAAAATGACTTACCAAAGCAATAATTTCTTTAAATTGCTTACATTTATCCATCATAAAATGGCCGAAATTCAAATGACCTGGCACCATGACGTCATTACTGCCGTAAATATAATTATTATTGCGCAGCATTTTATTTTAAAACTTTTATTATTCACGAATTTAAATGAGAAAAAATAAACGTGAAATAATACGTTGTAATAACATGAAGTATGTCAGAATTTCTTTTTATACTAATTGGGTATTTGCTCAGATGTTTCTGTTTCATGCAAATAATACCCATTTGCATGAAACTGAACAAATATGGGTATTTGAATTGTTCTACTTAATTAAAATACTCGTAAATGTCCAATGAACAAGCGTCCTTTTTTGTAAAAATAATCATCACAACTAAATTAGGTAATATACCATTATGTACGAGTTAGAGAAACTGCAGTGTGTATATAAAATAAATAATATTTTGTGTAAACCTTTTTTGTATAACATAGGTGTAGCAGACTAGTGCCTACTGCCCATGGATATCAGTAATCAACCCCAGATAAGGTTAGAATCCTATTCCTTCGCTACCCCAGAAGACTAAGCTGGAATGCCTCGGAAAAGTAGATCCCAATGTTAAGCGCTGCTGTGTTCTGGTTTGAAGGGAATAAGAGAGACTTACTTTTCCGAGACGTTCCAGTTTAGTCCACAGCAGTAGCGGCACATCTGTGGCCGACCTCAGGTAGGAATATCTAATCCTATCTGAGTTTGATTACAGATGTCCATGCGACAAGAGCCACTTACCATCAGGTGGGCTGCATGCTCGTCTATTTTATAAAAAAAATAGAACACAAGCTCTAAATTCAAAGGCATTTAAATATATCGCAGACATCGCCGCGTTTAGAAGTAAAAGCAATAATTTCTGAGTTTATTAAACATGTTTTTTACTTATCGGTAATTATTTTAATAATCCTCCGTATAGATAGATAACTTAGTTCAAATTACGTCAACTATGTTTTAATTACGAATATTGGCACAGTACCGGAACAATAAATAAAATTAAATATGCATGTTTCAATTCAAATCTTCAAATATTTCTAATTTTAATTAGTCACTAGTAGTGCCCGTGGCTTCACCCGCGTTTAAAAAAACAACATGATATACATACAACTGAAAATTTGTACCTTCATTAGAATGACAGTGGTGCCATCTGTCGAAAATTGGTCGTACCAACTCAGAAACTTGTGCCCCATTTAACGGTTTTGAAACCGCCCCACAATTCTTCCACAATTATACTATTTACTGTTCCTTAATTGGTTCCTAGGTTCCTAGGTTCCTAGGTTCCTATTGAAAATTATTTTCGACTTTTTAGTTGATTTTATCTTAAAAGCGTGGTTATTAGTTTTTTAAACTATATTTATTTTATAATTTTTTTAGTATTTGTTATTATAGCGACCACTATGCATCCTCTGTAAAAAAATCAAGTGTCTATCTATTACGGTTTAAGAGATAAAGCCCTGTGACTCACGAACAGACAGCGGAGGGTTTCGTTTTACCCTTTGAGTACGGAATCCTAAAAGTCATTCTACAGGAGGGCATTATAGATATGTTTCAGAACATTTGAGTCTCGTCTAAAACTTAAATTCACACTATACCAGTTATTGAAACTAAAGAGCAATAATTGTTGTAATCTTGTAACTTGCGATGAACTTTCTCTAAGGCGCTCAAACAATCTCGCCTCGAAAATAGTTAATCTTGAGGACGTTGATAAGGAGTTTTTTTAACACGCTTTTATTAGCTTGGGTTGTACGTATGTATGTATGTAACTATGTAACGGAATCTTTAAACACGAATTTTACCCACTTTGAACGGTCCGATTAATTTAAAATTTTCAACAATTATCAAGAACCGATGACAATACACGATTTTAATAATTTTATCCCATTCTCCTCATCAGGATCGTCAGGAATCAGGATTAACGATTTTCCTCGTGCGATTTTAGCGTGGTTTTTAGTTTTTAAACTATAACTACTTATCCTTACTATAATACTAGTGGTGCCCGCGGCTTCGCCCGCATTTTAAAGATATAATATGACACACATAAAACAGAAAATTCGTACCTTCATTCCAATGACAGTGGTGCCATCTGTCGGTCTTACCAACTCCCAAACCTTCGTGGGATTTTGGACAACAACTTTGCAAAAGATCATCACTTGATCAAATGCAAATAGATAGATGATCGACTAAGGGCCGATTTCACCAACGTCGCATAAATCTTATTCCCAGAATAAGTCGTTAGTTACTTCCGAGTAAGCCTATTTTACGTTTCACCAACATTTATCTGGACACAACCACAACACAACACCAACATGGATAAGTAAAGTAACTGTAAGTAAATTATGAAAAAATCGAATTTCGATCTTCTGGGTTGAAAGATCGATTCACTGAATCGATCCATTACTGGAGATCGATTAAAATAATCTATTTTTTGGTTCAAAAGATCGATTCTCCGATTAATCGATCTCAGATCGCCATCCCATCCGTAGTTCCCGTGGGATTTCCGGGATAAAAACTATCCTATGTCCTTTCTCGGGTCTCAGACTATCTTTGTACAAAATTCCATTTAAATCGGTTCAGTGGTTTAGCCGTGAAGAAGAGACAGACAGACAGAGTTACTTCCACATTTATAATATTAGTAAGGAAGTAAGGATTTGCTGACGGATACATAATTTGTTTGATCCTGATAACCTTTTTTTTTCGCTATCCTCGAAAAAAGATCGAAGATAGAATCGATTCTCGATAGGATAGGGCCTCGATTTTTTTGTGAATCGATTTATTGCACTTCGATTCGAATCGATTCAAAAATCGATCTTTTTCGGATAGAATCGCCACCCCTAATATAATCCCAATAAATCTATATAAACAAATATAATATTGCAACCGTCTTCGATTGCAAGAATTGATATTTTTAAACTCATGGTTATTTAGAGTATGCCAAAAGACCCACAAACGTAGGTAGGATCCATTACTGGAGACTGATTAAAAAAAACGCCTTTTTTTGGTCAAAAAGATCGATTCTCTGATTAATAGGTCTAACATCGCTATCTGGGATAAAAACTATCCTATGTCCATTCTAGGGTCTCAGACTATCTTTGTACAGAATTTCATTAAAATCGGTTCAGTGGTTTAGTCGTGAAGAAGAGACATACAGACAGACAGAGTTACTTTCGCATTTATAATATTAGTAAGGATATCGATTAAAATAATCGACTTTTTGGTCCAAAAGATCGATTCTCCGATTAATGGATCTTAGATCGCCATCCCTAGTTCCCGTGGGATTTCGGGGATAAAAACTATCCTATGTCCGTTCTCGGGTCTCAGACTATCTTTGTACAAAATTTCATTAAAATCGGTTCAGTGGTTTAGGCGTGAAGAAAAGACAACCAGACAGACAGACAGACAGACAGAGTTACTTTCGAATTTATAATATTAGTAAGGATTATAAATCCGAAAGTAACTCTGTCTGTCTGTCTCTTCTTCACGCCTTAACCACAGTACCGATTTTAATGAAATTTTGTACAAAGATAGTCTGAGACCCGAGAAAGGACATAGGTTAGTTTTAATCCCGGAAATCCCACGGAAACTAGGGATAGCGATCTAAGATCCATTAATAGGAGAATCGATCTTTTGGACCAAAAAGTCGATTATTTTAATCGATAGTAGTAAGGATTGAATCGTAAACTATGCATTTGATCAAGTGATGATCTTTAGCAAAGTTGTTGTCCACGAGCCCACGAAGGTTTCAGAGTTGGTACGACCAATTTTCGCCAGATGGCGCAACTGTCATTCCAATGAAGGTACGAATTTTCAGTTTTATGTATGTTAGTATGTCATATTATTTTCTACTAATATAGAAATAAAACGACAAAAAATATCAAACTTATTTTATAATTATCTAAATCAACAGTACAATAATACAACCATCACTAACTTGTAAGTAAAGAAACCGAGGTAAAACATAATAATTTATAAATCAAATAATAATTTTTATACAATTCAAGATTCAGGGCCTTTGTCCACCGCCGTCATCACCGAACCGTCACCGAATGACATTATTTTGGGCAGACTTTAATACGACATGACGGACGTGCGGTGGACACGAGGCTTTGTAAATGTATGTACGCTACTTCGGCGCCGTCATCTCGTTCTTAGTGACGGTCCGGTTACGACAGCGGTGGACAAACGCTCTTACGATATTTATAATGTGACGTCACAAAATAGAACTCCCCACCCCTTGTCACACAATGTCACTCTTCGACCCCCTCCCTCCCCGTTAATGTGACGTGGTGTGGTAAGGGCTCTCCCTTACCACACCACACACATACGCCTCGGAAAAGTCTCTACTTTTCCGAGGCGTTCCAGCTTAGTCCTCAGGGGTAGCGGCGCATCTGTGGCCGACCTCAGGTAGGAATATCTAATCCTATCTGGGGTTGATTACAGATGTCCATGGGCGGCAGTAGCCACTTACCATCAGGTACTGTATGCTCGTCTGTTACTCCTATATTTAAAAAAAAAAGAACGCTAAATCTTCAGTAGAAAAATTGCCCGTACATTATTTTACATACATTTACATTTATTTTACACAACAGTCGTATAAACCTCCTATAGTTCGATTCATAATTAGGTGTCCAAAATGTAAACATAGGTGTTGACCTATCAAGAAAATACGTTTCAAATAGTAGTTTCTTATTTTTGACGATATTAAAATAATACAACGATAATAAAATATAAATCTAAATAAATGAAGATCAATTCACATTTTCCAATATTTATATTACGTCAATTTCGTTCCATACAGTAATAATAATAAAAAACAAGGTTTATGGTAGAAAATTAAATTGTGATAATGGTAACACAATCGAGATCCAAAAAAAATTTGTGCCGCCATTTTTAAGTTTCGTAGCTGATGTTGTTCATTTTCGTGATCGTGATCGAACTCGAATGTTTTCTCGTTTTCATACCGCGTTTATTAAATTGTGTGTAGTTGTTAAAGTTTTTGTTTTTTGTTGATTTATTAAGGTTTACAATATCTGTAATCGTATTTGATAGTGACATTTCTTTGTTTACATTTTGGACACCTAATTATGAATCAAACTATAGCGATGCGAACTTAACTTTTATATCCAAAATTTGTACAATCCACAATAATTACACCTTTAATATATTTATTAAATATAAAATTTAATCATAATAACAAATTATAGTTATTTAAAATAATATGTTTTTTGTAAATAAGGCGATTTATTATAACAGTATTTTAAATCTAAAATTATTCTTTTTAAACTAATTTACTTAAAGTATAATAAAATAAAATAAATATATGCATATATGTGGAAGATATTCTTATATACTTTACTAAGTATATCATCGACTTAAATATAACTAAAACATTTTAATCACATATATTGCGAGTAGATATGGTGGTTCGATGATATCGATGATAACCAATATGGTTCGAGGGAGGCACTACCGTCACACCTATTTCTAGCCTGAAGGTGTTCTGTGGGAGAGTGTGCATGTCTCACTTTTTAGCATAGGAGAAGCAGACGAGCATGCGGTCCACCTGATGGTAAGCTACTGCAGCCCGGACGTATGTAATCAACCTCAGATAGGATTATACTGACCTGTGAGATTGGTCACAGATACGTCACTAGTCCTGAGGACTAAGCTCGAAGGTGGTAGAACCCTTTGTGGTTCGACTCCGGCGGCACCACCGCCACACCTATTTCTGTTATAACAGCAGTGTTAGGCGCTGCTGTGTTCTGGTTTGAAGGGTGTGGTAAGAGACATACTTTTCCGAGGCGTTCCAGCTTTGTCCTCAGGGGTAGCGGCGCATCTGTGGCCGACCTCAGGTAGGGAACTAATCTTATCTGGGATTGATTACAGTTGCCCACGGACGGCAATAGCCACACCATCAGGTGGACTGCATGCTCGTCTGCTACTCCTTTGTTATAAAAAAAGTTCATTTTGATATGCCAGTGACAAACTTTCACATATACTCGTATCACTGACAAATTCTCCCATGTGTGACCCATATGTGTTAACTTATCTACCACCTATGTTCGACTATGACAAATACTGCCGCTTAAAATCGCATAGAACAAAAATATAATCCAACGATTATGACAAATTTCTCCCGTTATACAATCGACTATGACAAATTCCTCCCACTTTCTTTCGATTGACTTTGACAAATCTTCCCACATAAGATGACCTTATGACAAAATCTGCCGCTTACGGTCGTATAGAAAAAAATCGATTTCCGGAAATTTTTCCCCTTACGCTATCATCATCAACAACCCATTACTGTCCCACTGCTGGGCACGGGTCTCCTCTCAGAATGAGAAGAATTAGGCCATAGTCCACCGCGCTGGCCAAGTGCGTATTGGTAGACTTCACATACCTTTGAAAATTGTTTTTTTTTTTTATAAATCTTTCAGGTATGCAGGTTTCCCCACGATGTTTTCCTTCACCGTTGAACAAATGATAATTAATGGGATTTGAACCTCGGACCCCTCGATCGAGAGGCCGAGTTCCTTAACCACTAGGCTATCACTGCCTTCTTACGCTATCAATTGTGACAAATTGCTCGTCTGTGACAAATCCTCTCACAAAACCAATTATTGTACGATGATTATGACAAATTCTTCCCACATATGACCAGTATGACAGATTCCTCGCACACATGATGTAAAACGACAAAATATCTCTGACGAACGCATAAAAACTATTGATTCGTTTGTCAGATTATGACAAATCCCTCCCACATACGACCACTATGACAAGTATCTCCCAAATGTGACCAAATGACAAATTCCTCCCAAATTATTTTCAAAATTCACTATATATGCAACGTTATCGACGTGAGCGCTTGTGGACTCCTATCATCATCAACCTTTCGTTCATGTACCTTCAAATGTCCCTTCAAAGTACATTTCTGTGTGAAAGCCCTTCCACAGACAGGACAAATGAATCTCTTATCATTCGTGTGTATCCTCATATGTTCCCGTAAGGTTTTCTTCCGTTGATACGACTTATGGCATATACTACACACGTGTATTCTCTCCCCATCGTGTTTTATCATGTGCATTTTTAGTGAATTCCGTGTGTAAAAGGCCAAATCACATTTATCACATTTATGGTTCCTTTCATTAAGATGATCTCGTCTAACATGACTGGACAAATGACCTGGTGTTATGTAACTTTGGGTACAGGCTTTACACTTATATCTCTTCAACTCCTCGTTATGTACCTCGGCGAGGTGTTTCTGTCTCGCGTAGAAGGATGACAGAGATATATTACATCGCTTACACGCGTATCTCACACCAGATTTATGTTCTTTCGACACATGATTCTCCCGTTTCGTGACCCTATCGAAGACAGCATCGCAGTATCTGCACGGAAAATCCCCAATTTCGTGTGTCCTCATGTGACCTCTTAGCCTCGCTTTTGAAGCGAACGCCTTGCCACAACTATCGCAAATATGATTCGGATAGTGCACGTTCATATGTGTGTTCAGACTGACGAAGTTTAAGAAGGTCTTCTTACAAACAGGGCAGTCGAGTTGGTCCTTTTCTAGCTTGAAGGGCAGCTTGTTCCACCTCGGCGTACAGTGGCTCACACAACTATCTATATGCTGTTTCAACTCTGTATAATCTGACAAATCCGTTTTGCAGATCTTACATCTTAAACTGGTAGATGCTTTATAAAACCGTTGGAGATTCGACGAGATCATCTTCTTGAAAGCTGCGTGAATATTCGATATACTGTGTTCTGTCACGTGTGTCTTGATATCGTCCAAACTCGTGGACTTTTCTGGACATATCGAGCAGGCGTAGGTTCTGTTCTTCCCCATTTTGAAAGGAAACAGACCAGCTTCGACCATTTTTACCGATTCGCTGATATCGTGGACTTTTTTGACGGAGTACGACGACGCTTGCCGTCTCGTTCTTCTCGGTCGGTACTCTTCTACTGGCTCCTTTTTTATAGATAGACCGTTTAGAACTGTGAAAAGAAGTTTCATAAAATGTACATGTTGCAATCAAAACTCTTAGGGCGTTTGTCCACCGCTGTCGTCGCCGGACCGTCACCGAGAACGACATGACGGCGTCGAAGTAGCGGTACATACATTTACTACAGCCGCGTGTCCAGCGCACATCCGTCATGTCATATTAACGTTGGCCCGACATAATCTCGTTCTCGGTGACGGTTCGGTGACGGCGGCGGTGGAAAAACGCCCTTAGCGCCGGGTTGCATCGAAAGCCCGTTTAAAGTTTGCATTAAAGTTAAATATAACATTAACTTTGACGGTAGCGATGGAATGTAACCATTCTGTGTTGCTCCAATTTATTTGTCATTACTATAGTCGTCACAATTTAATAGGCCCAATTTGACACATGCCATACTTATGTCATTAATGTCTTAAACTAACTTTTTAGTAGGCAGTTTGCGACCACGTGAGGGCTAGAGCTTGCGGCTTCAAGGCATTCGGAAGAAACCATAATCGATTAACTTTCAAATAATCGAAATTTAGAATTACCAATAACTAATTATTTATCCCTTTTTTATCATAACAACAATAAAGTAATCAAGACTTTGTTTCTTAGTGAATGATAAAACGAAAAAAATATAGTTTACGAGCGATGCTTTATTCAATCTTCTAAACATGATTAAATTTTTAAATTACAGTAGAATTTATATTCTTTTCCTCTTTTTATTAAATATTTAGATGATTTAGAAAAATATTAAATAAATATTCTACTTGCAAAATATTAAGAAATCGATACAATTCGATGTTGGGTTGTCATCGATTTGTCGTAAAAATCGGTTTCTTTGGTTATCGATTTGTATGTCACATGCTTAGTGCCTCGCGATGGCATGTGTCAAAATGGGCCTATTAAATTGTGACGACTATAAAATATGGTGACAGCGATACAAATGACATGTATCGCACGGTTGCCAACTTAGGGGTTTTCCCCCCAGATTTAGGGGGTAAATGAGTGGTATGGGATTTTTCTAGGGGTTTTATATGTCTAGGGGTATTTTTAGGGGTTTTGTAAAGCCGCGGCGAGCAAAAAAAAAACAAAACGGGAAACGTGTCATAAGCTTGCACGGCGTCCAAATATTTTTGAGAGTTGGTAACACTGATGTATCGCAGTCACCATATTTTTAGTCAACGTTGACAAATACGGATGTTGACAAATACAATAACTTTAACCGATTGAAATCGGTTAATGTTAAGTGTAGTTATGACGTAATTTCAACCTGAACTAAAATGGTGCAACTAATTTATTTTTTTACCCAGCGATTAGACGGTTAGTTAGGCTTTTGTAAATGTTAAAGATACATGATGCAACCTACCCTTAACCATTCAAGCAAGCAGCAAGGCTCTAGTCAAAACTACTTTTGGTTGAATATATGATTTTAGACTAAAATTATCGCGGAATTGAGACATTTTATTATGTAACGGGTACTCACGATATGCGTTTTTATTGCCGATATTTCGACCCAGTTGCATGGATCGTGGTCACGGCGAAACTCGCCGAGTTTCGCCGTGACCCGTTGCCGTACCCGTTACATAATAAAAATACTTTTGGTTGACTTCGCGATTTCTAATATAAAATATCGGCTTCTAAACTTCTACAATATTAGAAGAATTAAGAATGATTGGGCCCTCAAAGAATGGATTTGAGCCCTACCCTAATCGACAGTAAGGGTATATACAGCTACTAGCTGACCACGCAAACGTTGTGTTGCCATATAAATAAAAAAATGTTAAGGGTGAACAACCCTTATCACTTAGGGGTAGAAGAATAGATAGTAGCGATTCTCAGACCTATTGAATATGCATATAAAATTTGGTGAAAATCGGTAAAGCCGTTTCGGAGGAGTACGGTAACTAACATTGTGACACGAGAATTTTATATATAAGATTATAACCGCCCAACAGGACCCTTAATTAATGAATAGCCCCTTCTATACTAAAATACTAGCTGACCCGGCAAACTTTGTTCCGCCTCAAAATCTATTTATCAAATATATTTCATATCAAATATAGCCTATGTTACTCGTGGATAATGTAGCTTTCGAATGGTGAAAGAATTTTAAAATCGGTCCAGTAGCTTTTGAGCCTATTCATTACAACCAAACAAACAAAGTTTTCCTCTTCTTTTTTATTCATCTATACTAATATTATAAAGAAGAAAACTTTGTTTGTTTGATTGTAATGAATAGGCTCAAAAACTACTGGACCGATTTTTAAAATTCTTTCACCATTCGAGAGCTACATTATCCACGAGTAACATAGGCTATATTTTATATGAAATATATTTGATAAATAGATTTTGAGGCGGTATAAAGTTTGGTGGGTCACCTAGTAAATATATATTTTGCAACTTACTCATGCCGTCATCATTCGCCATTGACAATTCTTGCTTAACTTTTTTAAAAATCCTCTCATCCTCGTCTGAAACAACATAAATTTTTTCATAAAAAAAACTTTGCCCAAAATTTCAGTATATTCTATATTTGAAGATAGAACCCTTTGTGGTTCGACTCCGGCTGCACCATCGCCACACCTATTTCTGTTATAACAGCAGTGTTAAGCGCTGCTGTGTTCTGGTTTGAAGTGTGGTGAGCGACATTCGAATCCGAGGCGTTCCAGCTTAGTCCTCAAGGGTAGCGGAGCTATGGCCGATCTCAAGTAGGAATCTAATCTTATCTGGAGTTGATTACAGATACATATCCGAGGCGTTCCGCCTTGAGTCTTTTAGGGTAGTGGCGCTATGGCCGATCTCAAGTAGGAATCGAATCTTATCTGGGGTTGATTACAGATGTTCATACGGCAATAGCTTACCATCAGGTGGACTGCATGCTCGTCTACTACTGCTATATTAAGAAAAACTCACCGCTTTCCTCACAGTGTATTGATCCTGTATCAAAGTCGTCTTCATTGTCCATTTCCGATTCCTCCTTAACATTTGGCTCTTCGATTTCTGAAAATAACATACAAATAAATAATTAGTTTAAAAACTAAAAACCACGCTAAAATCGCACAAGGATAATCGTTAATCCTGACAATCCTTATGAGAGTGGGACAAAATTTTTAAAATCGTGTATTGTCATCGGCTCTCGATAAATGCTCAAAATTTTAAATTAATCGGACCATTCAAAGTGGGTAAAAATCGAGTTCAAAGATTCCGTTACATACATACAGGTCAAGTTAATAAAAGCATGGTAAAAACATCTTATATTCACATCCATACGGTTTATCACTCAAAAACACTTTTAAATACAGTTAATCTTGGTAAACCGACCACCATTTGCAAGGTGTCAGATTAATTAATTTTTTGGACTACACAGTACTGCCTTTGTAGTCGGAAAAAATTTAAAAAGGTCCTTGGAGAATATATTGTAAAAAAAATGCGAGACAAATGATTTATTTTTATATAATATAGGAGTAGCAGACGAGCATGCAGTCCACCTGATGGTAAGTGGCTACTGCCGCCCATGGACATCTGTAATCAACCCCAGATAGTATTAGGTATTGCTAACTGAGGGCACAGATGCGCCGCTACCCCTGAGGTCTAAGCTGGAACGCCTCGGTAAGTATGTCTCCCTTACCACACTTCATATCGACACACAGCAGCGCTTAAGACTGCTGTTATAGTCACTGTAGTATGCTGTTATAACAGAAATAGGTGTGGCGGTGGTGCTGCCGTCGAACCACAAAGGGTACTAAAACTTACTCCGTAACTTCAAGGTGTCCTGGAGTGCCTTCAGCGAAGCTTCTACCATCTCCCTGAAGGAGACAGCATCACGTAGCTTCGTGATGCACGGGCCACATATGAGGCGTTTCGTGTCGTCGAGGACTAAAGTGTATACCTGGTGAATAATGTGTAAATATTGAATTAACTTTGGAAATAAAAGTTACCTTACGTATAATATGTATAAGTGTATTGTTCAACCCATCACTGTCCCACTGCTGGGCACGGGTCTCCTCTCAGAATGAGAAGGATTAGGCCATAGTCCACCGCGCTGGCCAAGTGCGAATTGGTAGAATTCATACCTTTGACAACTTTTTATTTTTATTATTATTATTATGTGGGCATATATTTAAAATAAAATAAAATAAAAAAATAATTTATAAAAGGTATATGTGAAATAGTGATATTGTATGAAGCTTGTCAAAATATTTTTTTCTTATTAGAATCTTTCATTGAATCTAACATCAAATCAACCCATTACTGTCCCACTGCTGGGCACGGGTCTCCTCTCAGAATGAGAAGGATTAGGCCATAGTCCACCGCGCTGGCCAAGTGCGAATTGGTAGACTTCATACCTTTGACAACTTTTTATTTTTATTACTATTATTATATAGGCATATATTTAAAATAAAAAAATAATTTATAAAAGGTATATGTGAAATAGTGATATTGTATGAAGCTTGTCAAAATATTTTTTTCTTATTAGAATCTTTCATTGAATCTAACATCAAATCTACCCATTACTGTCCCACTGCTGAGTACGGGTCTCCTCTCAGAATGAGAAGGATTAGGCCATAGTCCTCCGTGCTGGACAAGGGCGTATTGGTAGACTTCATAGACCTATGAGAACTTTTTTTTTCAGAATAGGTGTATATATTATGTTTTTCTTCACTGCTACCAAGTGATAATTATTCTGTAATATGCACATAACTTTGAAAAGTCTGAGGTGGATACTTGAGAATCGAATCTAGGACTTCCCGATTGAGACCGAATTCAACTACTAGGTGAAATAAAAACAAAAACAATACAAACTAAAAATGTATTAATACGGCGATATTCGTCGAAAAATCTTAATAATTATTTATTTATTTATTTACTCACAAACACATATCATTACAGGTCCTTCCCAAAGCGATAGTGTGGTTCCTTAATTTTTAACAAAATAGCACAGTACATACAGTGTCGTTTTTGTGAATTCATTCAGAGAGCAAGAGAATATATCAATTAAATCTGCAACGAGGTTTAAAGTAGGTACTATTATACTAACTATAATAATAATAATTACTATTTATAAGACACTTACGTCTATCGAGAAGCATTTTAGCAGCATTTCAGTGAACGATTCCATGTTATTATCGCATTTCGTAAGCATACTCTTCACTACACCTTCATTAAGGCACAAATTGCAAGTACCCAAGAGAGGCAGCGGCTCCACCATAATCCCCGTATCCATTTTGGATTCCCGCGAGTTTAATCTACTATATATTTAATACGAATAATAACAAAAACGTAAACTAAACATAGTTTCACATTGAAAACAAGAACATCCTAATTCCTATAACATCACATCGCAGTGCGTTTGACAATGTGTGACATTGACGTTTTGGTATATTTTTTGTAAGATAGATTCTTGGCTTTTTGCCACTTTATCTATGAGCTTAGATACAAAAAGAAAAGGAGGGAAATAAAAAACGTCTTTCTAGTAGTAAAAAAGGGATTTAAAAGAACTTATTTTTACCTATTCCTCTGGATCAGTGGTTTTTCTGGGATAAAAGGTGCTTTGTGATCTTTTCTGGACCCGTGACATGTAGATGTAGTGTAACTACTAATTGTATAAATCTATAAATTTAAATATCAATACATTGTAATAGTATATAAATAACAATATAATTGCAACACGTAAATAACATAAAATTGTATAAGTCATATAATTCATTAACTGTATAAAATAAATCATGTATGTACGCCGGACAAACAGTCCCAATTTTATATATGTAATTTCGCCGCTCTCTGCTCGTTGCGCAGCTCTCGTGCGCAGATCTGAATGAGCGGCGCGAACGCCATTTGCAATACGATTGAATGTAAAAGAAACAGTTCTCCGTTGGCGCCAATTTGGTAAGCACGCATCGCTCCCTAAATATACAAAATTTCTTGACAATCGGTTTATTCGTTTTGTAGTTAAGGCATGAAAACATTATTTTCATTTTATTTACGAGGGAAAACGTTCGAAAGGTACCCTATGCCGTGGGAGCGGCACGTGGGACTTTTACCGCGCTAAATCTCCCCGTGGCCGTCCTCGGCGCTGCGTAGAGGATTCCTGGATCTCCAGAGGAACGCAACCTTTTTGTTTTGTTTACGAGGGGGAAACCTTCAAAAGGTACCCGGCGCCGTGAGAGGGACGCCGGGTTATGTAGGATTTCTACCGCACTAAAACCCCTCCGGTGGCCGTCCTCAGCGCTGCGTACAGGACTCCGGGATCTCTAAAGGAACGCAACCGGAGTCCTCTTAGCGCGTTGTCTCATCGGGCTCTGTCCAGGTGAGCTTGAAGCTCGCCATACCGTCTGGAGCGTACGACGGTATGCGACCACACATACCGCCGCCCTTCCCGGGGTCGCTTGCCGGGCGGTTCGAGTTCCCACTCTTGCCGCCCGCAACCCCGGAAGCCCCCTTTTAGTCGCCAGAGGAACGCAACCAAAGTCCTCTTAGCGCGTTGCCCCATCGGGCTCTGCCCAGGTGAGCTTGACGCTCGCCACACCGTCTGGAGCGTACGACGGTATGCGACCACACATACCGCTATCCATCCCAGGGTCGCTGGCTCTCTCTTGCCACCCGTAAACCCCTTTTAGTCGTCTCTTACGACAGGCTAGGCAGGGGATACCGTAGTCCTATTCTGGCCCGGAACCACAAGGGCAAAGGCATGAAACCATAGCAAACGAAAATACATTTGCATCTACAATATAATATTAGATAGAATTAGAATATCAGATGCATTTCAAAGTATAAATGCCGCGATAATATTAGTCTAAAATCATACAACATCAGATACGTTTATATAATTAACATTTAATGCTAAAATTAAAACAATAAAACATAATTGACTTTGCAATAACATACTTAAGTACCACTAGTTCTTATCATCGTTTTTTCTTTATTACTTTCCGACCGCCATCTTGTTCTGTCCCGCGCTTCAGGAGCTCTTGAGGGATGGGCAACTGTCCGCGGTTGTCAACACCGGGACCGGGTCGCAATTTCTTTTTGTACTCGGGGTATTTGTAAATAGATTCTGACGGCCTGAACTGTACACTGCCGTTGTGGAAGTGTAGGTCTCTGGAAAACACTTCTTATTATTATCTATTTGTACAAAATTTACATAACCATGTTTCATACTTACAACTTAAACGTCAAGAGTCAAGACAATGCATACAATCTAAATATATATAACTCAAAGGTGACTGACTGACATAGTGATCTATTAACGCACAGCCCAAACCACTGCACGGATCGTGCTAAAATTTGGCATGCAGGTAGATGTTATGACGTAGGCAGCCGCTAAGAAAGGATTTTGATCAATTCTACCCCCAAGGGGATAAAATTGGGGATGAAAATATTACTTCGTAACGCGAGCGAAGCCGCAGGCAAAAGCTCGTACGTACATAAATTATCACGAAAAATTTATAAAAATAATACTATAATAAATTAATTTGTATAGTTTTCGAAGAATACAAAGCACAAAAATAGAAAAGGACGGTAGGAAGGAGTAGCAGGCGAGCATGCAGCCCATCTGATGGTAAGTGGCAACTTCCGCCCGTGGTCATCTGTAATCAACCCCAGATAGGATTAAATTCCTACCTGGGGCCGGCCACAGATGCGCCGCTACCCCTGAGGACTAAGCTGCAATGTCGGAAAAATATGTCACACCCTTCAAACCAGAACATAACAGCGCTTAACACTGCTTTTATTAGGTAACACTGTTGTCACTGCTGTTGATGTTGTTTTTTTTTATGATTAAAGAGTAGCAGACGAGCATGCAGTCCACCTGATGGTAAGTGGCTACTGCCGCCCATGGACATCTGCAATCAACCCCAGATAGGATTAGATATTCCTACCTGAGGTCGGCCACAGATGCGCTGCTACCCCTGAGGACAAAGGTGGTACGCCTCGGAAAAGTATGTCTCCCTTACCACACCCTTCAAACCGGAACACAGCAGCTCCTAACACTGCTGTTATTAGGCAGAAATAGGTGTGGCGCTGGTGCCGCCGGAGTCGAACCACTAAGAGTCCTACCACCTTCAAACTGTTGTTATTATGTAACACTGTTGTCACTGCTGTTGATATTGTTGTTGTTGTCACCTTATATTTGGGAACTGAAAGGGCGCGAACACACGAAACTCGATGTGTTTCTTGTATTCCTCCCACGTACACTTGAGCAACTCGTTTCGTTGTAATGAGTAATGCTTTGTGTAGACGTATTCGAAGAGGCCCTGCTCGAAAGCTGGAAGCGTTCTGTATTTGCTGCCGATTTCCTTTGAGATTTCTGTAAAAATGTATTATGTGATTGTTATATACTAAGCTTTTCCTTCTATACCCTAAAGGCACATAGTGTCCTTGTTAGCGACGTCTTCAACCCATTAGAATTAGTTATGTATAATAAGAGTTTTAATTGAAAATAAAAGATAATCTATATTGGGTATTAGGGATATTTATAAGAATGTAATTTGATAGAATAGGTTGTTTTATTAGTTAGAATAGTTTTAGAAATAATTAAAATATAAATAGTAACGAAAAGAGTTACACGTGTCAGTTACACGTGCCAGTTACACGTGTCACCATTATAACCTTGTAACCTTGTGAACCCCGAATTATCCTTGGACACGTCGCGACAGGTCCGAAAGACAGAAAGAGACGCGTGAAGCGAGATGGGTATATGCTCGCACGCCATTGGCCTACAGAGGCATATTACTAGTGAGACCTGTCGCGCGTTCCGTACCTTAATTCGGGGTATAAATATAGGTCCGATTTGCGGACTATGTACAGTCGAATTCTGAGCTTCTATGGAAATATACGCATTTGAAAGATAAGAACATTGGAAGGTTTTCTTCGGTCGACCGGCACCTCTCCCGATACGTCACATTGTTTGGTCCTTCTACGTCGGATAGGGAAGAGAAGAAAAAACCGAAGATGCCTACCGTTCGTTCAAGGTCACCGTCACGCTCCAAGCAGGAAGAACGAAGCTCAGAAGAATCAAGAACGGACTGGTCGATTTTCACACCTACGGACACCGTGACTGCGTCAACGTCCACATCTCGTCACACGATCGCCACCGCCCTCAACCGCCGCATCCGCCTCGACGCATGGAAGAAGAACGCGCGCCGCGACGGCCGCGACCGCAGCCGCCGCCGACGCCACCGCAACCGAGGCACCGAGCGCGACGACTACGACCGCGACCGCGACCACAACGACGAGTAGAACTACGCGCACCGCACCGACCGCGACTGCGCCCGCACGCAGCGTGTCCACGAATCCCGCGACTACGATGCCCGCACCCGCGAGCATCCCGCACCACGAACCACACACGCATCTGAAGAACATTGGAAGGCCTAGC
This sequence comes from Epargyreus clarus clarus, assembly GCA_014595695.2. NCBI lineage: Eukaryota > Metazoa > Arthropoda > Insecta > Lepidoptera > Hesperiidae > Epargyreus > Epargyreus clarus. Next base: position 1,492,811 of record JACTTY020000078.1, read on the forward strand.
GTCCCTCCGTTCGCGTCTTCAGACACCGTGGTCCCTCGGACGACCAGATCCTCAAGGTCACGCAAGGCAGAACTCAGAGCACAAGTGGAACTTCAGAAAAAGCAGCTAGCGGCCGCGGAGACCGCCGCAGCCCTCGCACGCACCGAACTGGAACTTGCACAATGCGACTCCGAAGATGAAGTAGACAACGAATTCGAAGCTGAACGTCACTCGCACATCGAACAATGGGTCCAACACACCGCGTCTTACGTGGAAGCCCCGAATGAAAAGGAAGTACCTTCACACAAGAGCGAACTTAAAGAACTCGCCGACGCCATTATCGTCGCCGCGCGCACAACGCAACCAACGCCTGCGGCTCATAAGGTATGGGACTTACCCGACTTCAACGGATCTAACGAAGAATGGCTGCCTTTCAAGAGGTCATATATGGACAGCGCGGAGCAGTTTAACGACGTACAGAACATGGCTCGCCTAAGAAGAACAATAAAGGGAGCCGCCAGAGAAGCAATACGAAGCCTGCTTTTCGCATCGTCGGAACCTCAAGAAATCCTCGCCGCGTTAGAACGTCGTTTCGGGAGACCAGAGCAACTAGTTCTCGCAGAAGTTGAAAGGATGAAGGACTTACCCCGTATTAGCGACGCACCCAGGGACATCTGCGCATTCGCGAGTCAAGTCAGCAACGCCGTTACAACGATAGAAGCTTTGAAGAAAGTCCAGTATTTATATTCACCGGAGATCACAAGAGTCGTCATTGAGAAGCTGTCACCCATACTTCGGTATCGATGGTTCGACTTCAACGCCAGCATGGGCCACGATGAACCAGAACTGGTGAAACTTAAGAAGTTCCTCAATTCTGAAGCTGATTTGTGTGGATCGTTTGCACCGCCCGAACTGATTAAGAAGAGGTTCGGGCAAAGAAGATTCCCTGTCCACACAACGCAAGATGACGAAGAAGAAACGCACATCGTAGCAACGTCATCGGAACCATATAAGAAGAACTGCTTCCATTGCAATGGAGAACACTGGCTCACCGAATGCAAGAATTTTAAGGAAGCAACAACCGATGAGAAATGGGAAATAGCGAAACAGAAGCGTTTATGTTTCAAGTGTCTGCGACTGAGACACGTACGAACGAATTGTAAAGCACAGCCGTGCAGAAAATGTAAGAGACCGCACCACACGTTGTTGCACTCGGAGCTGACTCGCACAACAGCACCGTCTACGCAACAACAGAAGCTCGCACCGTCCCCCTGTAATCAAGCAAAGGAAATAGAAGATGTTCGTCCCGTCTACGCCGCAGCGGATGGGGCAAGAATTTATTTGAAGATGATGCCTGTCGATATCTACGGACCCAAAGGATCAGCCCGCGTACTAGCACTACTAGACGAGGGCTCAACGGTTTCCCTGCTGGACGCCTCCATCGCCTCACGTATTGGGGCCACGGGAGAAGAAAAAGAATTAATATTGGAAACCGTCGGTGGGAAAATAATCACCAAAGAAAAGTCACAGAAAATTGATCTGAAGATAAGAGGCATACACAGGAGGGACAAACGAGCCTTGAGAGGCGTGCGCACCGTTGAAGAACTGAAGTTGTCACCTCAATATGTAGATGGGAAATCTATTGAACGATGCGACCATCTGAAGAATTTAAAGAATGAATTAGTATATGAAAAAGGAAGGCCCGCACTGCTCATCGGTCAGGACAACTGGGACCTCATAGTCTCAAGGAAGATCGTGAAAGGGAAACGAAGCGAACCTGTGGCTTCTCTCACAAGCCTGGGTTGGGTACTTCACGGGGGCCACACCGGGATAGCTTCAGTTCACTTCATCAACCATTGTCGAATAAATAATAAAGAAGAATCACTTGAAGAATTAATTAAGAAGCACTTCGAATTAGACTCAATTGGAATAAGAGAACGACGTCCTAGCAACGATGCAGATGAACGAGCGTTGAAGATACTTAAAGAATCTACAAGGCAGTTACCAGATGGAAGATACGAGTCCGGGCTTCTGTGGAAATCTGAAGACGAGAGGTTGCCCAATAACTACACTCAAGCTCGCAACAGGCTGCTGGGTGTTGAAAGAAAACTGGACAGAGACGCAACCCTCAATGAAGAATATAGCAAGCAACTAGGTAACCTCTTGACGAGCGCGTACGCCGAAGAAGCACCGGAGAACATCACAATGGGCCGGACTTTCTATCTTCCTCATTTCGCCGTGAAACATCCATTGAAAGGGAAGATTCGAATAGTATTCGACGCCGCCGCTAAGCATGAAGGGAAGAGCCTGAACGACGCGCTGCTACCAGGTCCAGACCTACTCCAATCTCTCTTTGGGGTATTAATACGATTCCGAGAGGGGCCCGTAGCAGTCGTCGCTGACGTGAAAGAAATGTTCCTGCAAATCCAGATAAGAGAGGAAGACCGCGACAGCCTACGCTTTCTTTGGCGAGGTGAAGACCGAGGATCGAAGCCCAAAGAATATAGAATGAAGTCTGTAATCTTCGGCGCCGCGTCTTCTCCAGCAACGGCTATCTACGTGAAGAACATCAACGCGGAGCAACATGCAAAGGAACATCCGAGGGCAGCCCGAGCAATCATCCGCAACCATTATATGGATGATTACCTACAGAGGTTTTCTACAACGGAAGAGGCGGCATCCGTTGCTGACGAAGTAAATCAAGTGCACAAGAAGGCTGGATTCATATTGAAGCAATGGGCCAGCAATAAAGAAGAAGCCTTAGCCAAGATAGACGCGAACGAGAATATTAAAGAAAAAAGACTTGGCCAAGAAGAAGAGAAAACATTAGGTATGAGGTGGCTCGTACAAGAAGACGCATTAGTCTTCAACGTCGGTCTCAGAAACACACCATTGGAGGTCAAGAATGGCAACAAGAAGCCCACGAAGAGAGAAGTCACCAGCGCAGTAATGTCTACCTTCGACCCGCTTGGACTCGCTACCCCAGTCCTGATAATGGGGAAAAGAATCATACAAGACCTCTGGAGAACCGGAGTCCAGTGGGACGAAGAAGTCAATGAGGAACAGCATCGCGCCTGGGAAGAATACGCTGGGAACGTCAAGTCCTTGAGCTGCTTGAAGATACCTCGATGTCTAGCACCAACAACGAGATCGGGCGAAGTACACACCTTCGTCGACGCCAGTGAAACCGCATACGCCGCCGCCGTGTATTGGAGGTCAACAGCTGACAACGGGGAGGTCAACATCAGGCTGATGGCTGGGAAGGCGCGAGTGGCCCCAGTGAAAGCCACATCGATTCCCCGCCTCGAACTACAAGCTGCTCTGTTGGGTGCAAGACTGGCTGCGTCCGTATGCGAAGAAACCGATCTCACTGTTACCAGTAGAGTATTCTGGTCGGACTCCACGACCGTTCTACAATGGCTGAAGGCGGACCCACGACGATTCAAGGTGTTCGTTGCACATAGACTCGCCGCCATAGAAGAACTCTCTAAGCCGAACGAATGGAGGTGGGTATCCACCAAGGACAACCCAGCTGATGATGCGACTAGGAACACCCCACGAGACTTCAACGAAGAGGCAAGATGGTTCAGAGGTCCCGCGTTCCTTTACGGTCCGAAATCTGACTGGCCCGTAAAGAAGATACTGAAACAAGAAGATGACTCTGAAATAAAGAAAAAGAGTGCCTGCACCATCGCCGCCGTTAATGAAAAAGAGAAGTTGCTCGACCCTCGCAAGTTCAGTAATTGGTGGCGCCTTCTGAGGACGACGGTCAGGATTCATATGTTTATAGACATGTGTCGAAGGAAATGCAACAAAGAAAACTCCGAAAAGAAGGCTAATGAAACTCACCTGTGTATCGACCGCAAGTATTTAAAGAAGGCAGAAGCGACATTAATAAGAAACAGTCAAGATGAAGCATTCGAACGCGAAATAAATAGCATGAAACGAAATAAACCAATCGAACGTTCCAGCCGGTTGGGAAATGTGGACGTCACTCTGAACGATGACGGAATTCTTCGACTCCGGAGCCGGACATCGAAGATCGAAACGATTGGAAAAGGACTGCCGATCCTTGATGGGGGGAGCACGCTCCCGCGCAACATATGGCCGCGGGGGCAAATCGAGAAGACATTCCCTGGGCCTGACGGGAGAATCCGCATCGTCGACGTGCGAACAAGGGGCGGAACGCTGCGCCGACCGGTGTCCCGACTCATCGTGGTGAACCAGACGCCGCCACCTGAGGATGGAGTGTCCGGACCGCCGAACACTGGGGGGAGATTGTTAGCGACGTCTTCAACCCATTAGAATTAGTTATGTATAATAAGAGTTTTAATTGAAAATAAAAGATAATCTATATTGGGTATTAGGGATATTTATAAGAATGTAATTTGATAGAATAGGTTGTTTTATTAGTTAGAATAGTTTTAGAAATAATTAAAATATAAATAGTAACGAAAAGAGTTACACGTGTCAGTTACACGTGCCAGTTACACGTGTCACCATTATAACCTTGTAACCTTGTGAACCCCGAATTATCCTTGGACACGTCGCGACAGGTCCGAAAGACAGAAAGAGACGCGTGAAGCGAGATGGGTATATGCTCGCACGCCAATTGGCCTACAGAGGCATATTACTAGTGAGACCTGTCGCGCGTTCCGTACCTTAAGGCTGCGTGCCCAGTAGGCAAACTGTTCGCTGCCGACTGCGTGAGCCGCAAATTTGTGGCAAACCGAAATTCTAGTGAGCGGCAAACTAAGAACAGTTTGCTGGCGTCGCAAGCAAACTGTTCTGAGCTGCCACTGCCGACTAAACCGAGTTCAGTTTACTTTTGTTGTACGAAGGGTGTGGTTGTGTTTGTCAAGATGGATATTTATGAGGTAATTGGTATTTTAGAAGCGATGGAAGAAGATAAATGTAAAAAGAAGCACTGGGTTCATCCATTAAACCAAAAAAGATTAAGTATTGGACAATTTCACGTTCTTTATCCGGAACTCAGGAAATATCCGGAAAAGTTTTACGACTATTTTAATATGACTTCTCTTACATTTGATAAACTGCTGAACTCTATAACCCAATATATTGCTAAAAATAATATCACAAGAGACACAATATGTCCCGAAGAACGGCTCACTATTACATTGAGGTAAGAAAATATGTTAATTTTAATTATTTTTATTTAACCGATTCATTGCGATGTCAAATTTTCAAACTTCTAGCTGTGGCGTTGAACAAAAATACCGTGACACTGCTGCCGTGCCAAGCGCCATACGATTAAATGACACGGCTCCTGTGTCTTCAGCCATGCGGAAAAGAAACCAGTGTTTTAGTCATTTTTACGTGATTCTAAGCCTAAAAACTCTTAGTTTACATTCGAAATCTAACGTGGACGGCAAGGAGCGTTGTTTCAAGTGTTAAAAAGGGGCAAAATAAGTGTATTTTTGGAAATGGAGGGTAAGTTGCTTTTTTAATACAGGTGTGCTAAACCTAGGGTTTCGTACACCCTAGGTTACCCCCTAGGTCGTAGGGGGTGGGTAGGGTTTCGTGACTAGCCATCCCTCACCGACCGGGATCGTCCATTGTTTAAAGCAGGTAGTGATCTTTTATCTTTTTCGAAAAAAAAACGATTTATGGCAAATGCGATTCTCTTTCGTAGCATCAAGACTCATATAAGCCATATTGACCCGAAAATTAAAACAGCGTGGTACTTTTCCATAACTTATGATCATAAATCCTGTTTATGGTTTAAGATATTTATTTTCCGAAAAGAGTACGACTCACTTACATAGGAAAATACATTTTGATTTTAAAATAATTATACATCAAGCATAGGAACATTATTAATAACGTTTAAGAATTGTAGGTAGGAGCGATTTAATACAATTTGTGGAATATTTCAACGTATGACATGTTTGTGTGAACTGTTTGTGGTTTAAAATAGTGCAGAATTTTAACAATTTATAAAAAAATTTCGATCCGTCTAGCTTTGCACGTTTCAATTTTCAAAAAGGTTGATTACCCCTATGTCTCTTAAAATCGTATAATATCTAGAAACGAAGGCTACTAGCTTGATTCACGTGAAAAATTAATATAGTTTTGTTCTGGGTAGATCTCCCTAAAACTTAATTTGAAGGAGTTACCATCAATTTCAACATGACACGGTTCTCGTGCCTAACGCCACACGAAAGAAATTATCATGGCACGGTAGCCGTGCCATCCGCAACGAATCGGTTAAAAATCAACAACGTATAAATTTGTAATATTATACCTAACAAGTAAATATTATTGTTTTGATTATTATTGATTTATCACTTCACAAAATCAGTCTTATTAAATAATCATTTGGAATAGGAACTAGCATTAAGTAGGTATGACTAAGTCATTCTTCATCCTCTTTGTGGTCTAAACCACCTCGCAATATGGCTTCTATGTCTTCTATTTCTGCTGAAGAGCTTGTAGAACTATGTGATGGACTATTTCGAGAACTTCGAATGGTGCTGGTGCCAGCAGAGTTGAAGTTGTTTGAGGTTGAAGGATTGTTCTGAACATTTGATGTATTACTTCCACTCATATAGCCGTACTGATATGGATAGCTATTTGTAAACCCAGTTTGCATTAGAGCACGATCATAATTATTGTGTACGTCATACTTTATATTTTTGATTAATTTCATCACTTCAAATCGAAATTCAAAATTTTGTGTAGGGGTCATTGTCTTCATTTCCGGTAAAATAGTTAGTAAAAAGTTCATATCCGGATCGTTTTCTTTTTTTTTATCCATCGATTTAAGTAGTGCCTCCTGAAACATAGTCAGCTTTTTTGGTTTTGGTGTGCTGCGATTGCCTTCTGAGTTAGTAGAACTACTCATATAATCATTTTCATTAATCTCTGAGTCGCTAGATGTCTCAGCTATAATATTGCTGGACGTCTGGTTGTTAGCTCTAGAAACATTTAAAAACTGCAACATATTCAAATAAGGAGTCTTGCGTTTTTTTGGTGCCCCACTTCCACTTTTAAGTGAGGAATCCTTATTTTTTTCTCTGGAGTGATAGTCGCGTAATCCTTTCCATTTTTTTTGTAGGTCTTGTACTGAAACAAAAATAACCAATAGCTCATATTCTTTCAGATTCCTGTCAACTGGACTAAGTTATGGAAAAATTGCCCAGGAGTTTATTGTTGGCAAATCGACGGTACGGAAAATAATAATAGAAACTGCTTGTGTTATATGGGATGTCTTACAGCCACAGAACATGCCAGAGCCTTCTGAAGAATTATGGCTAAAAATCGCAAGAGGATATTATGAAAAAACAAACTATCCAAATTGTATAGGATCTATCGATGGCAAGCATATCCGTATCCGAAAACCACCAAAAAGTGGGTCTAACTATTTTAATTATAAGAAGTTTTTCTCAATTGTTCTGTTAGCCGTAGCAGATGCAAACTGTTCTTTTATAGCTATTGATGTTGGTGCTTGTGGACGAAACGCTGACAGTAATATATTTAGAGAAAGTATTTTTGGCAAAAAATTGGCTCGCGGGTCCTTAAATATTCCTAACTCTATTAAATTGCCTAACTCAAATGGATTACCCCAACCTTTCGTGTTTCTTGGGGATGAAGCATTCGGATTGCAAAAACATATCTTAAGGCCTTTTCCAAATAAAAGTTTAAATAAAGAAGAGCGAATTTACAATTATCGTCATAGTCGGGCTAGAAGGTGTGTAGAATGTGCATTCGGAATTCTAGCAAACAAATGGAGAGTTCTGCATACACCGATTGCTACTAATGTGAATACAACTATCGCTATCGTAAAAGCTGCTTGTATTTTACATAATTTTGTCATAGCAAGAGAACAATCACGATATGCACGTCTTTCGCGTCGTACCTCAACGACTCTTACAAGTGCAAGTAGCCGAATAATTACTGTATCAAATTCTGGTAAAACAACAAGAGACAACTTTAAAAACTATTTTCTTAACGAAGGAAAATTACCCTGGCAAGAGAAATACTTGTAAGCTATAACGTACAGGACGAAATGGTGTGACGGAGTTTGCAAGACATCCGCTACCTATGTGCGTGCGGCTTATAAAATGGAATGTTGCAAAAATAATAAATACAATGGAACTTACTTCTTTTTCTTTTATTGCTTTCTTCTAAGTTTTGCCAATCAGCGTATAGAATTTCAGCGATTTCATTCCAAGCACTCTGCTTTAATACTCTATTACTGTATTCTTCACTCAATATGTTCCATATGCATGGTCGATTTTGTACCTCGGTAATAAACCTTTCCGTTCCAAAGGACATACTTAGATTTTTTGTGGTATGGGTAGTTAGGTTAGGTAGGTATGTAATCGATGAATAACAACACGACCACACGCGTCGATTGTTTATGTCCAACTGTCCGCATGAACTGTTTTCGGCAAACTGTATTCACTACGCCGGCGAACTAAAACCATTTTGCCGCTGACTGGAACCGGTTTTGCTCTGTGTAAGCCGCTGATTGACACAGTCGGCGCGCGTAACGCTGCAAACTGCGAAGAGTGAGCGCTAAACTAGCAAACTGTGAACACTCCATTTAAAATATATGGAAGGACGTACTAAATCGATACGCCGCTAACTCAGTCGGCGGCAAACTGTTTGCCTACTGTGCCCGTAGCCTAATTCGGGGTATAAATATAGGTCCGATTTGCGGACTATGTACAGTCGAATTCTGAGCTTCTATGGAAATAAACGCATTTGAAAGATAAGAACATTGGAAGGTTTTCTTCGGTCGACCGGCACCTCTCCCGATACGTCACAGTCCTTGTCCAGGGACCCCGGCATAAAAGGGCCCTGAAAAACTAGTATATTCTCTTACATAACACACTAAAATTTACGTTCAACAGTTCTAAATTGAAAATATCATTTATTGGTCGTGCTTTTTAATTTTCGTTACAATTTTTCTACCTCAGGGCCCCCAAATACTTGTCTTCCCAGGGGCCCCAGCATTCCTTAAGACGGCTCTGATTCTGTAATAACTTTGAAACTTAGTAGAGCAACCCGGCGTCGCTCCCACGTCGTCGGGTTGCTCTACTAGAAGGTTTCCCATCGATAACAAAAAAAAAGTATAAAATATTATTTACTGAACCTTCTGTAACTCGTGTATCGGGCTTAGGTCGTTTCACATGTTTGCATTCGGGGTATAGACTACCTTTCGCGGTCATATCTAACTAATGTAAATTATTCTTATTAAAATGGACAAACTTAAATAATAAAAAATCTCTTTGACAAACAGTTAAAGTGGTCATGCGTTTTATTTTTAATTTGAAATAGTATTAACCGACTTCGAAAAGGAGGTTTCATGTTCGGCTGTGTGTATTTTTATTCTAAAATACTTAACCTTATTTTATGTTTTCTTATTTTAAACAGATAATTTTTAAATGGTTTTGTCTAGTTTTTATTGTGCTAAATATAATAAATGAAATATTATGTATATATATCTGAATATTGAAGTCGAATATGAGTCGCGTCGCCATAGCAAATTGTATGACTACACCTGCGCTCAAAACTTCAGCGGACTAGCAGTTTGGCGTGGACTATACATAACAAGTTATTTTTATCTTAACCCTCGAATGCTATTCAGATAGAACAGATAAAATGAAATGTGTTTGAAGGAGAATGTTAATGAAATATTTTAATAATTTTAATAGCGCGTCCACATTATTTTATTACATTATTTATTTTTTATATATAAAAACAATAGTGAAGGTTGGAGATTTTACTTATATTTTTTTTTATGAAAATGCACTGGGGGGTTACTACTATCTCTTAACACAATATTATTTTAATGATACTTTTACTTTTTTTACAGGGAATTTAACTTTTTAAGCAAAATACGACAATTACAGTTGGTTTTATACAATGGAAAAGCGAAAAATTAATAAGGGTTTAAGTTTGTTCAACTGTGTATGACGGAATATTTTACTGTTTTAAGGAGGAAATAAAACTCTCCTGAACTACTTATGATGGTTTTTAAAACATGGTGGTAGGCCCCTGTTTGGCAACTTATTACAATAAAAAATATATAAAAATTGACATTTCTAATGTCGTGTTCTTTGTTGTTTTTCTAAATATTTATTTAAGAATTTCTGTATGAGCATATATTTTAATAATGAATCTAAGTTCTTCTTATCCCAACTGTGACCAATATCCAAGAAAAGTACCGAAACAGCCTATAAATGAAGGTAAGATGATTGACAAGCAGTAATTCCAAGGCGTAATTATAAAAAAAGTAGTTCAAAGGTTAGAACTCTTTGTGGTTCGACTCCGGCGGCACCACCGCCACACCTATTTCTGTTATAACAGAAGTGTTAAGCGCTGCTGTGTGCTGGTTTGAAGGGTAAGGGAGATATACTTTTCTAAGGCATTCCAGCTTAATCCTCAAGGATAGCAGCGCATCTGTGGCCAATTTCAAGTAGGAATATCTAATCCTATCTGGGGTTGATAACATAACATGAGCGGATGTAACTTACCATCAGTTGGACCGCATGCTCGTCTGCTACACCGGTATTATAAAAAATTAAATAACCATTACATTATTTATGGTTCTTAATCTTAATATATACATATTAATATTACATTTAAGTCATTTAACGTCATATTTGTTTACTTATCCTAATCCTAATCCTAACTAATATTATAAATCCGAAAGTAACTCTGTCTGTCTGTCTGTCTCTTCTTCACGCCTGAACCCCAAACTGAACCGATTTTAATGAAATTTTGTACAAAGATAGTCTGAGGCCCGAGAAAGGACATAGGATAGTTTTTAATCCGGAAATCCTACGGGAACTAGGGATGGCGATCTAAGATCCATTAATCGAAGAATCGATTTTTTGGACCAAAAAATCGATTATTTTAATCGATATTAGTAAGAATTGAATCGTAAAATATGCATTTGATCAAGTGATCATCTTTAGCAAAGTTATTGTTCATGAACCTACGAAGGTTTCACTCGTACGACCAATTTTCGCCAAATGGCGCCACTATAATTCCAATAAATGTACGAATTTTCAGTTTTATGTGTGTTAGTATGTCATATTATTCTCTTTTAAACGCGGGCGAAGCCGCGGGCAAAAACTAGTATATACCATAAATAAACTGTTACATATGTTTTAGATCTAAGATTAACGCTAGGCAAAACATTCAGAGTGCTCCCGTTGTACGAAAAGGCACAATTCGATCACGAATTTTCGAAGAGTCACTCGTTGAAACGTAACGAATTCTTGCATTGTCGATGGGTGGAGTACCAGAAGGTGCATATAGCGCAGAAACCAGAGCCATTCCAGTTCCCTCGTGTCAGGTAACTAGATACGCAGTTAAGATTTTCAAAGTTAAACTTATTAATGACTAGCCGACCCGGCAAACTTTGTACCGCCTCAAAATCTATTTATCAAATATATTTCATATAAAATATAGCCTATTTTACTCGTGGATAATGTAGCTTTCGAATGGTGTAAGATTTTTTTAAATCGGTCCAGTAGTTTTTGAGCCTATTCATTACAACCAAACAAACAAACAAAGTTTTCCTCTTTATAATATTAGTGTAGACTAGATGTGCCCCGTAGTTTCACCTGCGTTAAAAAGAAATCTAACTACATATATAACATAAAATATAAGTAGCCTAATTTACTCTTATTACATCAGCTCCCTGCCAATAAAAGTCCCGTCAAAATAGGTCCAGCCATTTTAGAGATTAACCAGAACAAACAAACAGACAGACAGACAAAAATGGTAAAAAATGTTATTTTGGTGTATGTACCGTATGTATATTCATATGCATGTAGTAAAAAGCGGTTATTTCAATATTAAAAACAGACACTCCAATTTTATTTATATGTATAGATCATAGATTAGTAAAGATTACTCACTCCTAACAAGAAAATGTATCCAGTTTTGAGTATTGAAATAGTTGCGTAAAAAAGTTTTGCCACGTCTCCGTGCTGAAATGTCCCTAAATATTTGAAATAATTATTTATTTATTATGTAAATTACGCAGTATTAGTTATTTATTCGTAAATTTTCTCTAAAAATGTTTTTATTTGTCAAGAATTCAAAAAAAAAAGAACTTACTAATAAGCTGTTTGTGGCTTCATTCAATTTCAAGGCGGCGAAGTATCTCTACTAATCTATGGTATAGATAAGGAGGTTTGGCAAAGGGTGATCTCCTGTCGAGCTAGGTTATCATGCCCGGGGAGCGATAGTGCTCCAAGAGACTAGAGATGTGCAGAGTCAGTACTCCAGTATTTACATAAACTCGCATACTCAAGTACTAATAAGTGATACTCGAGTACCAGTGATACTCGAATACTAACGGTACTCGTACATTTACTAGTCTTATGTACTTAAATAGGCAAACGAGTGAATACAGCAGGACTTGTACAAGCAGCAACTAGTTTAATTTTGTTTAGTATTTGTAGTTTTGTTTAGCTATTGGAGGGTATGTTACAAAGTACTCGAAAACTTCATACTAACTCGAGCACATTGTGAATACTCTGGACTCGAGTACTGACTCGATTCTTTTTTATATGAGTACTAAAGTACGCGAATAACAAAAATGGCCGACTCGGCACATCAATACGAGAGTCCTATTTCGGTGCTTTTATAAGTAAAATTGTTTAGAAAACATCAATAGCGTGATTCACAATTGTCGTGGCACGATTTCTTGACGTCACCACAGTTGATTATGTGAGACGCTTTTTTCCGCAATTTTCCGAAAGAGTGAAATGTAGTGAGATTTGGCTCAACCCCAACCCCCTACCCCTAATCTCACGTAAGATTTTTCAAGATGTGTTTTTCTCTAAATGCGTTGGATTTATTCTTAAAAAAAATAACCGCTTAATATTTTATTTAATACTAGCTGACCCGACAAACGTTGTGTAGCCATATAAATAAAAATTGTTAAGGGTGAACATCACTTAGGGGTATGAAAAACAGATAGTAGCCGATTCTTAGACCTACTGAATATGCATATAAAATTTGATGAAAATCGGTAAAGCCATTTCGGAGGAGTACTGTAACTAACATTGTGACACGAGAATATTATATATTTAAATTAGTTAGGCTAGATTTGGGCATATTTTAATGAAGAAACATGCTTTACATTTAAGTAATTTAACGTCACATTCGTTTATTTATATTACATGAAAATACATAGATTAGTAAAGATTACTCACTCCTAACAAGAAAATGTATCCAGTTTTGAGTATTGAAATAGTTGTGTAAAAAAGTTTTGCCACGTATCCGTGCTGAAATGTCCCTAAAATATTTGAAATATTTACTTATTTATTATGTAAATTACGCAGTATTAGCTATTTATTCGTAAATTTTCTCTAAAACTGTTTTTATTTGTCAAGAATTCAAAAAAAGAACTTACTAATAAGCCGGTTGTGGCTTCATTCAATTTCAAGGCGGCGAAGTATCTTTACTAATGTATGTGAAAATATTATACAATTTGATTACTCTTCCAGCGATTACCATTTCTACAATTACGACGCGGTTTATAAGCCGGATTTATCGATAAACTCACGTCCGAATCACGAGTACTGGCTGAAGATGGGACCGGGTGTCGACAAGTACGGCGAAATACCCATCCCTAGCGACATCGGCTTCCGGAAGACCGGTGTCATGGTTGACAAATCGAAGATTAAGAAATTGAAAAAATATAAAAGACAAGTATTTTATAGAGGGCCTCCGAAACGGAAACTATTGTTTTAATTGTCACTGTTTATTTACATTTTTAATTTATAATTTGATTATTGATTTAGTTTTTAATAATTTTTATCATATTTCTTGTTCTTTTTTTATAGTTTTAATACCGTTTGGAAGATTTTAAAAAGTTTCTACTGCTAGTTTTCTTTAATAGGTAGGTTTTTATACTTATTTCCTATTCTAATTTTTAACTGAATTTCAAATGTTTCTTAAAATATTTTTTGTTTATAAAGAAGAAAGAAGGGGTTCTTTTCTTTTTTCTTATTTTTTTATTTTGTAGTATTATTCATGTACATATTTATTCTTGATATTTTTTTCAAATAAATGTATTGGGTAATGTCCTGTGATTTTTGATTAAATTTCCTTCGTAGAGTAAGGTTCCGTTCACACATACCGGCTCGGAGAGCATCGGCCCGCATTTTTCTTTTCACACACACCGCTTGGAATTTACCGGAGCGGAACCGTCAACTATTTCACATAGACCGACCATAGATTAGTAAAGATACTTCGCGGCCTTGAAATTGAATGAAGCCACAAATGGCTTTTTATCGTAAGTTCTTTTTTTGAATTCTTGACAAATAAAAACAGTTTTAGAGAAAATTTACGAATAAATAACTAATACTGCGTAATTTACATGAATTTACATAATAAATAAATAATTATTTCAAATATTTTAGGGATATTATAGCACGGAGACGTGGCAAAACTTTTTTACGCAAGTATTTCAATTCTCAAAACTAGGTACATTTTCTAGTTAGGAGTGAGTAATCTTTACTAATCTATGAGACCGACTTGTAAAGATCTCAAAGCGGAAGCGCTCGCAATCGGATGGAGCATGAGAACGGAGTCAGAGCCGGTCGGCTCCTCTTATTATTTCACACGAAGCGTGTTCAAGCATTCATTTTTTATATAATATAGGAGTAGCAGACGAGCATGCAGTCCACCTGATGGTAAGTGGCTACTGCCGCCCATGGACATCTGTAATCAACCCTAGATAGGATTAGATATTCCTACCTGAGGTCGGCCATAGATAAAATCAACTAAAAAGTAGAAAATAATTTTCAATCTAAGAATCAATTAAGGAACAGTAAATAGTATAATTGTGGAAAAAGTGTGGGGTGCTCCATTTATCAGGTTCGAAAAGCACCCCACACTTTTTCCACAATTATACTATTTACTGTTCCTTAATTGATTCTTAGATTGAAAATTATTTTCTACTTTTTAGTTGATTTTATCATAAAAGCGTGTTTTTTAGTTTTTTGAACTATAATTATTTTCAAAATGACTTCTTTTCACTACTTCGACGTGTGGTAATCGGCAAATTATGATTCCTTTATATTAAAAAGAAAATTGATCGCGCTTGAGCATGTCCAGTGATCGATTTTATTGACTTTGCAAACTCCCCGACATAGAAAGTTCATTTATGGTTTAGGATACTCTAGGGCGGCGGTCGGCAACGCGCGGCCCGCGGGCCGCATGCGGCCCACGAACGTCTTACTTGCGGCCCGTGAATGTTTTGTAAATAAGTCCTAATAATATCAAAATTAATGCATGAACGAACCGCAAACAACCCTCTATAGTCAACAGTGTGTAACGCGCTTCGCTCGGCTCGCGAATGAGCAATAAATGACCGAGTAGTAGTAATTTTGTAATTTTAATTTCCATTTAAATTCCATATTTTTTTAGGTATAAACGTAATTACGTGTACTAATGAAATTCTGTATGTTTTAATAATTTGAAGAGCATTTTTTTCTATGGGATTTGATGAATTATACAGGTATATTCGGCTTCTGGGGTTTATATTACAAGTGCGGCCCGCTTTTAGTTAATTTTGCCACTTAGTGGCCCTTGCCTGCTTAAAGGTTGCCGACCGCTGCTCTAGGGTGTAAGGCATCTCCCATATCTTAGTCTGACGCGCTCGAGATACTTTCGAAATCCCCTCTTGGGCTCCTGAACTAAAACATAGAATTTTGTTAGGTAAATGACAGTTATATTTATATTCTTTGAGTTTCTATTGCTAAAACATATTTCCATGGGTTTCAGAAGTTCTGAGTCGAAAAGTTTAAATCTACCGGTTTCCTAATGGAATCCAATTAATAATGATAGTACGACCAGTGGCGGTTTTACCAGCAGGCTGAGTAGGCTTCAGCCTGGGGCGGCAGATTTTTGGGGCGGCAAATTTGGGGACCGAATTTTTTTTTGCTACCTCATAGAAATCAAAAAGATTTTTGCATGACGGTTTTCTGGTCTTCTGATGCCTTACAGATAGAAGTCTGCAACAAATGTTGCCGATGACTTTGTTTTCTCACTTGTCATTGCATATTCCGAGAGTAGCAGACTTATATTCTGTTATTTTATGTGGAATTTCAACGAAATTTTGGATAAAAAAAATGTAAAACATGACAATTGTAGAAGCAGGGGGCGGCAAAAACTTTGCAGCCTAGACCTTATTTTTTTTTAATCCGCCACTGAGTACGACCTTGCAACAGGTGTAATGTGAGGATGTATAATTTTAACTTGAGCTGTAAGATTATTTTCATTCAGTTTGTAAATAAAACCAATATGAACTTATACGAAAACAATTTATTTATTTAAATTAATAAAATACACATAACCTATATACAAATCCATGCTTCAGCTACTTGCTACAATATAACTATGTAGAGAATCAATATTTTTAGCCAGCAAATTTTTTTTAAAACGGAATAGCGCTAAACAATGCTGTTAAAAAAGAAGAAATAGGTGTGGCGGTGGTCCGGAGTCGAACCACACAAGGTTCTTCCAGCTTCAGCTAGAACTATAGAATAATATATTCTAAATAGTTAATAGTATATCCCATCCAATTCTTCCCTATGAACGCTGTTCATATGTTTCATACGCCAGTGCATAGTCATGAATATCTTCGGACAAAACTCGCACGGAAACAAATTAGTCTCGCCATTGTGTTCTTCTATCAAATGTTGCAACCTTTTATAATCGTATTTAAACTTTTCCGGGCAGAAAGAACATTTAAACCTTTGCATCCCATCTGTCATTTGCAAGCCGTGTACGCGGGAATCGTGTCGCTTTTTCAAGTAACTATTTTTCAAAATGGTGCCGCATATCGCGCACTTTATTTTACTATGTGAATGACATTTGTGTATTTTTAACGACCTCGCGTTATGGAAGCCCTTACTACAGACGTTGCAAACGTGATTTAAGAAATGTGCGTCCATATGTTTCTGTAACAGGCCTTTGGAGGTAAAATTTTGTTTGCACAACTGACACTTTAGTTGATTCGAGCACAATTCGTACGGTACTAAACACGAGCCGTCCGTTTCGAAACTAATACCGTGTTGTCGTAAATGATCTTGTAAATCGTTCAAACTTTGTATTTTTGCGTCGCAATTAGTGCATATAAGATCGCTAACATCGGCTTTATGGAACCAGAGTTTATGTTTTATTATTTTTCTCTTTATTTCCTTGTAACTATGTGTGCTTGCGTGCGATCGTAGCGTGGTCATATATTCAAAACGTTGAGCACATACGTAGCAGGCTAGTTTATCCTTGGGCCATTTAAATAAGCACACATTAGAATATTTTAATAGCTTCAAGGCGTTATTACGGAGTTTTATAAGCCGCTCTTTGTTGACGATTCTGTTCTTCGTTTTACCTGTAAATTATGAAAATGTAAGAACACATCGCAAGAGATTTTTTTGGATCGTACTAGAGTAGTGGACTTTTCCATCGGCGTTTTCCCCAACGCTAATGGAAAAGTCCCTCGAGTTTCATGTAAGTTCACTTAAAATAGTACAATCATTACTTTCTGTGTATAATATTGTGTGATTTTGAAAATATTTTTTATAAAGCTGTTTATTACGCTGTTCAAGTGTGTACAATCCAACCCGAGTGATTTGTAAGTTTTACATTGTATATAGTACGCTGTTAGGGCTGTTAGGGTGTGACTGTGTGCGTGTGCGTATGCGCTTACGTTACCGGTGGCAGTATGTGTGGCTACGTGAGTGTATAATGTATATGTACGAGATTGCGCGCGCGTGGCTGCGTACTTATTTGAGTGCATGCACGCGTATCAACGTGCGTGAGAGTGCTTGTGTGACGTGTGCGTCCGTGTGTGAGTGTGTATGTGTGTGTGTGTGTGTGTCTCACCGTGGCAGCGCGCGTGCAGCCGCTGCAGCCGCGCGCAGAGCGCGTCGAGCGGCACGCGGCGTGCAGTGTGTGTGTGTGTGTGTGTGTGTGTGTCTCACCGTGGCAGCGCGCGTGCAGCCGCTGCAGCCGCGCGCAGAGCGCGTCGAGCGGCACGCGGCGTGCAGTGTGTGTGTGTGTGTGTGTGTGTGTGTGTGTCTCACCGTGGCAGCGCGCGTGCAGGCGCTGCAGCCGCGCGCAGAGCGCGTCGAGCGGCACGCGGCGTGCAGTGTGTGTGTGTGTGTGTGTGTGTGTGTGTGTGTGTGTCTCACCGTGGCAGCGCGCGTGCAGCCGCTGCAGCCGCGCGCAGAGCGCGTCGAGCGGCACGCGGCGTGCAGTGTGTGTGTGTGTGTGTGTGTGTGTGTGTGTGTGTGTCTCACCGTGGCAGCGCGCGTGCAGCCGCTGCAGCCGCGCGCAGAGCGCGTCGAGCGGCACGCGGCGTGCAGTGTGTGTGTGTGTGTGTGTGTGTGTGTGTGTGTGTGTCTCACCGTGGCAGCGCGCGTGCAGCCGCTGCAGCCGCGCGCAGAGCACGTCGAGCGGCACGCGGCGTGCAGTGTGTGTGTATGTGTGTGTGTGTGTGTGTGTGTGTGTGTGTCTCACCGTGGCAGCGCGCGTGCAGGCGCTGCAGCCGCGCGCAGAGCACGTCGAGCGGCACGCGGCGTGCAGTGTGTGTGTATGTGTGTGTGTGTGTGTGTGTGTGTGTGTGTGTCTCACCGTGGCAGCGCGCGTGCAGGCGCTGCAGCCGCGCGCAGAGCACGTCGAGCGGCACGCGGCGTGCAGTGTGTGTGTATGTGTGTGTGTGTGTGTGTGTGTGTGTGTGTGTCTCACCGTGGCAGCGCGCGTGCAGGCGCTGCAGCCGCGCGCAGAGCACGTCGAGCGGCACGCGGCGTGCAGTGTGTGTGTATGTGTGTGTGTGTGTGTGTGTGTGTGTGTGTGTGTCTCACCGTGGCAGCGCGCGTGCAGGCGCTGCAGCCGCGCGCAGAGCACGTCGAGCGGCACGCGGCGTGCAGTGTGTGTGTATGTGTGTGTGTGTGTGTGTGTGTGTGTGTGTGTGTGTCTCACCGTGGCAGCGCGCGTGCAGGCGCTGCAGCCGCGCGCAGAGCACGTCGAGCGGCACGCGGCGTGCAGTGTGTGTGTATGTGTGTGTGTGTGTGTGTGTGTGTGTGTGTGTGTCTCACCGTGGCAGCGCGCGTGCAGGCGCTGCAGCCGCGCGCAGAGCACGTCGAGCGGCACGCGGTGCGCGCGCGCGGCGTGCAGGCGGGTGGCGCGGTGACGACACACTGCGCGCAACGCGGCCGCCATGTTGCGGTCGGGGCGGCGGCCCGGGCGACCCGTGCGCGGGGGATCTGAGTTTGATGATGGTAGATGTAATAATAACGTACAGACAGCGCTCTAATTTAACATTTTTGGGCGTTAAAAGTGGCAAGTGCGCTCGCCGTGTTTGTTTTCAATGAGTCAAATAAATATGAGCATTCAGCAACGCTATAGGCGCGCGCGACTGCGTAAGGTTTTTACACGCGCAACAGGCGCTCGCTTATAGCGAACGGCCGAGAAAACTCGAGTATCGAAAGTCGAGTTTACTTGATAAATTGTTCAAGAGTATAAAAAGGGATAGGTATAAGACCTTTCGCCATCAAATTCTTTGAAGCCTACATTGGGTTAAGTCAAGTCCCACCAAACGAACATACTGTATTTGTTACTGGGTGGTGGGTGAAATATTAATGAAAATAGATTGACACAACCAATTCAGACAGATGAAACAGCTAAAAAAGCCTAAGTACCTGATGTTGATATATTTCATGACAACCTTACAAGATTTACAAATGTATGTAAAGTTGAGTACATGTAATGTTTTAAGATAAGCCTGTAAATTACAATATGTTATAAATAAAAGTCAGATTATAAAAACAAAAAACCAGACTGCTTGAAAATAACTAATTCAGAAGTGATGGAACCTTTGTCACACCCGCTATTTAGACGAATCCAACGACACCTCATATGTTAATCCGTCAAGCAGTTTGGGCTGCAGCGTGACAAAGAATGAGACATACATACATACACTCGAAAAACATTACCCTCTGCAATCAGTTAATACGAAAGCACCTATAATAATCTTACCTTCTTCATCAGAGCTCAATTCTTCAGTCAAATACTCAACGTTCTCATATTCTTCATTCTTTTCTTCTCCATCAACAGTTTCTCCGTCTTCGAACTCTCTCTTCACCTCCACTCTTACATCCTGTGATACTTTGTTCTCTTCTGAAAACATTAAATTGTTGTTTCACGATGTTAATAATTCTAAAATAAGTAAACATACTTGAAGAATCAGGTTACTTTCTAATAAGATATCTTCTATATAGAGGGTGAATTTTTCAAATTGGCCTTCAGGGCTAAATCCGAAACTATAAGGATAAGCGAAAAATGCTGAAAGGAGTTGAGAGACCGATTTTGATGAAAACTAAAACTGCATCATTAGTTTTTTAAAATATATTTTGCCTTAGCCGGTAATCGAACGAGTTCATTTTGAAAAAAATACACCCTCTATATTATTACCTAGATTAACTAATTTGAGATTTCCTTCTGTACGATTTATTATTATCACTTTTACTTCATTTTATTAAAAGTAACTTCATCATCATCAACCCATTACTGTCCCACTGCTGGACACGGGTCTCCTCTCAGAGTGAGAAGGATTAGGTCATAGTCCACCGCGCTGGGCAAGTGCGCATTGGTAGACTTCACATACCTTTGAAGATTTTTTTTAAGATTTTTCAGGCATGCAGGTTTCGTCGCGATACTTTCCGTTAAGCAAGTGATAAACTTAATCAATATCTATATTCTATATTAATACGGTGAATCAAAAACTTTGTATCCCTTTTTACGAAAATTACGCAGTGGGACGAGTATGAAATTTGTCACTGTTACAGTTTATATAGAGAAGTGCTAATATTTTTTTAATAATGCATATAAAGAACATTAAATCAATGAATATGTTTATAAATTATTACCTTGCTCTTCCTCCTGATCAGAGTTACAAATATCTAAATATAACGGATATTCTCCTTTTCCCTTTTTAAGGTCTTCAGTTTTGATTCTCCTTTCTGTAAACAAAAATATGCCTAAATTTTGAAGTTAGGATGTAGTAAGGGAGACATAATTTTCTGAGACATTCCAGCTTACCATATGGCAATGGTAACTTATGAAAATCAAATCAAATCAAAAGCATCCTCATCCTAATCATCATACCCTTACCCTCATCATCCTTCTCTCTTCCTCATCTTACTTCACTTATACCCATCCTTCCTTCATCCTCACCGTCCTCATATCGCCCTCATCCTTATAATTATTTCCTCATCCTCACCATCCTGTCCTCATCATCACCAGCCTCCTTATTACCTCATCCTCGTCATTAACAGTCTCCTCCTCCCCTTATCCACATCAACCTCCCCTCATCCTCATCATACTTCCCTCGTCTTTATCATCCTTCTCTCTCCTTCCTTCCCTCATCATCCTTCCCTCACCATCATCCTTCTCTCATCCTCATCATCCTTCCCTAGTCTTCATCATATTTCTCTCATTTTTACCAACCTTCTCGCATCATCCTTAACTCATCCTCATCATCCTCCCCCATCCTCACCATCCTCCCCGCATCCTTACCTCTTTACCTTTTACCTTTACTCCTCTTTACCTTTACTCCTTACCTCTCCTCCTCTGCAGATCAGCTCTGAACGGTCGCCGTTCCAGCCTACCCTCCATATACCGCTGGTATATATTCAACCACTCCTGCTTGTTCGTTTCGCGCCACAGTTTCTCTTGACTTTTCCTAGATTTTGACTCCACTTCACTCACAATTTCTGAAAAATATTGCAAAAATGTAGTTTATTAAATATGTATGTTAAGATTTAGTTCTAATTTATTTTCAACTGGCTTTGACCCGTCGGTTCGCTCGTGGTCAGAGGTTTTTATCTGTCCCTCGGGAAAGGTACATTTTTCAGGGTAAAAAGTACCCCTTTGTCCTTTTCTGGATCCCCCGGCAACGTGGGTACAATTTTTTTTAAAAATCGGTCATGTAGTTAAGGCGTGAATTTTTTTTGTTATAGTATAGGAGTAGCAGACGAGCATGCAGACCACCTGATGGTAAGTGGTCATGCCGCCCATGGACATCTGTAATCAACCCCAGATAGGATTAGATATTCCTACCTGAGGTCGGCCACAGATGCGCCGCTACCCCTGAGGACTAAGCTGGAACACCTCGGAAAAGTATGTCTTCCTTACCACACCCTTTAAACCAGAACACAGCAGCGTTTAACACTGCTGTTATGAGCCAGAAATAGGTGTGGCGGTGGTGCCGCCGGAGTCGAACCACAAGGGGTTCTACCACCTTCAAAAAGTGTAGCAAAGAAACAAGCAAACTCACATTCCCATTTATAATATTAGTTAGGATTTTTGTTATTTAAGTCAGTTTTATTTTCGGGAAGTAGCCCATAGCAGTCCATGTAAGTGATTGTAGGTGGCTACTGGAGGGTTCTACCACCTTTATCATCAATCCATGTCAAATGTTTTCAAACCTACTAGTGGTCACCCATCCAACTTTTGACCGCACGCAACGCTTAACTTCGTCAGATTGAGATCTAGAAGTTGTAACGACAATTACCTGGATCTATTATGGCTTCTTCTGTGTCTGAGACCGTTTTAATTGCGCTACTAATGGTTACCCATCCAACTTTAGACCTCACTCAACATTACTAAGCTTTGTAGATCGGTTAAGATCTAGGAGTTGTAACACAATTACCCGCATCTACTATGGGTTCCTCTGCATCTGACACTATTTTGAGCCACTACTGGTGGTCACCCATCCAACTTTTGACCGAACCCAATGTTGTTTAAGTTCGTATATCGCTTAAAACTAGGAGTTGTAACGACAATTACCTGCATCTATTATAGCATACTCTGTGTATGAGACGTTTTAAGCGCGCTACTAATGGTCACCCATCCACCTTTAGACTTCACCCAACGCGTAACTTTGTCGAATTGAGATCTAGGAGTTTTAACGACAATTACCTGCATCTATTATAGCTTACTCTGTGTCTGAGACGTTTTAAGTGCGCTACTGATGGTTACCCATCCAACTTTTGACCGCACCCAATGTTGTTTAACGTCGTACATGTATTATGGGTTCCTCTGTGTCTGAGACCATTTTAAGCGCGCCACTAATGGTCACCCATCCATCTTTAGACTTCACCCAACGCGTAACTTTGTCGAATTGAGATCTAGGAGTTTTAACGACAATTACCTGCATCTATTATAGCTTACTCTGTGTCTGAGACGTTTTAAGTGCGCTACTGATGGTTACCCATCCAACTTTTGACCGCACCCAATGTTGTTTAACGTCGTACATGTATTATGGGTTCCTCTGTGTCTGAGACCATTTTAAGCGCGCCACTAATGGTCACCCATCCATCTTTAGACTTCACCCAACGCGTAACTTTGTCGAATTGAGATCTAGGAGTTTTAACGACAATTACCTGCATCTATTATAGCTTACTCTGTGTCTGAGACGTTTTAAGTGCGCTACTGATGGTTACCCATCCAACTTTTGACCGCACCCAATGTTGTTTAACGTCGTACATGTATTATGGGTTCCTCTGTGTCTGAGACCATTTTAAGCGCGCCACTAATGGTCACCCATCCATCTTTAGACTTCACCCAACGCGTAACTTTGTCGGATTGAGATCTAGGAGTTTTAACGAAAATTACCTGCATCTATTATAGCTTACTCTGTGTCTGAGACGTTTTAAGCGCGCTACTGATGGTTACCCATCCAACTTTTGACCTCACTCAACATTGCCAAGCTTTGTAGATTGGTTGAGATCTAGGAGTTGCAAATACAATTACCTGCATCTATCATGGGTTCCTCTGCACCTGACACTATTTTAAGCGCGCTACTGGGGGTCACCCATCCAACTGTTGACCACACCCAACGTTGCTTAACTTCGTATATCCGGTTAAGATCTAGGAGTTGTAACGACAATTACCTGCATCTATTATGGGTTCCTCCATATCTGACACTATTTTAAACGCGCTACTGATGGTCACCCATCCATCTTTTGACGCTTAACTTCGTCGGGTTGAGATCTAGGAGTTGTAATGACAATTACCTGCATCTATTACATGTTCCTCTGTGTCTGAAACTCTATCCAGGTCCAAGTATTCAGTATTTGGGTACCCCGGTTCCACTTCAAGCACACCGGTGTACGGATTTAGTATTCCTTGATCTAAAAATAATACATAATTAAATAATTTAATGTAACTATCATTAGTTAGTGGTTGAGAAGTGGTTAAGAAACTCGGCCTCTCGATCGAGGGGTCCGAGGTTCAAATCCCAGACGCACCTCTGATTTTTCAAAATTATGTGCGTATTAGAAATTAATTATCACTTGCTAAAGGGTGAAGGAAAACATCGTGAGGAAACCTGCATACCTGAGAGATTTATTACAAAAAGAAATCTCAAAGGTATGTGCGGTCTACCAATACACACTGGGCCAGCGCGGTGGACTATGGCCTAATCCTTCTCATTCTGAGAGGAGACCCGTGCCCAGCAGTGGGACAATAATGGGTTGATGATGAAATAATTTAATGTAACTATCATTATTAGGGTTCTGTACAAAAAGGGCAAAAATGGAACCCTATTACTAAGCCTTCGCTGTCTGTCCGTTTGTCACAGGGCTATATCTATGGAACCATAATAGACAGGCACTTGAAATTTTTACAAAGTACGTCTCACTGTTAGATGTAGTAGTGGCTATAATAACAAATATTAAAAATAGCTAGAAAATAATGGTCGCCATACAAGAAAACGCTATTTTTCGGCGTTTTTCGATTTTTCTCTTAAACTGTAATAGGTGGACAGTTCAAACTTTCACAATGCATTTACATCTATGGCGGCTGTGATACCAAATACTAAAAATTTTAAAAACATTAAAATTTGTTACTATGGAAGCCTCTATATGTGAGTTTGACTTATACATGGCCAATTTTTTTATTCATTATCATCATCATCAACCCATTACTGTCCCACTGCTGGGCACGGGTGTCCTCTCATAATGAGAAGGATGAGGCCATAGTCCACCGCGCTGGTCAGTGCGAGTTGGTAAACTTCACATACCTTCGAAACTTTTTTTTAATTTCTCAGGAATGCAGGTTTCCTCACTATGTTTTCCTTCACCATTTAAGTGATAATTCCTCATAACTTTGAAAAATCAATGATCAATTATTAAGAAAATCAATCTGAGATTTGAACCTCGGACCCCTCGATCAAGAGGCCGAGTTTCTTAACCACTAGGCTATTGCTGCCTGCAATTTTTTTTTTATTAAGAAAATAATACTTTTGGATACCTTCATGGTCTTCAGTGGTCTCCTTATCCAGATAGTCATCAGCCTCCATTTTAACATCCATCAACCCACTGTAAGGATCAATCATCTTTCATCTGAAAATTTATAAAAAAAAAAAAAAAAAAAAGAGAATAATTATTATAAAAAAAAAGACAAACCCGCTGAGTTTCTTACCGGATCTTCTCAGTAGAGGTCGCGTTCCCATCCGGTAGTAGTTTAAGAAAATATTGTAACTGACAATTTGTAAGTGCCGTCGTTGGCCTATACAAAAAAATAAATATATTTCATTTCATTTCATAATATAAAGTTCATATTACAATAGGAATATTGCTTTTCTTTCTACACTTATGGCCCCACACTGTCACTGCTTCTGTTTCATGATTCAGATAAGTCTGGCTGGGGATCAAACCCAATACTCGTGCATAAGACCGGTATGGTGATTGCCCCGCTATGCATAACCAATCCCAGATATGATTAAAACTTTACCGGGGTCATCTACTTACATTACTGAGGACTAAGTACCTCAGGAGTAGGAGGAGGAGGAGGAGTAAGGCCTGATATATATGTCTTTCCCTTAACACCCTTCAAACCAGAACACAGCAGCACTCAACACTGCTGTTTTTAGGCAGAAATAGGATCAACAAACTTTTTCTACCCTAGAAATTCGACCAGTATTAGGCAATATATTTAAAAATACAAAATGTTATATTAAGGTTATATTTCACTCAAATGACTTGCCTCAATTTGTAAACGGAGATTTTCGATACAAAATGAATAAAACATATAATATTTTCAGCAAATAATGCAGTAATAATAGTTAATATCTATTGTGGCAGTTCAGAATGGTATCCTTTGATTCCATTGCAGATATTATAACTAAAACGGTATCAATGTAACTTATGAGTTATTATTGGATACAACTATTAAACTCAAAAGGAAATGAAAATTAAAACACTTACGTTTTGTTAAATTCCAATATATCTGCAATTATTATCCACAAAATCGATTTACACAATACTAAAATTAATGTAAACAAATTATTTGACACTGACAGGCTCATTTTTTTCTTGCCTTGGATTCATTTCTTTTAAGCACTTGTGATATATTTGGTTGTACGACCAACCAATCATGTCTATGGATTAAAAGAGTCGAAGTTTCGTTTCAAACGATCAAACCGACTAAGGCGATCTTAATTGTGCGACTATATATAAACTAGTGATTACCATTGCAAATCCATTCGATACATCGATTAAGTTTCGCTCGATTAATATATTCTTTAAGATTTTGTTTTGCGCAGAAATTCAAGAGCTTTCATACACAACCTTGTAAACAATGTAAAGTTGTATTTTAATTATAATATTCTCAGAAATAGTTGTTGTATTAATCAAAAATTTAGAAGCACATATACGGTTCTAGGTATTCTAGAAAAATAAAACAAAATATTTAACAGCATTTATTACAACACATGCGTTCTTTTCGTGTGACGACGGAGCGAATCTTTAGTAGCAAATAAGTTATTACACAACGTACAACAGAACTTCTTTTCCCCTGTGTGTGTGACTCTGTGCCTCGACACATCGTACTTAGTGTAGAAAACATTATGGCAAATATCACATTCATGTCTTTTCTCCTTCATATGAACGCTTTTTACATGATGATTGCAAAGACTCCTCGTTATAAAGGCTTTTGAACAAAACGTGCACTTGTGTTCAGGCCTCTCCATACCGTGTTTTTCAACAAGATGTTGCACACGAAAATTCTCTTGAAAGAATCTTTCTTGGCAGTATGGACAGGGAAATCTGAGTTTTCTTTCAAATTTGACATTATGCTCGGTTACGTCATGGCGCCTTTTATCGATTCTATTTTTAAACGTTAAATCACATTCTTTACAATGAAAAGGTCTATGCGACCTCGTTTTATGTAGATTTAAAAACACTAAATTAGAGAAACCAGCGCCACAAATATGACAAACTTGCTTTTGATAATGTTTGTTCATGTGAATATTTAACAAACGAAACATTCTAAAGTTTTCAAAACATAACTGACATTTCAGACTGTCTTTCTCGATTTTAAAAGGGACTAATAAATCTTCATCGAGTTCAAAATCGATTTTGTGCTCGATTGTGAGATGATTTCTGAGTATTGGTATATTTTCTAACTTCGTTTCGCATATTTTGCAAAATAAAATCGATATTTCCACTTTAACTAATCGATTTTGTTGAGAAATTATCTTTTTCTCGATATTCTGTAATGTATGTTTGTTTTTCGTATGTTCTCTCAACAGATTCATGTTGGAAAATGGTTCGTTGCAGCAAAAACACCTGTATCTGCTCTTATTCCACTGAAATACACACATGGTGGAGTTAGCGAGTAATTTTAAAGAATTTCCTCTGAGAATTGGTCCATTACCTCGTCTCTCTGATATTTTCAACCTGTCTTTTTCTGTATTGATTAATCGTGAATTATCTGAAATAAATAAATATATTTAAAAAAATATAATAATCATTGCATATACCAAAATAATTTACTTTTTATGAAAAACCTGAAGCTCAATTCCGAGGGCACCACCGCCACACCTATTTTTGCCTGATAACAGCAGTGTTAAGCGCTGTTGTGTTCTGGTGTGGTTAGGGAGATATACTTTCCAAGGCATGCCAGTTTAGTCCTCTGAGGTAGCGGCGCATCTGTGGCCGACCTCAAGTTGGAATCTATTCTTAGGTAGCAAACTGCTGTGCAGACAACCTTTTTATAATATTAGAGTAGCAGACTAGCATTCACTCCCTCTGATGGTAAATGGCTACTGCCGACCATGGATATTTGTAGTCAATCAAATATAACATTAGATTCCTACCCAAGGTCGGTCATAGATGCGCCGCTACCCTTGAGAACTAAGCTGGAATGCCTCAAAAAATTACCTCACCCTTCAAACCACAACACAGCAGCGTTTAACACTGCTGTTATTAGGTAGAAATAGACGTGACGGTGGGGCCGCTGGTGTCAAAAAACTGAGCGTTCTACTACCTTTGAATAACTGGCGCTTAGTGGTCAATGTATCTTAACAGTATATCGGTTCTATAGCGGTCTCTCACGCAGAGGGTTCCCGGTTCTATAATAATATATTCTTCCCACCTATGATACAGGGCATCCTACTATAGGATATGAGCATTGAAAGATTCATATTCAAAATAGTTTCTCCTACTTAAACTAACACGTTATTATCCATGAATATCTAGGTCCTAGGCATAGATTAGTAAAGATACTTCGCCGCCTTGAAATTGAATGAAGCCGCAAATGGCTTATTATAGTAAGTTCTTTTTTTGAATTTTTGACAAATAAAAACATTTTTAGAGAAAATTTACGCATAAATAACTAATACTGCGTAATTTACATGATAATTAAATAATTTATAATAATAATTTCAAATATTTTAGGGATATTTTAGCACGGAGATGTGGCAAATTTTTTTACGCAACTATTTCAATTCTCAAAACTGGGTACATTTTCTTGTTAGGAGTGAGTAATCTTTACTAATCTATGGTCCTAGGTAATAAGCTCTCCTCACCACTCCACACATATAACTAAGGAAATGATAGCGCCACAAACAAACCACTAAAACTTACCATCAGATTACCAAACTACTCATTCTTCCGTGAATAAGATAAGAAACTGAGTGATGAATACTAAAGATATCTAATCGTAGTTTGGCGAAGGGAGATCTCCCGCCGGGCTAGGTGATCATGCCCGGGGAGCGGCCGTGCTCCGACAGTCTCAGTTCGGAACTTGTATATATGTAAGATGTTTAGAAAACTTCGATAGCGTGATTCAGCAGCGCCATCTCTTGACGAGTAGCGGGAAGTCGCTACAGTAGTATTAATTCGATAGATATACTGAGGTTAATTATACATGTCCATGGGCGGCAGTAGCTACATACCATCAGGTGGACTACATGCTCGTCCGCTACTTCTATATTATAAAAAAAATATCAAATTCTTACCTATATCTTCATTATTTTCTATTCCAGATTTTATATATGATATTTTATCTCCAGCTGCTATTTTATATAAACCATTAGGAACAGTTGTATTTTTTTTACAATTTCGTGTTTGTCCTAAACTGTTTCCATCTGAAATAAATCAAAGAATTACATTTAATAATCTGTTACACACATTTTTGCCTCGATCAGATGAGATGAGAGATGTTAATCTCTCTTATGAGCAGGATTCTCATTAAATGTGTAAGTAAGGAAGGCATGATATACGTTATATCTTTTGTAACATGAACATTATGTAACAAATTTTTAAATTTAGTTAATTTTAAATTTACTCCTAGCGCCATCTCTTGTCGAGTAGCGGGAAGCCGCCACATATTTTATTCTTTTTACAGCATTTAAATAAAAACTTGTTTATTTTTTTTTATTAATTTATTAAAATACGTGTAACTGATTTACCATTTTCGTCGCCATCAATAGCGAAACTTTTCCTTCTATCAGCGTTGTCACATACATCCATCTGCAGTTTTATGTCTTCTACTCTTGAATTTTGTTCTCGTGAAACTGTGAACAGAGTTTATATAATTATTATAGTTTAAAAACTAAAAACCACACTAAAATCGCGCAATCCTGACTCCTGACCATCCTGGTAAGGTGAATGGGATAAACTTATTTAAATCTTGTATTGTCATCGGTTCTTCACAAGTGTTCTTAATTTTAAATTAATCGGACCGTTCAAAGTGCATGAAAATCGAGTTCAAAGATTCCGTTACATACATACATACAGGTCAAGCTAGATGATAATAATTAAAACTTGCGTTTACCCGCGGCTTCGCTCGCAGTCAGAGTTTGATAACAATATTCTTATCTATCAGTAGGGAACAGTACTTTTTCCGGGATAAAAAGGACCCAATGATTTTTTCTGGACCCTTGACAACGTATAATACAAAATATTACTAAATTTAATAAATATCGGTGAGTTTGTAAAGGCCTCAAAGCTTGGTAAACAAACAAACAAACTCTTTCGCATTTATAATATTAGTTAGGATTAGGAATAACTTTTGCCAGCAACTTCGTTCGACAGCGACAGCCACGCGTAAAAACTAACTTAATTACGTGATGTAAAACGAAATTTAAACTTCTAATTTACTTACTTTCGGCTGGTTGATTTTCTAAAAAAAGGTGAATGGTGCCTATTTCGTCATTTCTAACTAGAAAGCCTGTGACATCTACTTCAATCTAATCACAGCTGCGGTGTTCTTTAAAAGGTGTGGTAACGGAGACATATTTTTCCGAGGTATTTCTGCTTATTCCTCAGGCGTAGCGGCGCATTTGTGTCCGACCTCGGCTAGGAATCTAATCTTACCTGCGATTGATTATAGATGCAGGGCGGCAGTGGCCACTTACCATCAGGTGGACTGCATGCTCGTCTGCTCCCATATTATAAAATAATAAAATCCATTGCGTTATTTCATATTATTATTGACTTTGACCAAGCATAACGCAAGACATTCAATACGCAACACCTATACAAATATTGAATATTCGATGAAGTTTTACAATGTTTCCAATTATTAGAGTTAAATGGGGTAAGTAGGTATGTCTGTAGTAAATCTATTAAGAAATCTAGACAAATAATGCGATATTTTCGCAAATCACGCTCGGTGGCAAATTTTCTTATTAAAAATTTCAAATCAGTGTTGTTTTTGATTTATAATAACTGTCATTATTTAAAACTTTATGGGAATTTCGTCAAAATAAAAATAAAAGTGTTCTGCGTATTATAATGATAATAAAATAGTGGGGGGATACACTATTTTTTTAGAGTTCCGTACTCATGTTGTAAAAATGGAACCCTATTACTAAGATTCCGCTGTCTGTCCGTCTGTCAAATGTCTATCTCTTAAACCGTAATAGATAGACATTTGAATTTTTACAGAATATGTATAACGGTAGATATAACAACAAATACTGAAAATAAATAAATTTTGAAAATATACAGGGGCTGCCATATAAGAAACGACTATTTTTCGACGTTTTTCCCTTAAGCTTTTAAACCATAAGAGGCGGCTAGTTTATATTTTCACAAAGCATTTATTTCTATGGCTGATATCATTACAAATATAGTTATCGCCAAACTGCTAGTCCGCTGTGTTGTTGCGAGCAGGTGTAGTCATACAATTTGCTATAGCGCCGCGATGCATTTCTATCCCTTTACACCCGAGATGTTATGAGCGCGAGTTTCACTTTTAAAAAAATCCCACGTGATAGCTTCTTATTTTTCGAAACGCAACCGACGCCGATCGATCGTGAGGAGAGTATCGCACGTGCTACCGGCTAAGTGAGCGGGGTACAGGCGGTCAGTTGTGCTAGGGACTCGTCCAAAGATGGCAGTTTTTTTCGACCCGCGCACTGTCACAGGTATGTTATTATTTTTGGTATTAAATGTTTAATATCTGTTATTAGTGATTGCTTATTTAAAAGTTAAAAGAATGTAGATTTTCATAGAATTACGTAGATTCGGTTTCAAAGTTAGGTGGCCAAGACGAACTTTTTATAAAGACTAATAAAAATAAAGACAGTGATGTTAAATATCTCCAAATTGTTTTAATTTTCTAATATTTTTTGATAAAAACCTACTTTTTTTTGCATTTTTTCACGATCGTGAGTGTGTCTATTACCACCCGAAACTCACGATCGTGCGGGTCGATTTCTGGATTAAGTATAAACTCAGGATTTTTTTCGTATTTTTTGTGAATCCCTTAAAATATATAAAAAAAAAATTAACAAAAAATACAACCGACTTCTATGTCACTACAAAGTAAAAAATAATTGAAATAAATGTTGGTTTAGTACATATTTCTGAAGTCGGCGCTCATATTAGACACGCTGTTTACATCGTTATCCAACTAAATATATTGAGCGCCGAACTGGCTTTGCAACTTCATTAGAACCTACACCAAATATCTTTAAACACAACTCAATTATTCCCATCGGTTGAGGAGTTACATATTTTGACTCCGAGCCACATTATCAGACCCTTAAATAGTCAATGATGAACTGGCTTCGCAATTTTATTAGAACCTACACCAAATATCTTCAAACACAACTCAATTATTCCCATCGTTTGAGGAGTTACATAATTGTCCACACACGAAATTAAAGGCATTAAAATAGGTTCATAAACGGCGAAGTTATGGCTGTTATATTTACATGGGTGGAGGAGTTCCCCTCATTTTCTCCAGAACCCATCGATCGATCCTAACCATATTTAAATGGGACCAATTTCCAGCTCGTCCCTACACAATAAAAAAAGAATTATTAAAATCGGTCCACTAACGGCGGAGTAATTCGTGTACATACATAAAAAAAAAGCAAGATACCGGCCGAATTGATAACCACCTCCTTTTTGAAATCGGTTAAAAAGCCGT
The DNA here is from genome assembly GCA_014595695.2 of Epargyreus clarus clarus. NCBI lineage: Eukaryota > Metazoa > Arthropoda > Insecta > Lepidoptera > Hesperiidae > Epargyreus > Epargyreus clarus. The sequence goes on from JACTTY020000078.1 coordinate 1,525,523, forward strand.
AATAAACGTTTTGAATCGGAAATTGCGAAAAAAATCTTCGGGTGTAAAGAGCTATATTTAGAGCGGACTAGCAGTTTTAGGCGGACTATACCTACTAAGAAGTCGGTTAAAAATAAAAAAATATGAGACTAAACAAAATATGTTGTACCACCCCACTCGACCATATTGCAATTGAATAAATATTTGATTTAAAATACAGAAATAATACCTCTTTCTTCATTACAATTTATATTGAGAATCAAACCATACGTGCGTTTTTATTTTCCATTTTTACAATTTCAGAATTAAAGTTTTATTTATAAAATGTTGAAGAATAAGTTGTATGTGTATGGTGACGACAACATACTAACAGTGCCCTCCCATACACATTATGGGAAATACATGTTACATACATTTCAGAAATATAAAGATACTGCAGCTATTGTAAGTATTATGTTTTTTTTTTTTTATATACTTTAACCTAACGATTAGGCAGACGTGCTACCTGATGGAAAGTAGTCAACGCCGCCTATGGACATTTGCAACACCAGAGGAGTCGCCAATGCATCGCCGGCTTTGTATGAGAGCTCTTTTTGCACCTTTTTTGAAGGGCTCCATGTCATAGCGCTCCGGGAATACCTCAGGAGGAAGCTCATTCCACATCTTACACGTCCGCGGCATGAACGTCCGTGCAAACCGAATCGTGGAGGACCGCCACGAGTCCAGTTGATGTGGATGGAACTTCATCCTTCGGCGAGTGGTGCGATAGAGGAATGGTGACGTAGGCACCAGGTCAAACCTATGTCCCTCCGCAAACTCAAAGGTTCTAACCGATCGGAGATCACTGGGTCGTTGACGATTCGGACCGCGCGTTTCTGCACGGAGTCAAGTGGGTTAAGTTGGTATTGGGGCGCCCCTGCCCAGAGATGTGAGCAGTACTCCATGTGGGGTCTCACTTGCGCCTTATAAAGCAGAAGGAGTTGCCCCGCGCTGAAGTACCGCTTCGCTCTGTTCAATTCTGTCATTTAAATTGAAAAAAAAATTGCACAATTTACGTAAGAATTATCGGGTAATATTAAGGTTCTGTACTCAAATGGTAAAAATGAAACCCTATTATTAAGTCTCCGCTATCTGTCCGTCTGTCACAGGGCTCTAACTTTTAAACCGTATTATATATACTTTTTACAGAGTACCTATGTATAATGGTGGCGGCTATAACAACTAATACTAAAAATAATCAGTTACATAGTAGAGAGGTATAAAAAGTCCAGGAGGGTAGTTGCATCCCTCCCACAAAATACCCCCTCCCCTTACGCCCATGGACACACCTATTTATTTTGTGGCTAATTCCATTTCTTAAAACTTTATAGAAATTTAACTGATGTATTTTATTAATTGTACAAGATAAACATACATTTTTACGTAGTTACATAAACTTGTATAAGTTCTTATAAATGAGTTAGCACTTGATTTAACGGTAAAAGATAACATCGCAATCAAACCTACATAACTGAGAGATCTTAAAACAAGTCCTCATAGGTATGTGAAGTCTACCAATACGCACTTGGCCAGCGCGGTGGACTATGACCTAATCCTTCTCATTATGAGAGGAGACCCGTGCCGGCAGTGGAGCAGTAATGGGTTGTCGATAAAACTTCTTTAAATTTTCAGATTAACGCAGAAACGAGTGAGACACTATCATTTTCCGAGCTCTCACAGCAAATCGTAAATATTGCTCTCTCGCTCACTCGTATGGGAGTTAGAAAGGGAGATGTGATCAGCGTGTGCAGTGAGAAAAGGATGGAGTTTATTCCAACTGTTTTGGGTATTATTTGCGCGGGAGCAACTTTCGCGCCAACTGATATTACTTGTGGTAAAGGTATTGAAAATACGAATATATTTCTTTTCTTTTTATATATGTAATATAAAAGGAACAATAAGTTTGGAGTCCACAGGATGATGTCGCAACTGTAGCCCATGAACATCTGTAATCAACCCCAGATAAGATTAGATTCCTACCTGAGCTCGGTCACAAATGCGAAGCATTCCAGCTTAGTCCTCAAGAGTAGCGAGGACTAAGCTGCAATGCTTCGGAAATGTATGTCTCTTACCACACCCTCCAAACCAGAACACAGCAGCGCTTAACACTGATGTTATTAGGCTGAAATAGGTGCGGTGGTGCTGATAAAGTCGAACCACAGAGGGTTTACCACCTTTAGAGTAACGTCTTCCAATCGACATCTGACCAGTGTTGAGTCCTTGTGCCTTCATCCAAGTCTACAATTACATGCATATCCTACCTGCATGTGTGAATTAATTTATAATATATATAAGGAGTGCCGGGGCCCTTGGCTAAAATTTCAGGGCCCCATTGAAAAGTAATAAAAAATAATAACATTTAAATTTAGAAATGCTGAATGAGGTAAATGACCTTGCAGGGCTTTTCTGAGATCGGGGGCCCTGGGCGCGGGCCCGTGTCCTTAGGGTAAAGATGACATAGTTTATTTACGAACCGTCATGTTAAGCCATTACCACGCTTTTATTAGCTTGACCTGTGTGTACCTATGTATCTCTCTCTAGCTCTATTTTTACCTACTTTCATCGGTCAGATTAATTTAAAATCTTGAACAATTATCAAGAACCGATGACAATACATAATTTTAATAATTCTGTCCCCTTCTCATCGGGATCATTAGGATTTTCCTTGTAATATTTTAGCGTGGTTTTCTAGATTTTAGAACTATAAATTATTTATTATTTTTCAGCATCAATTCTCCACAGAATAAATCTAGCGAAACCAAGAATTATTTTCTGTTCGCCGGCCGGTTATGACAACCACAGACAAACATTAGAAGAAGTTGCAACCATAGACACGATTATAACTTATGGCGACGACAAAAGAGACGGAGCGATGACTTTTAAAGAATTTTTAACGGAGAGTGCTAATGTAGAGGACTTTTTTGCAACCCCAGTGAATGGCTGGGAAGATATAGCCCTGATTCTATATTCTTCGGGCACCACAGGCATGCCGAAAGGCATACCATTGACGCATACCAATCTCTTGTTATTTCTCGGCGATGTGAATGAAACGTAAGATGATAACATCTATCTATCTATACATTTTTATAACATACTCGTACGATTAACAGACGAGCATGCAATCCACCTGGTGCCTGGTACCGCCCATGGACATCTGTAATCAACCCCAGATAGTATTACGTTCATACTTGACCGACCACAAATGCGCCGCTACCCCTAAGTATTTATCTGAAACGCCTCGGATAGTATGTCTCCCTTACCACACACTTCAAACCAAAACACAGCAGCTCTTAACACTGGCGTTATTAGATAGAAATAGGTGGGGCGGTGCTAGTACCAGAATCGAACAACAAAGGGTTCTATCACTTTGGCCGAATTGCCCAAAATCCTTACGTAATGAATGAATGCCTTACCATCTTCCAGTACATTCAACAAGCAACGTACGCTTATCACTAGAGAGTGGTACTACTCGTACGGTCTCGGTCACACGCTGTTCACACTTCACGCTGGCTCCACCGTGGTGTACTGTCCACGAGGAACCGAGGTGGACTTCCTTGAAGCTATACAGACTTATAAGGCAAGTAAGATTCTCTTGGATTCGGTCACGGCGGATTCTGTACCATAAAATGTTCAGTTGTCTTTTTTTATTTTTAGTATTTGTTATCATTCTATAACCGTAACCATAGAAATGATTACATTGTAAATACGAACGAAATACGAGTGAACTGACTACATATCAGGGTTCAGTAGATAAAGCGAAAAACGCTGAAAATTAGCGGAATTTTGAAGACGACCCTCGTTTATTTTCGACTTTTGTTTATTTATAATATGTATTGTCAAGTATAGCGGCCACAATTATACATATTATGTGAAAATTTCAAGTGTCTGTCTATTAGAAGAAAGAAAGAAATTCCTGTGACAGACGGACGCTTAGTAATAGGGTTGCGTTTTTACCCTTTAGGTACGGTGTGGTAGTGGCACCGTAGTCGAACCACACAAGATACCTCTTTTTTGTTAAAGATTATTTATTCTCAAAAGAATTCGTTACCATTCCCTTAAATGAAAACTTAGATTAATAAATTACATTCATAAGTAATTAATATAATACCTATTTTACGATATGATACTTCAGATAAACACAATGCAACTGACTCCAACGACGGTGGTCGAAATGCTTAAATCGACCATTTTGGACCACTACGACGTGTCGTCTCTACAATATCTCATATCAGCGAGTATTACCTTCGACAGTCAGCTAGTAGAGGCTATAAACAAAAGGTATATCCACAGGTTCAAAAGTGTTTATGCATCTTTTTATTTTATATCATAGGAGTAGCATACAGTCATCCTGATGGTAAGTGGTTACTGCCGCCCGTGGACATCTGTAATAAACCCCAAATGAGATTATATTCCTACCTGAGGTCGGCCACAAATCCCTGAGAACTGGCACGTCTGCAAAAAGTATATACCTTATATACCTTATATTATTGTGTTTAAAGTTTATCCAATTTACCCTCAGAAAATTTGCAAGCTTATGGTATTATGGAATAATTTTGTCACAAACGTATGAATAGTAACAAGAACGTTTCCTATTAAGGAAAAAATATTTATATAACTAGTTATATTTCAGGTTTCCGAATCTGAAACACGTGTCGCAGTACTACGGCATGTCGGAGGCTGGGTGTTTGTGCCATGACAGACGGACCCCTAAGGGCCCCAAGCCGGGCAGTGTTGGGTGCGCCACCGAATCTTTCATTTTTAAGGTTAGTGTTAATTAGTAATCAATTATGATTATCAATTTCAATGAGCCCTTGATTTTCTACAGGCGATCTCGAAAACCTTTTTTTTACTTACGTAATTTATTATCAGTGTACGTCTGAACTTCACAATATTTCTTGCTGCCCCCTTCCATCATCGGACTTCTAGACGAACCGCGGGATACCACCAATATTCGGTTGATGTTCCTTTTGTGCGGACTAAACGTTTTAGTAACTCACTCCTGCTGCAAATCGCCAAAGAATGGAACTCACTCCCGCCTTCGTTGTTTCCCGATACATATGATCTGGGATTGTTCAAGACAAGGGTGAATATGCTACTTCTAGACAAGCGTGATTTGTCCAAGGATGCATCTTACTCAACATCAGGTAAGGTTGCAGTTAAACGTCAGCCTATTGTAAGACATGACAAAAAAAATATGTTAAGGGTATTTTTTTATGTATAATATAGAAGTAGCAGACGAGTAAGCAGTTCATCTGATGGTAAGTGGCTACTGCCGCTCATGAACATCCGTAATTAACCCTCATCTGAATATGCAGCTCACCTGATCGCTACTGGGGATTGTCACCCATAGACGTCTCTAACCAACTCAATATGCTCTATATTACTACTATAGTATACTATTAAGGTTCTACCTAAAGTTGATTACAGATGCGTCACCACTCGTGAAGACCAATAAGGTCGCCTCATAAGTAAGTAAGTAACTCACTGCTTCACGATAAAACAATAGGTGTGCGGTTGTATAGTCCGCGCCAAACTGCTAGTCCGGTCTGAAGTTGATGCGCGCAGGTGTAGTTAGAGAGCGAATGCGGTCGAATACTCTACAAGGTTATACTCCGTAGCAACGTAAGGGCACACTAACGCAGGAGATGCCGAGGGGCCGCGCTGTCGCAATCCCACTGATATCTACCATTTGCTGTTGCAACGCGAATCATTTCTATATTCAGAGGGGATTAGCAGTTTGGCGCGGACTATACTTTCTCAAAATCAATTCTAGCTCTACCTTTAAAAATTTAATAGTAAAATTAATATTTCAGATCATCGATCTTAATTCTGGCGAGCCTCTTGGTCCAAACCAACGCGGGGAAATTTGCTTCAAATCACCAACTCTCATGAAAGGTATGACGCAGGGCCCCTTATTAAATTAACCTGGTTATTCGTAGTTCCGTTTCGTAGTTCGAAAATAACGGAAATTGTGAGACAATTCCCAGGGCCCCTATTAAATTATGGTTTCATAGTTCGAATTTAGATAGAATGGGGGCCCTTGATTTTCTACAGGTAATCTCAAAAACCCTTATTTTTTACTTACAAGACTTGTCTACTTGCAAACATACTGAAAGGTTGTTGTAATACTGAAAGTAGTAGGGCCCTTGGTAAATTCTAATCATTTTAAAATTCATCTTGTAATCATAATGACGGTAAATTGGGGCCCTCGGTAAATTTTGACGGAGGCCCCTTGAATTAACAATATAAACACACTATGCTAATTCATTTATGTTAGTTTATTTATTTTAATTATATATTACTCAGAGGTAAGCATATATTATTATTTTTCTAGGATACATCGGAGACACTGGTGAAGAATATATGGATGAAGAAGGTTTCTTCAAAACAGGCGACATTGGCTACTATGACGAGGACAAATACTTCTTCATAGTCGATCGTGTGAAGGAATTAATTAAATTCAATTCATATCAGGTATTATTTTAATTTCGAGTATTCTGTTCTTTATCTACAAGTTTTAGTCTCTTAAAATCTTCGTAAGAAATTATTTCTAAAGTTAAAATATTAAAAAAATAAATATAATAAACTTACCTTAATTGTTAATGACGTACGTACGGACGAATGTAGAAATAGTTTGAATTGTGTGATATATCTTATTTCTTTTTTTTTATTATTAATTTATTTATTTTCGTAGTAAATTATTTACAATATTAACCTAATAGAAATACAAAAATTATTAATAAAACAGGATTTAAAATAGTTATGTATGAAAAATAAATTAAATATAATAAGCTTCATCCAAATTCATCAAAATTCTTATTTCTTATACATATTTCAAGTTAAATTCACTCTTTTGCAAATTTCACTCAATGTCGCTTAATAACTTTTGCCTTTCAAACTTAAAAAAAATATCACTGCCATATCGGTAAAGGTCAACATCGTGAGGAAACCTACACGACTCGAAGATATTTGTAAAAAGATAGTTCTCAAAGGTGTGTGAGATTTACCAATTCGTATTTGGCGAGTGTATTGAAATTCTTGCCTTGAAAGGAGCTTTTACTATCACTGCTGTTACTAAATTGAATATTTGGATTGAGTAATTAATTTATCAATTGTATGAAGGATATAAATATTCCAATACGGAAAAAAAACAAACTGTCATACCCCTCACAAAAGTTACAAAATCATGTTCCATTAAAATTTTTTTTTTTATATCAGGTGGCACCAGCAGAGCTGGAAGCAGTCCTGCTGCAGCACCCAGCAGTCAGGGACGCAGGTGTGGTCGGTGCTCCTCATGAGGAGTTTGGTCAAGTGCCAACAGCGTTTGTTGTTCTCCAACCGAATGCAGATGTCACTAGTGAGCAGATAGTGCAGTATGTTGATAGCCAGGTCAGTATCTATTTTTAAGTTTTTTTTATAATATAAGTAGGAGTAGCAGACGAGCATGCAGTCCACCTGATGGTAAGTGGCTACTGCCGTATGGACATCTGTAATCAACCCCAGATACGATTAGATATTGCTACCTGAGCTCGGCCAAAGATGCGTCGCTACCTCAGGCCTAAGCTGGAACGCATCGGAAAAATATGTCTCCCTTACCACACCCTTGAAACCAGAACACAGCAGCGCTACACTGCTGTTATAACAGAAATAGGTGTGGCGGTGGTGCCGTCGGAGTCTATGGCAACTTTACGCAACTTATCAACAGATGGCGCTTTCTGAGTCACGCTATCGAAGTTTTCTCAACACTGCATTCTGTATATTAATGTTTTATGTTCGCAGGTGTCGGCACGTATGCGACTAGCCGGTGGTGTTCGGTTTGTGCAAGCGCTACCTCGGAGTGCTAGTTCGAAACTTAACAGGAAGGATCTTCTAAATATGCTATAATCTAATCAGATTTAGCTAGGCTAAGCTAAAAAAGCTAGGACTAAGCTGGAACGCCTCGGAAAAATGTCGCTTACCACACTTCAAACCAGAACACAGCAGCGCTACACTGCTGTTATAACAGAAATAGGTGTGACGGTGGTGCCGGAGTCTAACCCGAGTATTCTACCGCCTTCAAAGTTGAAATATAATTAAAAATTGTTGTTCTAGCTCAAATTTTCAGTGCAGTTCAAATTTTTTTTTAATCACTTGTTTCCAATTTTATTTTTATAAGTATTACAAATTAACATAAATGCTTCTTTTAAATAAATCTCGAAATTGTTTTTTACTATAGTTTTTTATTATGACCAGGCGCGATCGCAGCTTAAGATTTTGGGGGTGGGGGGGTCAAAGGGATTTTTTTTTACTTTTTCCCTTTTTTTCTAACGCGTTTTAAATGTACTTACATTCTATTTGTATCTATTGTAAAGTCCGGCATATCCTCTCCGCTACAGAGAGGAATCCATGCAGGCTTTCCCCACGAAAAAATCTGAGTAATGCGAGTCGGACTAGACGTTTTCGGGAGGGATGACCCCACCCCTGTGACCCCCCCACTCCTGTGACCCCCCACTCCTGTGACCCCCCTACCCTGGGACCGCGCCTGTTTATGACATCATTCATGGTAATTCTAACATTTTTGTAATAAAAGGTCTGTGGATCAAATACAAACATACACAGAATAGACAATATTAAGACTCGATTTATTTAAATACACTTGAAACATCAATCTTTATACTATAAACACTTGTAAATAATACTGAATAACACACAGTAAATTAATCTTATAAATGACTAGAAATGAATCCTCGGGATTGAAAACCATTGAAAATATAGTCAAATCTTATGCGCTAAAGGGGGTCGGAAGCAGCGGTCCTGGGGGCCTCCACACACAGTTGCAAGTAGCTAAAAAAAGGTCTTTAGAAACAAACAAACTGTGCAATGTGTATAAATCAGCGAATAAAGATCGCCGGACGAATCTAATCATTTTTTTTTAGACTGGGGACCTCCATTCAACCTTCCGCCCCGGACCTCCGTCACTGCTTATACGTGACTCTTCCACTACATACTTATGGAGTGTAGAGTGTCAAATAGAGGCTAGGAATATCGTCTTTGTAAATCCAACGGTTTTTATATACCTACCTATACTATAGGACTAGACGTCAAGCGTGCAGTCCACCTGATGGTAAGTGGCTACTGCCGCCCATAACATCTATAATCAACCCCAGATGAGATTAGATTCCTACCTGAGGTCGGCCACAGATGCGCCGCTGCCCCTGCGGACTAAAATTTTATCACAAAATTTTAAAGGGTTTTCGAACTGTTATTTATGCTTATGTTATTTATGCTATATTTATTACCTAGACACTTTAACATATGCCCGTTCGAAACAATACTTATTATTACTACTCATAGATGTATAAATGTCATTGTTACTATTATATTTACTTACTAGCTGACCCGGCAAACGTTGTTGCCATATAAATAAAAAAATGTTAAGGGTGAACAACCCCCACTTAGGGGTATTAAAAATAGATAGTAGCCGATTCTCAGACCTACTGAATATGCATATAAAATTTGGTGAAAATCGGTAAACCTGTTTCGTACGGTAACTAACATTGTGACACGAGAATTTTATATATAAGATTACCTCTACACTCTGTAATACATTGTTAAGTAAAAATAAAAAATTAAAGTTGAAAGAATAGATTTTCATCCGATTCATACGCGTCCGCGTCTCCGAAGTAATGCCACAACTTCATATGTTTTGTATAATCATCTTTCCTACAAAAGGCCTCCCCGCACAACGCGCAAACAATCTTGTACGGCATGTCTCCATGGATTCTCATATGCTTCTTCAACGATTTACTATGTACGTACGCTTTATTGCACACAGAGCAAACGAAATTCTTTTCATCGGAATGTCCGAGCATGTGTTGCTTTAACTTTGACTCGTTAGTAAAGCACTTGTCACACACTTCACATCTGTACTTCTGTGTGTGTTTTAGCGTGATGTGTTCGGTAAGTGAGCGTCGCGTATTAAACTTAGATTTACAGAAATCGCATTTAAAACTCTTAGAAATGCCGTGAACTTTCTTCATATGGTTCATTTTGCTGTAATATTCTTTAAATGTCAGCTCACAGTGTTCACATTTTGTAGCTTTGGCGCGAGCAAAGCCTCCATGAATAACGCGCATATGATACTTCAACTGAGTCTTTCTCTCAAACACCTTATCGCAAAATTCACAAATAACGCTTTCATTGTTATGCTTTTCCTTATGTGTTAAAAACAAGTGCTGATTTAAGAAAGCCTGTCCACAAACCTCACAAACAACTTTACGAAAATGTGTAGTCATATGCGCAAATAATTGTTTGAACTCTTCAAAATCTTTGCCACAAATTTGACACTTCATTTTCCCGTCCGCCATTATGAATTCTGTCATTCCGTTGCTGGCGGGAAAGATTTCTAAACAGTGTTCCACTTTCAAATGGTCCCGAATGGCGTCCAAGTTCGGATACTCGGTATAGCAAATGCGACATGATAATTTGGATACATCAACCAGTATAGGTCGTTTTCCTCTATAAATATAATTTTCTAGAAGGTACTCTCTATTAGGGATTTCGTGACTAGATGTATGTTTTAGTAAGTTTTCTATATCCGATATATATTGATCGCAGTAAAAACATTTAAAACTGGAGCCCTTGAAAATAAAAGGCCGCACTGTCGTGTTTTGCATAAATGTAGCAGCATTCTTTCTCTCAGGCAGTGTCAGTTGCCAAATACTCGTCTCAGAGCCAATGTCTGCGAAAGAAAATAATTATTAAGCTGCTAAAAAAATTCATGAAAACTTATAATAACATCGAGTAACGAAATACTACTTAATAAAATTATAATTAGTGCAATTAACTTAAAAATATTCTACAACATCCATGCTTCACAGAGAAAATATGTATAAGCAAATAAATATGTTTCACAAGACTTAAGCCCTTTGATATAAATACCTTTGCTTGAAAAAAACAATAATGTTAAAACCAAAATAGTGGAAAAAATAATTACCTAATTTACCTCGCAAATAAGCCTAAAATATAATTATAATTAAATAATTATAATTCATTACATTAATTCGTATTTACACGAGGGCTTTGGTAGAATTTAAAAAATACATATATTTTCGTGTAAAAATATTATTTAATACACACACACACACGACAATACAATAAAATAAATACACACAACCTTTACGGTAATAATGAGATCACATACAAATACTTTTGAAAATCAAACTTAATTGTGCTATTGACTGAAATTGAAACACAAATAACTAAATTATTCTTACATTATTTCCTTTATACTTACTGGCAATAAATAAGAAACTTAATAGACTAAATGTGAAAGAGAAAAAATACTGACAGGGTATAGTACAAAATACAAGGTCACATAATATCATCGACCCTTTATTGTTCCATTGTTAGGCATGGATCTCCTCTTAAATTGAGAAGGGCTTAGGACATAGTCTTCTATGATGCCCACACATAAAATTTATTTATAGTCTGACAAACCTTTCTGAGTGTCAGGGGCGCCACTGGCCATCATAATGTTATGATACTTCAATTGAGTCTTTCTCTCAAACACCTTATCGCAAAATTCACAAATAACGCTTTCATTGTTATGCTTTTCCTTATGTGTTAAAAACAAGTGCTGATTTAAGAAAGCCTGTCCACAAACCTCACAAACAACTTTACGGAAATGTGTAGTCATATGCGCAAATAATTGTTTGAACTCTTCAAAATCTTTGCCACAAATTTGACACTTCATTTTCCCGTCCGCCATTATGAATTCTGTCATTCCGTTGCTGGCGGGAAAGATTTCTAAACAGTGTTCCACTTTCAAATGGTCCCGAATGGCGTCCAAGTTCGGATACTCGGTATAGCAAATGCGACATGATAATTTGGATACATCAACCAGTATAGGTCGTTTTCCTCTATAAATATAATTTTCTAGAAGGTACTCTCTATTAGGGATTTCGTGACTAGATGTATGTTTTAGTAAGTTTTCTATATCCGATATATATTGATCGCAGTAAAAACATTTAAAACTGGAGCCCTTGAAAATAAAAGGCCGCACTGTCGTGTTTTGCATAAATGTAGCAGCATTCTTTCTCTCAGGCAGTGTCAGTTGCCAAATACTCGTCTCAGAGCCAATGTCTGCGAAAGAAAATAATTATTAAGCTGCTAAAAAAATTCATGAAAACTTATAATAACATCGAGTAACGAAATACTACTTAATAAAATTATAATTAGTGCAATTAACTTAAAAATATTCTACAACATCCATGCTTCACAGAGAAAATATGTATAAGCAAATAAATATGTTTCACAAGACTTAAGCCCTTTGATATAAATACCTTTGCTTGAAAAAAACAATAATGTTAAAACCAAAATAGTGGAAAAAATAATTACCTAATTTACCTCGCAAATAAGCCTAAAATATAATTATAATTAAATAATTATAATTCATTACATTAATTCGTATTTACACGAGGGCTTTGGTAGAATTTAAAAAATACATATATTTTCGTGTAAAAATATTATTTAATACACACACACACACGACAATACAATAAAATAAATACACACAACCTTTACGGTAATAATGAGATCACATACAAATACTTTTGAAAATCAAACTTAATTGTGCTATTGACTGAAATTGAAACACAAATAACTAAATTATTCTTACATTATTTCCTTTATACTTACTGGCAATAAATAAGAAACTTAATAGACTAAATGTGAAAGAGAAAAAATACTGACAGGGTATAGTACAAAATACAAGGTCACATAATATCATCGACCCTTTATTGTTCCATTGTTAGGCATGGATCTCCTCTTAAATTGAGAAGGGCTTAGGACATAGTCTTCTATGATGCCCACACATAAAATTTATTTATAGTCTGACAAACCTTTCTGAGTGTCAGGGGCGCCACTGGCCATCATAATGTTGCCAAAGCTACCTAAGAAGCGTACATTTTTCACGACAATATTTATCAATATTTATTATGAATCTAATAATGTAATAATGTGAAAAAATACTCATTTTATTGACAATAACATAAGTTCTACTTTTTAAGATCGTTACTTTATTAAATTACTTAGGGAAATTGAAAAATCGCTCACGAAGATAGCAACAAATTACTCTTTCCGAAAATTGTCACATTCACAAAAAGGTTGCCCTACCATAGTTAGTAGTTCAATACGTTAGCCCTTTGAAGGCTAAAACTAAAAATAGGACTCCATTGGAAGGCTTTGTCATTAAAGCAAATAAATAGTTTCTAATACGCACATAAATTCGAATAAGCAGATATCCATGATCTGAAACTCAAACCGTGACTTCCTACTTCAAATACCTACTTTAAAATCACTAGAATATTATTATAGCTGCATAGTATATTATTCACATCCATCAATTAAAAACTAAGTACCTAAAATCCCTATAGTTCCGGGACCAGAATAGGGCTACAGTATCCCCTGCCTGTTTTGAGAGGCAACTAAAAAGGGGCTTTCGGGGCTGCGGGCAGCAAGACTGGAACGGCACGGGAGACCTTTTAAAGAATTCCCCCTTGTCATCGAGAAAAGGTAAAAAAATCTCAATTCACAAAATTAAAGAAACATTTCTGATGCCACTCCTTCACGTGTTTATTAAATTCAATCTGACTGGAAAAGACGCTTCCACACTCCGTACATACGAATGTATTGCACTCATCTGCAATATGAATTCTCATATGTTGTTTTAAACTCTTCTGATGTCTATACGTCTTATGGCATAGTCTACAAACGAAATTCCTTTCCCCTGTATGCGAAACTTTGTGTTTCTTCAACGTCGATACACAACTGAAAGTTTTCTTACAAATCTCACACTGAGTTTTCTGCGTGTGAAACTTATTTGTGTGCATAGTCAGCGCTCGTCTGGTTGGGAACGTAGATTTACAAACATCGCATTGAAACGTAAACGTTATCCCGTGAACGTCTTTCAAATGCTTCAACTTTCTGAAGTGTTCTGTAAATCTTTCCAGGCAGTGCGGACAGCGCAACATTCGCATGTTAGTGGAGCCTTCGTGTGTTTTTTCCACATGATACTTTAGGTTTGAATTCGTTGTGTACACTTTGTCACACTGGTTGCAAGGATAGCCTCCCGGTTGATGTATTTCCTTATGCTTTAACAGTCGTTGATGCGTCATGAACCCAGCGCCACAAGTTTCGCAAACCGCGTTGTTGAAATGGACGTTCATGTGTCGATTTAGAAGTATAAATGTCTGGAAGATTTTGTCACAAATATGGCAGGCAAACTGACCGTTTTTCGTGGTAAGATTGTACGCTACGATACCGTTTCCTGAGGCTGTGAACAGCTTCTTATGTTCAGATATCAAATGTTTTCTTATCGTGTCTATGTCAGCAAAGTTTTGCTCACATATCTTACACTTAAGCTCGGATATATCAACTTTGACAGTCCGTTTTCCCTTCGGCAGCAACTCTTTTAGTATCTTCGTGCCGTCAGGCATTTCGTGAGCCAAACTATGTTTGAGCAGAGCACTTATCTCCGAGAACTGTTCCCTACAGAAGAAGCATTTGAAGAAGTATCTACAGTACATGAAAGGCCTCGCTGTCGTAAATTCTAGGAACATTGCAGCATTCTGTCTTTCTGACAAAGTCATCTCCCATATGCTGGTTAGCGCTCCTTGTCGTCCATTCGCCTCCGTTCCTGGGGAGACAAAATGCCTGTTTTAAATCTGCTGACACAATCTTCAGACGCGAATTGCACGAACAATGTTTTAAGGAATTCCAAACGTACTTTTCTACATTACTTTATAGCGTGATGAAAACGTTTTAGTAAATATGCATTATATTTTAACAAATTACGTGCATAGACATTTGTAAGCTTCTTAAAATTTAATGTTGCATCCACATGCTTGGCGGGAAACTCCAACTTCTACAAAAAGCACAAATGTGTAGACGTGTTGCAAGTGTTTGCGGCAAATTCCCTATAATTTGCTAAAATGGAGTGCTGATTACACTCCATTGGATCGGCTAAAAGTGCTTTTTTTATAATATAGGAGTAGCAGACGAGCAGTCCACCTGATGGTAAGTGGCTACTGCCGCCCTTGGACATCTGTAATCAACCCCAGATAGGATTAGATATTCCTAACTGGGGTGGGGCACAGATGCGCCGCTACCCCTGAGGACTAAGCTGGAACGCCTCGGAAAAGTCTGTCTCCCTTACCACACCCTTCAAACTGGAACACAGCAGCGCCTAACACTGCTGTTATAACAGAAATAGATGTGACGGTGGTGCCACCGGAGTCGAACCACAAAGGGTCCTACCACCTTCGCTTGCAAATCTACAAGGAGGCACGTTTGAATTTGTGAAGGTTTGTCAAGACATTGCAAGAGTGGAGACGGCATAAAAAACTCGTTCAACGCCATCTAATTACGCAATTTATAACAATGTTCGTTTTTTTCGAGTAATCTTCACTTCAATTATATTTAAATAATGAAACGAGGAATGAATGAAACAACAATAGTTAATTATAAAAGCTTTATTTACTAATCTTGCAAAATACTAACCACAAATGATCATTTATCATAATTTTAGGTACTAAATCATGGCTTCTACAAAATAATATTGCATTTTACATTGACAGATTACAACTACAACACAAAACAATAAATAGTGTTATCACTACAATCGCTCTATTATATATGATTATTTATTTATTTTATTAATCACCAACGAATACCGAATATTTTCGATTTCGACACTGTAAGTCACTATCATAGATAAGTAAAGATTACTCACTCCTAACAAGAAAATGTACCCAGTTTTGAGAATTGAAATAGTTGCGTAAAAAAGTTTTGCCACATCTCCGTGCTAAAATGTCCCTAAAATATTTGAAATAATTATTTATATATTGTGTAAATTACGCAGTATTAGTTGTTTATTCGTAAATTTTCTCTAAAAATGTTTTTATTTGTCAAGTTTTCAAAAAAGAACTTACTAATAAGCCGTTTGTGGCTTCATTCAATTTCAAGGCGGCGAAGTATCTTTACTAATCTATGGTCACTATATTAAGTTTTGTAATGGCTTACTTGGGGTTGGTTACAGGTGTCCATAAACGGCAGTTACCATTTTATTTTCAAACTTGCA
Source organism: Epargyreus clarus clarus (assembly GCA_014595695.2). Lineage (NCBI taxonomy): Eukaryota > Metazoa > Arthropoda > Insecta > Lepidoptera > Hesperiidae > Epargyreus > Epargyreus clarus. Next base: position 1,541,661 of record JACTTY020000078.1, read on the forward strand.
AACAAAGTTATTTCGCAACATATGGAAACATGTATGTACCTATAAATTAGCAGTAGAACTCACGTAGTCTTCAAAGGTATGAATGATAAGAAATCATTATAGTTTAAGTATCTCACCTAGGCCTGGAATTTTGTGCAGTGCAGGCTATGACCGTAGACATATTACAGAACATTTACATATAAGAGAACAGGGAAATTTTAAAGGTTCGAGAACCCTCTGTAGATCAGATCCGTCGGCACCACACCTTTTTCTGCCTATTAACAGTATTAATAGCTGCTATGTTCTAGTCTGAAGGTGATAAGGGAGACATATGTGTATGTGCTTTTGCACGGCATTTCACTTAGTCAGGGACAGAGGCGCTTCGGTGGTCGACCCCAGGTAAGGAACTTATCTATTCCGAGGTTGAAAACAGATGTCCACGGGACTACATGGTTGTCTACTCCTACATGATAAAAAAGGTACAGTTTTGTTTTAACATCAAGACAATGTTTCAGTAAAACTTTTGCGATGTAATGTTCGAATACACTTATGCTTAATAATACACAACGTTTAGTACACCTAAATGTTTTTTTGGTTATACGTTGATCCGAAGCTTAACCTTCCTAATTCTTCGGAAAGAAATCTCACTCACACACTTGTTTTACTGTACATATGACCACTTCCAAAAATTCCCATTTACCACCTCTGATAATCATAGTTATGCCAACCGTCCATAAACGATTCCAAAAGTCAAAATTTTCAGTTACTTTCACTGAAACTGAACTCATCACATCCGAGCCAAAATTCTTGACAATAGTCTTAAATTGCCAATGAGGATGCCACTTGCTTCATGTGCTTGTTGTAATCATTCCGATTATGAAACCCGTGTCCACATTCCGAGCAACTAAACTTCCACATAGGCCCGTGGACCCGCATATGGTGTCTCAGCGTCCGCTCATGCATATACGCCTTCTGGCAAATCGGGCAGAAGAAGTTCCTCTCCCCCGTATGCCCTCGCATATGCATCTTCAACAACGACTGAGTCCCGAAGCATTTGCCACACTCCTTGCATTGTATCTTCTGTGTGTGCTTGTTTCGTTGTGTGCTCCGTCAACGCCCGTCTAGTAGGAAACACTGCTTTGCAAGCTGGACATTCAAAAGAAAACGTTATTCCATGAACCTCTTTCAAATGGGTCATCTTTTTGTAATGCTCCGAGAACCGTTCTAAGCAATGTGGACATTTTAGTGGCTTCGTCTTCTTCACGTTAGTAACTTCGTGCTTCTTGAATAAATGGTACCTGAGCTTCAGTTTAGTAGGAAACACTTCTTGGCATTTATCACATTTGTACACTCCGTTCTGATGAACTATCCTGTGGTTGACGAGGCGCTGGTGCGACATGAAACCCAAGCCACAAGTTTCGCAGACCACACTAAAATGGACATTCATATGCCGGTTTAGCAAAAGAACGAGTTGAAGGTCTTTCCGCACTTATGGCAAGCGAGAAGATCGTTGGTCATACTTAAATCGTAAGCCATTAGGCCGTTTCCTGCTGAATTGAATTCTTTTTTATGTGTATTTATCAGATGTTTCCTAATATCATCCAATTCTGAGTATCTCTGCTCGCAAATTTTACATTTCATCCCTGATATATCGACTTTGATCTCGCGTTTCCCTTTCCTTAGATGTTGTTTTAGCAAACAAGGCCTCTCTGGTACCGAATGTAAGTCCGTATGTTGCAAAACTGACCGTATCTCCGGAAATACTTCGTTGCAATAGAAACATTTGAAATTAGCTTGCTGATAAAAGAAAGGTTTCACTGTCGTATGCTCTAGGAACGTAGCAGCGTTCTGCCTTTCTGATATGGTCATTTGCCATATACTGGTGCGAGGCCCAGATCGCTGTGTGGCCGGTAATCCTGGGAAAGATAAAATTTTGCCATTTAAAACCCTTGTTCCTCTCTACATATCTTTTGAATTGAGTTTGTGTACTTTGATCAACAGTGCGCTCAATAACTAACATTATCGTATTTAAAACAAATTCTTATAAGTTTATTTGGGCAGCTAAGTATCCATCTACACTACTCCATGTGCTGCATTCATATGCAATAAAAGCGCCGCATTGTCTCCACAATCTTCACCACAAATGGAGCACGAAAATTGGCTCGCATCGTGACACTTCAGATGTTCTTTTAAACTCTTCTTACGGGCGTAGGCTTTCCCACAAATCTCGCACTTAAAATTCTTCTCCCCAGTATGAATAACCATATGCCGGGAAAGGCAATGCTTGGAGAAGAATCTGGCATGACACACGTCACACTCGTGATTCCTCTCTTGCAAATGCACCGATCTAATATGCACCAGCAACTGATATTTCAAGTCGTATTCCCTCCCACACGTTTCACATCTATGACAAACGGGGGTGTGTTTGTGAATTAAACGCAAATGCTTCATCCTCTGGTAATTCGAGTTAAATCTCTCAGGGCACATAGGACAGGCTCTTGGGAACTTCTTTAGATGCACACCTCTGTTATGAAAAGTTCTTTTAGCTGCGCTAGTGAAGACTTTATCGCATTTTTCGCACGGATAGCTGCCATTTTTGTGACACTGAAGATGACGTCTCAGCAGACTGAGCGAAATGAACGCGGAACCACACTGCTCGCAGCTGAAATTATTAAAGTGTTTACTCATATGTATTGTTAGCAAACGGAGCTTATAAAAACTCTCATTGCATATCTGGCAATCAAATGACCCTCCGCTTAATTTGAACGGTATAAGATTGTCCTGGAAAGTCGGATCAATTTTCTTCCCATGCTCTTTGAGGTGAGTTTTCAGAGACGTGAAATCTGGTAGCATTTCTGAGCATACCTTACATTTAAGACATGATACATCAACTTTAAGATTTTTCTCGCGCACCCTGTTACTTAGTTCTTGCTTAAATTCCTTCATATTGTGGCCTGATGAGTGTTCTTTCAGATCTTCAGCTTCTAGGAAAGTTTTCGGGCAAATGATACATTTATACTTATTATTCGCGTGGACAAATGGAAAGACGTGTGAAAACTCGAATAGTGTCAATGCATTTTGCTTCCAAATCTGATACAATTCGTTCGACTTTTTCAGTCTTTGTGCGTACGTGCTAGCTACGGTCTTAACATTAAACGTGATTGGTTCACTAAGCTTTCCTGCATCGTTAAGCGATATCGGTTCTTTTAAGAACGTTACAGGAGCTATTTTCAGCTCTTTCGATTCATTACATTCCATTTCCTTTGTTGTTTTGTTACGATTGAACTCTTTGTTTACTTTCCGGTGAGTCGTAAATTCCTTATTTACACTTTTCTTCGATTTCACATCTTTTATATCATCTTGTTCATATTCACAAGCTAAATCCTGTATTGGAATTGGACGCTTGAGCAGTTTTAGTCTTATTTCTGTTCCATCTTCCTCCTTTACTACAATCGTCGAATCACTCTCTTCGATGATGCCTAGAAAGAAGAAATTGTTTCCATCATTTGTAGTTTCGTGATAAAATAATATATTAGAGCGAGGTTTAAGAGTTAAAGCTATTAGAGAAATATTGAAGATAACAGAAATTAGAAAATAGAAGAATACAGTCAAATTTAGCTGTAGCTTACTTAAGTGTTACTCAAATAATGAACAAGTCCACTTCTAAGTACATCAGTATTTTCAAAATTTAAGACCCCCTTTATTTATTTTTTGTGTCCCCATCCTCCCCTAATATTTTTAGGGTTCCGTATCCAAAGACTAATAGTTATAGTTTAAAAACTAAAAACCACGCTAAAATCACACAAGGAAAACCGTTAATGCAGATTCTTGACGATCCTGATGAGGAGAATGGGATAAAATTATTAAAATCGTGTATTGTCATCAGTTCTTGGTAATTGTTCAAAATTTTAAATTAATCGGACCATTCAAAGTGGGTAAAAATCGAGTTCAAAGATTCCGTTACATACATACATACATACAGGTCAAGCTAATAAAAGCTTGGTAAAAACGGAACCCTATTAGCCTCCACTGCCTGTCCGTCTGTCATAGGACTCTATCTACTGGGCCTTATAGTCGTCACAATTTAATAGGCCCATTTTGACACATGCCATCAATAGGCTATAAGCATGTTACATACAAATCGATAACCAGAGAAACCGATTTTTACGACAAATCGATTACAACTCCACATCGTATTGTATAGATTACTTAATATTTTGTAAACAGAATATTTATTAAATATTTTTCTAAATTATCTAAATATTTATTAAAAAGTGAGAAAGAAAATAAATTCTAGTGTAATTTTAAAATTTAATCATGTTTAGAATATTAAATAAGACATCGCTCGTAAACTGTATTTTTTTTTCGTTTTATTATTCACTAAGAAACAAAGTCTTGATTATTTTATTGTTGTTATGATGAAAAAGGGATAAATAATTAGTTATTGGAAATTTTAAGTTTCGATTATTTGAAAGTTAATCGATTATGGTTTCTTTCGAATGCTTTGAAGCCGCAAGCTCTAGCCGTCACGTGGTCGTAAACTGCATACTAAAAAGTTAGTTTAAGACATTAATGACGTTAGGATGGCATGTGTCAAAATGGGCCTATTAAATTGTGACCATAGATATATTATCCTACTGACTAATATATCTATGTAATATATCTATGATTGTGACGACTATAATAGACAGACACTTGAAATTTTTACAGAGTATGTATAGAGGTGACCATATGAACATAGTATTATTAGTAAAAAACGTCAATTTATTAAAAGTATTTATTCACAGTAATTAAAAATACATTATATTATTATAATTAGATAAATACTTATTTCAACACAGTAAGCCTATATCTTATATATTTAAAACTACATGGAAATTATAAAAATAGTCAATTAAAAATAAAATTGTGCAATTTTACTTTAAATTTTAGAGAAGAATAAATCATAAAATTATTTTAATACTGTCAAATCTTAAGCCCTAATATTGTGCTTTACGCACAAATAAATGGTCGTACAACCAAAGCAATCTTGATCTTCCATACACTCACGCACGTTATTAATAATCAATCTATCCTATGTTTTGCCCCAATGTTGGCCTATACAAATAAATATTGGATGAAATAGACATGACAAAATAAATTTTGTTATATGACAAATAAAACATACTGATTATATAGATTTAGATTACTTTCTATTGGTATCCGTAGGACGGAGCGGTTTATAATTTTTGAGTATTATAAATTAAGATTATTGTTCACCTAGAACTCGAACTCAACCATAATGTATATTGAAATGTATAATGTGATAAAAATATATAATGTAATGTTGAATCTTTGTGAATTCATTGTATTTAATTATATTGAAATTGTTTGAATTATAATATTTGCATGGTATTAAATTAATATAGCTGAATATGATGTATATATTGTAAGACCTGTAATGACTGTAATATTCGTGGCAAATAAATGATTAAATGAAAATTGGAGCAAATTTATTAAAACTAAAGCTCGTCAATAGCTACCAAACAAAAAAGAAAATAGGTTGGCAAAGAAAAGAGCAATTCTTTAAAATTCAGGCTTCTACTTTTACCTACAACGTAATAAAGAGGGATCTAAAACGGCCTAAATTGCTTCGAGGAAAGAGTACGGTGGTGAAGACTTGGTGGGACACTACCGTGCCCTCAGATAGATAATACGTATATATATATATATATATAGATCAAAATCTGAGATCAAAATCTGAGAAGTAATGATAAATGACAAACCAAAGGATCTCAGATAGTGGAATATACAGGGTGTTTCTTTTTTCAAAATGAACTCGTTCGATTCCCGGCTAGGGAAAAAGTTATTTTAAAAAAGTAATGATGCAGTTTTAATTTTTATCAAAATCGGCCTCGTAACTCCTTTCAGCATTTTTCGCTAATCCTTATAGTTTCGGATTTGGCCCTGAAGGAACGTTTGAAAAATTCACCCTGTATTTAACACCTGCCGCCATTTTCTCCTTCCACCCAGGGTTGACTGGCAGAGAATGCCATCAGGCATTAAGTTTGCCCTATTGTATCTGTTATTTTATTGAGGTGCAATAAATAAATAAGTAGATAATGAACTAACCTTTTCCTCCTTTACTATTTGTATGAAAAATATTTTAATAACTTAGCTGTAATTTATAAGCTGCACATCCTTCTTTGTAACATTTTTCTCATATTCATCCAAATAGGTCTATTTCGGTATCCATCTTTCTTATTCAATCCAAAAGTATAATTTTCATATCCAGTCTTATTATACAGACACGAAGTAAACAAAAATATTGGACATATACATACTTGAAACATACATATTCCCGGGAAACTTATATTTAAAATTCTGAGACTCCTTCTCCTCTTATTTCTTCTTCAAATAACTTCATTATACGTATAAAACCCAAGAGCAGCGATAGCCTAATGGTTAAGAATCTCGTCCTCTTGATCGAGCGGTCCGAGGTTCATATCCAGGCACGCATTCCGATCAGGTAGTAATCTAAGAAAAAATATTGTAACTGACAATTTGTAAGTGCTACCGAAGACCTATACAAGATGAATATATTTCATTTCACGCCTCTGATTTTTCAAAGTTATGTGCGCATTACAATTAATTATCATTGAAGACTGATTAGATTAAATCATCAGTGAAGGAAAACATCCTGCAAACTAGAGAAGTCTTAAAAAAAATGTTCTCAAAAGTATATGAAGTCTACCAATTCGCACTTGGCCAGCGCGGTGGACTATGGCCTAATCCTTCTCATTCTGAGAGGAGACCCGCTAGCAGTGGAACAGTAATGTGTTTACGATGATGATAAAATCTAAAATAATCCAATCAAACAACATCATGAAGCCGAAGATGATCTTTTAAGTTCTTTCGCCTCAAGAAAGCAAGACCACACATCTCGCATTTATAATTCTTTTCTCCCGTATGTATTATCATGTGGCGCTTCAACGTCTCCTTGTTACAGAACCTCTGCAAACAGACCTTGCACTGCTCGTTCCGTTCCTGCAGATGCACTGATCTCGTGTGGCAAATAAGATGATACTTCAAATTGAACGCTCGTCCACACGTATCGCACTTATGTACTCTCGTCGACTGGTTATGTACGTCTTGAAGATGTATAGTTCTTCTGTAGTTAGAGTTAAACCTTTCTGGGCACATTGGACATCTTCTTGGGTATTGCTTGAGGTGCACGCCTCTTACATGCAGCGATCTTTTCTGGGACGTACTGAAGATCTTGTTGCATCTGTCACACGGGAAGTTACCGGTCTCGTGGACTTCTAGATGCTTCTTTAGAAGACGTAAAGTCATGAATCCTGAGCCGCATATTTCACAACTATAGTTGTTGAAGTGGACACTCATGTGAATGACCAATATCCTCACTTTGATGAAGGTCTCGTCACACATAACACATTTGTATGACCCTTCAACGCCGTCCAACTTGAACGGTATCATGTTATCTTGTAAGTTGGGATCAATGACCTTCTGATGGTCCTCCTTCAAATGAAACTTCAGCTGTAACAAATCCTTTGGTTTCACCGAACAAATTTTGCACACTAATTCACTTACGTCGACTTTCAACACATTTTCTCTTCGATTGTTCAGTAATCTTTTCAAGGGCGCAAACGTGTGATTCTCATTCATGTGCTGCCTCAATAATGAGGTTTCGAGGAACTGCTGAGAGCATATAAAGCACTTAAACTTATTGTTGCCATATATAAATGGATACGCAGTTGAAAACTCGAAGACAGTCAGTGCATTTTGCCTGTAATCAGCTTGTTTCTTCGCTTTTATGTGCCTTGGGATCTGTACGTGCGTTTTGATTGGCGACGGCGACCTATGTCCGTACGAAACTGGCGAAACGCTTCGCGGTGGGCTTATATCTGGCGGGGGCTCAAACGCTCTGCTCGGGTTGTCTTTGAAACCCAGCCTCGTGAAGTCCAGAACGGTCCCCAACGGCCTACAGAGGCTGCGATCGTACGCCACTTGGAATAACGGCACTACCCGTTTTGGTGGCGGCTTATCCGTTATACCCGCATCGCTCCCTAGAAAATAGAAACATTGTATGTATTTGGAGCCCCATATCTTCAACATGCAGGTTATTGTGAGGATTCAGTGCGTGTGCGTTAGTGAACCGTTTTCTGGTATTTACAAAGTTCTAGAGTTAGAGTAGAGTTAACATGTTGCAGTTTTATTATAGTTTTGTTCGAGAAGACCTTATTCCTGTTATAGCACTCTCCCAAAAGTAATCTTGAAGTAATCCAAGCCCTTAAACCTCTTTCGCGAAATTTTGCGACCGTATTCTAAATCTAGAGCCAAAAGGAAAATCAATAAGTAATTTTTCAAATACATGTACGCTATGTTCACTATTTTCGCTTCATTAGATTAAAATTCATTATGAAATAAAAAGTGTCTCTAATCATTTATATTATCTCCTTGTAGGTATTGTAGAATTAATTGTAATATCAAATAGGCTAAATGGATCAATGTTGTTAGAACGGCTTATTTAGTCTTGATTTAAATGGAAGATAGAATATCTTCGTTTTGAATGAAAATGTAGGCTAAATGTACATAAAAATATAAATTATACTTGCAGAAGCCAAATCGAATAAATTGTATAATATAAAATAAAAGCTTGTTCTATGATTTCAATCACTGCTTCGAAGCTAGTTTCGAAGCTAGGCAATCTCTAGAGATCTTGAATAGATCTACACAAACTTACAGACAAATAACGGACAAATATTGCACAATAAAATAATAATGTCAGCGTTCGCACTGAAAATTTACTTTCAGGTTGAGTTTTAGATAACTGAATCCCTGATATTTGTGTCCAGGCTTAACATATTATTGTTATATCGAAATTAATTTCGTTGTAGCAGAATTCACATTTAGAAAACATCAATAGCGTGATTCAGGATACATGTGGCGCCATCTCTTGACAACTTGCGGCAATTTGCCACACGTTGACTAAAACCAAAAAAAATATGTCAATCTAAAGAAATAACATTCAGAAAAGCGTCAGCCTCTTCGGGATGGTGAACTTTAATATGATGTTTCAAGCTACAGTTCTGTACGAAAGATCGTCCGCATATCGTGCATATGAACCGCCTATCATTCTCATGTATCCGCATATGCTCTCTAAGTGTATACTTTCTCGCGTATCCCTTCTTGCACACGTTACATTGGAACTTCCTCTCTCCACCGTGCTTCACCATGTGATCCTTCAACTCCGATTTGGAATAAAACTGCCAGTCACAAATATCGCAGGCGTGTCGCTTCATCTTCAAATGCACAGTTCGTACATGAACACCGAGCTTGCCACTCAACGTAAAGACTTTCGGACACATTGTGCACTTAAACTCCTTCAGCTTCATCCCATGGATAGCTGATATGTGCTTGTTCCTTTGGAAGTAGTTCCTGAAAGTCTCCGGACACTGTGGACACCTGTGCCTTTTCACTTGCATGTGAACAGTTGCGTAATGCTCCTTTTTCGAATTCGCGGATCGAAACACTTTCTCACAGCTTTCGCAAGGAAACGAACCAGTTTCGTGCGAAAACGCATGCGTCCGTAACCTCTCCGGAGTAATAAAACCCGTACCGCACTGCTCGCAAATAAAATTCTGGAAGTGTACATTCATGTGTTGATTCAGCGTCTTAAACTCATCATACTGTAGTTCACAGAGCGCGCACTTGTACTCATCTTTCGTGATTCTGAACGGGAGTACTCCATCATTCATTTGAAGGTTCAAGTTCTTCCGATGTACTGTCTGTAAATGAACTTTCAGATTGTTGAAACTGTCTATATTTTCATCGCATAATTTGCAACTAATATCCGTTATATCAACTTTGACTAGTTCATGTTTCTTTAGCTTAGATAGGACATCTTTTATCTCAGCTGCCGACCTCGAAGGATGATCAATAGCATTATGCTCTCGCAACAGCGCAGGATCAGTGAACTGTGCCTCACAGAAGTGACAGAGATAGAGATTCTTCATCCATCTAAAAGGGCATATTTTGGTAAACTCGAGCAAGATCATCGCGTTTCTCTTTCTCGCTTTAATCACGTCAATATCATTAAGATTCCTTGTATTCTCCATTAGTGTGCTCTTTTCATCAACGCCTGAATCCGGAATCTCACCTATAAATGAGAAAACACGTGCATGAGGCTTATGATTGTTAAAGCATGTATTGTTTTATTCATTAAACGTGATAAATGTACATATACTTTCAGCATTTCTGCTATTCTATTCAGCTATTTCTCTAGCACGTGTTTTCTCTTGGAATAGGCTTATAAGGATTTTATAGTTACTGTAAGATTAGCATTGTCATGACGATGAAATGAGAAGAATACCATAAATCCTAGAAATATTTTTTTAACTAAAGTATTGTTGTTTATATGTTTTCTAGGTGATTAAATAATATTTTAAAATATAAAATGATAAAAATATTGACTCTTTAGAGTGTACGACGCTTGCTATATATTTTCGATGCCAGAAAGAATTCATGATATATTTGGAGATATTTTATATTGGTTGAAGATATAATGTTTTAACCCGGATTATAACGTCAGTGCTTGTAATGATTCGCCATAGTTTTTTATTAATTAATCTTAATCTAGTGGAAGTCATATCAAGCATCACCTCATTAATTTCATCATCAGCCGAAAATAATGACGCATCTTGGGAACTTAGTATCATCGTACTAACATTTATATTATAGCTGTTGCTTTCGTTTCCTCATTCACACTTCTAACACTAATTCTTAAAATTACTAATTACTATTATTACCCGTTTGTAATCTTTTATACACCATATTGTCTAATCTTAATAACAACGGAAGCGAAATCGATTGAAATTTCACGCATAATAGCTAGCTAGCTGACTAGCTAGCTGAAATCTCAAAGATGTAAAAAAATCGCGTAATTTTTTTTTAACTACTGCAAAACTATCCTCACCAACTGATTTGAGTAGAAAACTAAAACATATCAGTCTTCATTTGCATAGGATGGTGTACCCTAACGTGCTGTTTCAGACTACACTTCTGTATGAACGTCTGCCCACAAACAGGACACACGAATCTCCTATCATTATTATGAATCTTCATGTGCTCCCTCAAAGTCTTCAATCTCGCGTAGGATTTCTTGCAAACATCGCACTGGTATATCCTCGCGCCTACGTGCTTTATCGTGTGCTCTTGCAACTCATAATTCGTGAAGAACTTCATGCCACATTCCGTACAAGCGTGGTTCCTTTCCTGCAAATGCCTTGAGCGTATGTGCGCTGTGCGTCGGCTGCAGAGATCGAACACCTTCGGACAGGACGGGCAAGGAAAAGTAGCTGTTTTCTCGCCATGAACCGTGTTTAAGTGTTTCATCCTGAATTTATATGTGACAAACTTTTCGTCGCAAATAGGACATTTGTACCGCTTGTTTGAGCGGTGCACTTTCGCGATGTGAGCGTATAGTGACGAATAAGTCGGTAGCGTCTCTCCACACTGCTTGCACGGAAAATCGCCTCGCTCGTGTGTCCGCGTGTGGTTTAGCATCCTCTGCAACGTCGCGAAGCGTTTCCCACAAATCTCGCAGATGAAATGCTCGTAATGGTCATTCATGTGCTTGTGGAGGCTGAGGAACATCTCGTAACGTTTTCCACATATCTGGCAGCAGTGTTCGTCGCGGCTCAGCTTGTAGGGCAAGATGCTTTCACCGTGCGAAAAGTCGATCGCTTTACCGTGATCCTTCAAGTGTAGCTTTAGTGTATTATAGTTGTCTATCCGGAAGCCGCATAGTTTGCAAATCGTCATCGCGAAATCCATTTTCAGAGGCTCATACTTTCGAGGTTTAAATGTAACGTCTGCGTGGTGCTGTTGTGTGTGTTCCCTCATTTTGTCCGGCTCCAGAAATGTGTTCTTACAGAAAAAGCACAGGTACGCTCCCTTTCTGTACTTGAAGGGGTAAGCAGTACAAGAGCTCATGATTATTTTAATGTTTTTCCTGTACGCCGCTCGTCTGTCATTCCCTTCGGTCGTTCGATGCCTCACCTCTTCTTTCTTAGCGAGTTCCGTATCAGCTGTAGCTATCAGCGCAGACAATTTATTATCCTCACTTTCCACTTCTTTTATTTGAACATCTGCGATTTTTCTTCCTAAAAATAGAAAACAGGCACTATAGGGTCTTCTTAAAACCTAATATCTAAATCATATCAGTTTTTAAATAATACTTTTGCCAGATTCATGGTTTACGCTATAGATAATAGAAAACACAAAAGAAATTGTTTAGCGTTTATTCAAATACTAAGTTTAACGATAAGCAGTCAACTTAATTTTCTTCAAGGGCTCCGCGTTAGGATGGTGAGTCTTCATATGACTTTGCAGGCTACATTTCTGGACATACGCATTGTTGCAGTACTCGCAAACGAATCTCTTATCATTATTATGTATTCGCATGTGTTCTTTCAGCGTTTTTACCCTCGCGTACGCCTTCTTGCACACTTCACACTGGAACTTCCTCTCCCCCACATGTTTCACCATGTGACTTCGTAACTGAGCTGCCGTTACAAACTTGTATGGACAAAATTCGCAGAGAAACGCCTTATGTTTGATATGAACCTGTTTTATATGTTTGGTCCTTTGGTTGCACATAGCGAATACTGCAGAACATAAGTGACACGGATATTCAATCTTCTTCCCGTGGGATTCCGTCAAATGTCTGCCCCTATCGGAGTAGCTTTTGAACGATTCCTGACAATATGGACATCTATATCTAAACTCAGGACCATGTACTACAATGAAATGGTTATTCCTTAGTGCTCTAGTTTGGAAGACCTCATCGCATTTCGTGCATTTGTACTGATCAACCAACTCATGGATAAGTTGGTGAGCTTTAAGTCTGTGTGCGGCGACAAAAGCTTTACCGCAATGACAGCATATATTATTAGGATAGTGCTGATTCATATGTGTATTCAGTTTAGTGAACAATTCAAACGTTTCATCACAATGTGTGCACTTCATCTCTTTATTATTCAGATAAAACGGTGTAACACCGATACCCTGATCCTTTATTATAGGTTTCGCGTGTACTCCTATCAAATGGTCTTTGAGATCATCCAAACCTTTCACCGACACAAGACATATTTCACACCTCAAATCAGAAATTTCAATTTTGACATTATCATACGGCCTTGCTAGTCTCATGGCCTCTATTTTGTTCGGATGCTCAGTCGAGTGGTCTTTAACACCGGCAAAGTCTCCGAAGGACTGTGAACAATACGCGCAGGTGTACGTCCCCCGCTTCCACCTAAAGGGGAGAGCGTTCGAAAACTCTAATATAATAGCCGCGTTATCTCTCTGATCGTTATACTTGCGTCTCCGTTTCCACTTAGGGTTCTGAACTCGTCCTACGAACAAAAGAAAAGTCACTATCAAATTGACTGCGAGGTTAAACTTAAGCAATAGTTACTTCATGAAACGGCAACTGTAGGACTGATGTTAAAAGTAACGATGAGATGGACCAACGAGAAGGGTCAGAAGACAATGAGAAACCCAAATTTCATTACTAAAATATTATACTTACACCCGAGTTATCCACAGTTAAAAAATAAGTTTATGTCTTACTTGTTATTCATATTATTACAAATGATTATATATCAATGATGATGATAATTATACCTACTTTACTTTTTTAAAATCACTGAATATAAATGACGTCAGTATTCACTTGTATATCATAATCTATATGTATAAAATTAATGTTTATATGTATGTACTTTATAGAATCGTAAACTATGCATTTGATCATGTGATATCTTTAGCAAAGTTGTTTATGTGCCCACGAAGATTTCTGAGTTGGTACAACCAATTCGACAGATGGCGCCACTGTCATTCCAATAAAGGTACAAATTTTCAGTTTATGTATGTCATGTTATTTTTTTTAAAGGCGGGCGAAGCCGCTGGCACTACTAGTATCTTATAAATAAAACAATCATTTACCTGATCTTTATATAATTTAATCATAGGCGTTTAAACCATAAAGCGTAACATATATTATTATCACTGTATTAATTCTTGAGCTTCAAAGATGATGCAGATAGCACACAATAATTTAAAGATGTATGGAATAGAATTGGAAATAGTGCGAAAACGAAATGTAATCTCTAGTCTATCATTATATGTATCGTGCAATATTGCCTAGAATAGTATTACTTCCTTTTTCTGTTTAATAAATAAGACATCAAATCCTTGATTACCAAAGAATCTTATGTGTAAACGGTATACTTATAACAGCTGATGGATAAACAAATCTTAATAATTAATTTCACATTCAGATCTCAAACCAATTTATTATAATCTTAAATACGTAAAGAAAATCCAAAATCACTGTGGCTTTGCTAATTTTTCCGCACTTTGTTTCTTATGCACTATCCTCATGTGGGAATATCTCGAAGTCCCGCTCCCAAACACAGAGGGACACAGGCTGCATCTGTACTCCGACTTCTGACCATGAACCACGGCGAGATGCTTCAGTCTCGCATGACAGGAATCGAACGTAGTATCACAGATCGGACATCGATACCTCTTCTTAGGCCCGTGGACGAGCGCTAGATGCCGATTTTTCAGCACCCGATTCTTAAAGATCATCTCGCATTTCGAACACGGAAACTGGCCGATCTCGTGGCACTTCTGATGGGATCTAAGCTTATGTTTCCCGGAGTAACTCTTGCCACACGTATGGCACACGAAGCTTTGGTAGTGGACGTTCATGTGTATAAACAGACTCATGAACCCTTCGAAGTGTGTTCCACAGTGCACACAGCTGAATATCTTGCCGGTCAACACGAAAGGAACTATCCCGTCGCTGTACTCTTGATCCGGACTCTTTGAGTGCATCTCCTGCAAATGTTTCTTAAGTTCAACCAAATTATCCACAGCTTGCTGACAGATGGAGCAAAACAGATCTGTGATATCAACTTTTAACGGAAACGAGTTTCGAACTTCTGGATTTTCGAAAATCTCCATTTTCTTATGAGACGCCGAATGTAGACGGATTTCGCTGACATTCGGGTATATTTGTGGACAGTACGCGCACATGAACTTCCCACGCATCCACCTGAACGCGACCGCGTTGGAATGTTCCAGAATGAAGGCAGCGTTCGCCTTCTCACCCATCACTTTCCGTTTCTTAGTCCATTTTATTTGTACGGTATTTGTTTCAGATGTTTTGCGCGCCACTCCTAAAAATAAAACAGAATTCTCTTATACTGCTGTCTCATTCGGGCGTTCTTGATGGGTGAGTTCAACGTGTTTTCTTAACTTCGATTTACTGACGAAATAGCATGAACAATTTGGACATTCATATTTTCTGCCGACCGAATGTGTTAAATCGCGTTTGAACGCCTTTCCATCGTAATCATGGTTAAACGTATTAAGAGTGGGATGTACATTGACCAAATGTTTAATCCTTGCGTAGTAAGTTGTGAAAAGGTCTGGACAATGTGGACAGGCATACCGAACGCCTTTTCGATGTACCCGTACATTATGACTATTACGACCGCCTCTCGTATCAAAAACCTCACCACAGGAACACGGAAATCTACCAGTTTCATGTGACTGTACGTGAATTCTAAACCGAGATATAGACACGAAGACTTTGCCACAGGCGTCACAAATATAGTTTTGATAATGCGTATTCATATGCGCGTTAATATTCGCGAAGCTGACGAAATACATCATACATTTCTGACAGTGGTAGCCGTTTAGCTCCAACTTAAAAGGAAGGACGCCGTCACTATAATCCTCTTGAAATACCTTATTATGAATATTCGTCAAATGTTCTTTTAAAGAATCTAAGCTCTCAATCCTATAACCACATAGCCTACAATTCCAGTCACTTATATCTATTTTGATCATATTATTTTCCCTTAGCTTCGAGAACACACGTTTGGTTGGCGACTCAGTAAGATGTTGCAACACATGCGCGCGCAAAACATTCGGCTCAACAAACTTAGCGTCACAGTAGGAACAGTAGAAGGAGTTTCGGTACCATCGGAACGCCCAAGCGGTAGAACATTCTAGAATAGTCATAGCGTTTCTGCGCATCATTGTTTTTTCTATTCTCTTCTCTGATTCCTCTGGTTTCCAGTTAGCGTTGTTGGCTCGCCTGCGCCGTCTCATCTGACGGGCGCTTACTATTTCCTTCAACTTCCTACCTCGACAAATTCTTGTTCCTACTTCTGTATCATTCGCACTAGTCGAACCTAAAAAGAAAATAAACTACATTACTGACGAATGGTAATACCCATTAACGAAAAGGACGGAGGGGCAATAAACGCCGTCCCTGGACCTGGGGGGCCTCCAAACATTAACAAGTTCTCTTGTAGTCATTTGTAAAAGTTTGTAAAATTAGATCAACTTCTTAGACTGGGGGCCTCATTCAACTTTCCGCCCCGGGCCTCCGACTAGCTTAGTCCGCCACTGACAGTACTGTAAAGTATAGACAATCAAAGTTCATAGTTAATAGACGTTAGACTACTCTGTTATCTATACCTCGTAAGATGTGAAATAAAAAACCGCTTATTAGAATGATCTCGAGTGTTTTATTAAAAATAACTACTTTACAAGTACCCCAACCAAACACGATCAAGTTAATGTATTTATATCTACAGACACCTCACGTATCAGGCACGGTCCGTGGCAAAACAAGATCATATCGTTATATAAAAGGTGTATAATCGTACATATATATATTTTTCATGAAGCAAACGCACTGATCCAGGCCGTACCTGTCCAAATATTGTATAAAAAAATAAAATCATATTTTTTTACACAATATTCTGACACGTTCAATGCCTGTAGACATAAATGACGCCTAAACGCATACTAGAATTTTTATTCAAGATCACGTAAGACGAACGTTTCAGCGGTTATGAGGTAAGAATATAATGAACTGTACCGTTCTCCCCTCATCAAACAAATCTTTCATTTGTTCTGTGTATTTAAACTTTACGCAATGTAGAAATAAACGCTTACGTATGCCTATTACTAATTAAAATGTAACCTACACTGACTTTCAATACCCATTTTCAAAAAGGACGAAATAATACAAAAATATGAGACTACCAAATTACGTTTATTTAAAAAGATCCTTATATAAAAAAATCAAAATCCTAAAAGCTTATCAGGTAGATCGACGAGGTTATTCAACTCCGGATGATTCGTTCTCATATGAGCCAGCAACCTCGTCTTCTGCTTGAAAGGCAATCCACACCACTTGCAATTAAGATCCCCATGAGTCTTCAGATGGCTTCGCAAGGCTTTGCTTCTCGGGAACGTTTTCTCGCAGAGCGTACACGAGAAATTCCTTTCACCCGTATGCTTCACCATATGCCTCTTCAGCTCATACGCTGCCTTGAACTGCCAGTTACAATAATGGCAAGAGAAGCTTCGTTGCTGAGGAAAGTGGACGGTACGGACGTGGATTGCGCGTTTTCCACTCGTCTTGAAGGTGTGTTCACAGTGGGTACAACTGTAGGAGACTTCCTTCTCCCTGTGAGCCTCGTTCAGATGGTTCATCCTCTCGTAGTACCCAGTGAACCGCATGTTGCATTGTGGGCATTCGTATCTTGGTCCTTTCGCATGAGCATGAGCCTTGTGGTAATCCCTCGCTGCACGCATCGTGAAATTCTTCCCACACTTATCACACGGAAACGATCCGGTGATATGCACCTCTGAATGCTTCCTCAACCGCGGCGCAGTCATGTATCCTTTCCCGCACGTCGCACAAATATAGTGCTGGTAATGTGAATTCATATGTTCATAGAGTTTGAGGAAATTGTTGAACTTCTCCTGACAGATAACGCAGCGCCACATTTCCTTATCCAACGCAAATGGCAAGACGCCGTCTGGGTGGGAGGTGTCGAAGTCGTAGCCGTGTTCGATCACGTGCTGAGCCATTTGGGCAACAGAGGAAAACGGTAACGCGCAAAGTCTGCAAATGGTTTCCGTGATATCAACGTTTATTAGCGTCATTTCCTTGAACTTGCTGTAGATGTCTTTGACTGTGTGTTGCGTTGAGCAGAGCCTGACGTGGTCTCTCAAGTCTGAACACTCTGTGAAGTTATCCTCACAGTAAGCGCATTTGAATCTGTTCCTTTTCCACCTAAAAGGGCAAAGGGACCAGCATTCTAAGATCGCACTAGCGTTTTTCTTAGTGATGAACCTAGCTTCAGCCCTGGCGCTTCTTTGATACGGCCGCTTCTCTGTTTTATGTGACTCTCCGAAAACAATATCTTCCAGCTCAGTTTTTATCACAGTTTCCGGCTCGTTTTGCTTGCGGGCTCCTAAAAATAGAAAATTTGATTGTCAGTCCTTAGTTTTGCTTTTGTAATACGCTTGCGCAGGACTGAACATCATGAGGAAGGTTTCCATTCCTTTTTCGAGCAAATTCCTTTTTACATTTTTTCTTTTAGTTACTATCGGTAAGAACATTTTAAATATATGTATATTATTTCGTTGTGTGTAAGTATTAGGTTAATGCGTTTAAATTCGGTGATTAAAAAAGAAAACTCAATTAGTGTCAATGTATAAGAGTAGAAAATGATGACTACCCACACATTTAAGTATTTATTTGCAGTAAGTGTTGAATGACTTAACTGCGGTTAGTATAGTTCACGCCAAACTGCTAGTTCGCTCTGAAGTTGTTGCGATCAGGTGTAGTCATACAATTTGCTGTGGCGGTGCGATTTATTTCTATATTCAGAGCGGACTATCAGTTATGCGCGGACTATATCAATGCAATAAAAGCCATAAATTCTATATACCATAGAGACAAGGTTGAAGTTGTCAAATGACAGAGACTTATGCCTTTACATTTCATTTTCTGAAGCATCTCTGAGGCTGAATAAAAAAATAATAAATCTGGTCGCAGATTTTCTACAGAGAAATTAATTTAGTAAAAAACTTTTGAAATAACAATCTTTTTCTCTCTCAGCAAACACTTTGATTTGATACCCATATTAAGGGGTATATAAGAAAAAAGTGTTAGCCATCTTGAAATCAAAGTAACGTCGAATTGATCTCTTAGAAAATGCTTGCATCAGAAAATATTCATATCGTGGTGGTAAGTAAGAAATAATTAATCCACCATCTTGGCATCCGCCATAATGGATTTAAAATGACGTCACTAAGTTTATCTGCACTGTCATGCAAAAAAAACATGTAAGCAAAATTTCAGCGCAATATATTGGCGTCAACTGGTTCAAATACAGTTGCAGGATTAGACCCTCACATACATACGCTAACTGCTATGCAATTTGAACTAACAATGCAATTTTAAAAAAGCATGTAAGAAAATTCACGTGTAATTTGGTGTAAACAAAAGTCAGGCAATGGTTTAAACTTATTTAATACTCATACATACATTATAAGCGTACAATAACTTAGGAATTTAATACCACATCTAACAATTTAAATCTATTTTAAATGTACCAATTCATTTTAGAGTTTTATACAAAATTTGTATTTGATGAAGGGCTACGGCTTACTGCCATATTAAGCATGTGTGTTACACATGGTCCGTAGCGAAACAAAATCATATCGTTGTATACAATGTGTACGACCATATTTATTTCGTCTGTAATTATTTGATGTAATGCCTCATAAGTGTAAATAAAAATATTAAAGTTTAAAAAAGTAAAAACCGTTCTAAAATCGCACAAGACAAATCGTTAATCCTGACGATCCCGATATTGTCATCAGTTCTTAAGAATTGCTCAAAATGTTCAATTAATCCGACCGCTCAAATCGAGTTCGAAGATTCCATTACCTACCCGGATACATACATACAGGCCAGACTAATAAAATAGTGGTAAAACAGACGCTTGGTAGTCAAACAATTTTTATATAACAGGAAATGAATTTCGTCTTGCCCAAGAGACATGCAAGAAGCCAAGTTCCTGGCCAGATATATATGAGCAAATCCAATCATAGATATAATTTTACCAACATTATTATCCTTATCAAAAGTATAAAATCATACATCCTATTTATAATATAAATAATAAATATAAAATGAAACAATACCTACATCACGTTACTAACTAGTAGTCTAGTATATTAGTATACGAGAAGTTTACTCCGTATTATTTACTATTTACACATTCTATGACATACGTTGACATCTGTCAAATGTTGCTTGACAGTTCTTCATGAATATTTTATTGTTCCATCAGAAATAGTCGAAATCTTTCATTTAAATGTATCTCTTAAAATCTTTATCGACACCGAATTTCGACAAATATTATTGACGGCCAAATTCGTCGTGTCACATTGACAACTGTAAGTGGCAATTATAAAACTATGAACAACTGTCATCCGCACCATACTAGAGCCATAGATTAGTAAAGATACTTCGCCGTCTTGAAATTGAATGAAGCCACAAACGGCTTATTAGTAAGTTCTTTTTTGAATTCTTGACAAATAAAAACATTTTTAGAGAAAATATACGAATAAATAAGTAATACTGCGTAATTTACATAATGAATAAATAATTATTTAAAATATTTTGGGGACATTTTGGCGGAGACGTGGCAAAACTCGTTTACGAAACTATTTCAATTCTCAAAACTGGGTAGATTTTCTTGTTAGGAGTGAGTAATCTTTACTAATCTAAGACTAGAGCCAACAAAAGCTCCTACATTTTTGTCACGCGGGTGTATTCCCGCATTCATTCATGCATGCATGTATCGCCCACACGCGTCAAATAACACATTGCAGCCAATTCCAATAATTATGAGGATTTATTACTAAATAAAACATGATTTTTCAGTTCATATAAAGCATATAGAAGTGTCACAATTAATATATATTGCTTATTGTTATTGCTTTTTCATACAAAGTACATTTTATTTTTTTTCATCTATAAAATTAAGAAACAGCATTTTGTGAAGGATATTAATACAGTGTAATATTTTCCACGCGTATATACCAAAGTTTCAGATCCCACGACTAGATAAAAACAAATTACTAGTTTAAAAACAAAGTCTTCAGAATTTCAATGTTTACCTGTCAAAGATCGAAATATGGCAACGTATTATATCTTTCGTTATTATTAACCAATCCATCCGGTATTTTGCCTACCTAAGATCGATTTGACAATTTCTTCTAGACATTCTGAAATTTTGATCGTCGGTAAGCAAAACAGTGGGTAGATTATCAATAATGGCCATAATGACCCTATACCTAGCACTCCAACGCTCACCCTCGATTTATGTCTAGGCAGACAGTGATTTTTTAATATTATTATAGAAAATTCGAGAGCTTTTTTAAACCATCTTTACAATTCAGGAGAGTTGAGTATCTTATATAAGCTAAAGGTCCAGATTCGTGGCTTTAGCGCTTCTCATTAATAAAAAAACATAGACTGGATTATTGGGTACGCCCTCTGGAGGATACGGATGAAAAAAGGATTTTCTCAACCCTTATACAAAAATATCTATTGCTTGAAGTAGTCCCGCTACGAGTCAAAAGATGGCGCTACGCGTGAGCTGAATCACGCTTTCAAAGTTTTCTTACTACCTCGCATACAATTCCCAAACTTTACCAACGTACAAACTAAAGACTACATCAAATATGAAAATGTTTCTTCGCTATATGCTTATCCAGGGACAGTTTGGTCGCGAACGCTCTGGAGCAATGCGCACACGGATAACCGTACTCCGTCTCCTTCTTAGTCCTGTGAGCTTTCACATTATGATGATACTTCTGCGATCTCGTCTTGAACTTCATATGGCAAGTCGTACACTCGTACATCTCCGCCCCGGGTTTGTAATTATGAAACTCCATGAGATGACGCTTCCTCAGCTCCCAGGTCGCGAAACGAGGCTTCTCCTTACAGTACACACACATGTACGGCAACGTTGTGTGTTGCGTTTTCACGTGAAGATTCCTCTCCTCCAACGTGGAGAAAGTCGCTACACAACGGCTACAGTTATATTTATTGTCATGCGGGACTTTCGTGTGGGCTATCAAAGCCGATTCAGTTATAAATCCCTCTCCGCACGTATCACAAACGTAGTTTTGGAAGTGTTCCGCTGTGTGCTTCATGAGCGACAAGAAATCCGTGAATTGTATCTTGCAAATCGCGCATTTCCAACTCGATCCGTCGTTAAGTTTGAACGGCAGCACGCCGGGCTGGACATCAGCGTTGATCGGTTGCTTGTGGTCGTTCTTCAAGTGTGCCATCAGGTCGTCCAACGAATCAATGTGCATAAAACACAGTTTACATTGAAGGTCCGTGATATCAACCTTGAGAAACTCCTTCCGCAACTTCCGATTAAAAACTAATTGTATGTCGAAATTCGCGTGCCTTGATGCCATGTGGGTTCGCAAGCCGTTCGGATCGTTGGATTGAACACGACAGAACACACAATTGAAATTCTGCCCCCACGTTCTAAACGGACAAGCTGTGGAACATTGTAAAATAATCTCTGTGTTACTTCGATGTTTTAACGCCTTCCCGAATCGAGGTTTATAAGTCGCTTTGTAGCACTTAAAGTTGCGCTCGTGTTGTTTCAGACCGTGCTCCGAGAGGAAAGTAGCGCTACACTTCTCACAGGTGAAGATTTTCAAATGAGTCCTCAAATGGCCGTTGATTTGCGAGAACTCCGAATACGTTTTGTCGCATTCTAGACACATCCAGAGTCCTGTAGGCCCTTGACGGTACGGTAGTACACCGAAAGGGACATCAAAGTTAACAGATTTCCCATGATCCCGAGACAAGTGAGTCATAAACTCATCAACACTAGACAAATCGGTAGCGCAAAGATTACATTTAAATTCGGTTATATCTATCTTCAGATCATCGACAACTTTGTAGAACGCGCTGTTAAAGTCCGCATTCGAATGTTCAGCTTTGATGTGGTTCCTGAGAGCTGCCATCGGTTCAAACTCATCATGGCAGTAAGAACAAACGATCCTATTAAATCGGGTCTTAAAAGGGAAGGCGGTTGAATGTTTTAGAATGAGCACAGCGTTTTGTCGTTGTGGATTCTGATTGACCGATCGTTCGAAAAGTTTCTTTTTTGGCTTACTTTCTTTCTCATTTAGCCCGTCAATTTCCCTTCTGGACCCTAAAAAAAGAAAAGAAACCACATCATTATTCGATCTAGAACATTCCGGTTTTCTTGAAAAGATTTTGAATTGATACAAATAATACTAATATTTAGTCACACTTTCATTTCGCGCAATTTCATTAATCCAGTCTATTTTAAACTGAGAAATTTCATAAACACTTATTTATAACTTTAGGATATCTGTGGAATGTTCGATAAATATATAATTACATCATATCATTACATATCCTAAGATTATATATCAAAATGCTTCTTCGCCATATGTTTGTCCAAAAACAGTTTCGTGGTAAACGCTCTAGGACAACTATTACAGGGATAGTTCAATTCCGTATCCTTTTTGATCCGATGCGTCCTTGCCATGTGATTGTACTTGCCCGAGCGAGTTTTAAACGACTTCTGACACGTGGAACATTCGTATTTATCGGCGCCCGTTTTAAAATTATGAACTTCCATCAAATGTTTCTTACGCAACTCCCAATTCGCAAACCTTGGCTTGTCTTTACAGTACACACACATATATGGTGTCGATGTGTGCTGGGTTTTCACGTGTAGGTTCCTTTCGTCCAGCGAAGAGAAGGTAGCGACACATCGACTGCAATTATATTTGTTTTCATGAGGTATCTTTGTGTGCGCGATCATTGCTGACTCGGTAATGAAGCCTTCCCCACAAGTATCGCAAACATAGTTTTGGAAATGTTCCGACGTGTGATTTTTGAGGGAGACAAAGTCTTTAAATTCGTTCGGACACATTGTGCACTTCCATATAGATCCATCATTCAACCTGAAGGGTAGAACGCCTAACTGAGCGTCTAAATTTATCGGTTGTTGATGATCGTTCTTTAGGTGATGAGTGAGCGTCTCAAAATTCTCGATGGGCATGAAACAGAGCTTGCATTGGAGGTCAGTAACGTCAATTTTAAGGAATTCCTTCCCCAACTTCTTGTAAAACGCCGCTTGAACGTCATAGTTCTCGTGCCTGGTGGCCATGTGTGTTCTTAGACCATTCGGATCACTAGATTGAACCCTACAGAAGACACAGTTGAAATTGTTCTTCCATGTTCTGAAAGGACAAGCGGTGGAACATTGCAGAATGATCTCAGCGTTACTCCTAGGCTTTAGCACCCGTCCATTCCGAGCTTTGTAGGCCGATCGGAAGCATTTCACCTGACGATGATGATCTCTCAACGCGTGATCAGACAGAAACATCGTACCACATTTTTCGCAACTATAGTTCATAAAATGAGTCCCTATGTGCCTTTTGAACTGAATGAACTCTTCGAAAACCTTATGACAATACACACAAATCCAATTGTTAACAGCGTTTTGCTTGTAAGGCAAAACACCGAAACGCTCGTTGAATTTCACGGGTTTATTGTGTTCGCTAGCGAAATGATGCATCAGACTATCTATATCCTCGATATCTAGATTACAAATCTTACATTTCAGATCGGTAATATCTACTTTGATTAAATTATCCTTAGCCCTATAGAAAACATTTTTAAAATCCGAACTTAAGTGTTCAGTTTTCATATGGTATCTCAGATCGGCCAACGCGTCGTACTCCTCGTGGCAGTACGCACAAAGTATCTGACTAAACCTAGTTTTAAAGGGGTATGCGGTGGAATTTCTTAGAATTAGTTCCGCGTTTCGCCGTTGCGGCGTCTGGCATACGAGAATTATTTTCTTTCTCTCTGTCTCACTCTCACTACGTCCGCGAATTTCCAATCTTGACCCTAAAAACAAAAAAGAAATAGGTCAATGTAGTAACCACGTGACCTATCCTTAACCTAAATCTAAGGGTTACCAAGTAAGTACCAAGGGAATGGTACATTGAAAGACGAAAACAGGTTTAAAATGTACTATATTAGGAACAATATAACAATTTTAATATGAGTATTAAAAATCTATTGGCACTTCTGGATGGTGTGTTTTCATGTGTCCCTTTAAACTAATTTTCTGAGCAAACTGTTTCTCACATATCACACATTGGAATCTCTTTGTTTCACTATGGATCCACATGTGTTGTGTCAATGTCTTTTTCCTTGTGAACGACTTCAAACAAATCTTACACTGAAACTTCTTCTCATTTGAATGTACTAGTAGGTGATCGTCTAGCATTCCCTGGTTAGCGAACTTGAGTCCACAACAGGCACACACGAAGATATCGTCAGTGTGTTTCAACGTAAAATGTAAGTAATATAACTTCCTAGAATCGAAGATCTTGCTGCAATCAGGGCAAGAGTACGTTCTTTTCGGTCGTCCGTGGGCTTCCACTAAATGTTTTTGCTTGAATTCCCACGACATGAACCTTTCTCCACACGTCACGCAACAGAATGACCAGCACGCCTTCGAGACCCTCATATGATTCTTCTTCTCCTCAAGAGTGGAGAACTCTCTCCAGCACTTCCTACAAACGTGACTTCCCGTGTGACTACAGCGCACGTGGTAAACCAACGCCTCTTTAGACAAATAACTCCGTCCACACACATCACACGTATACTTCTGGTAATGGGACGTCGTGTGTCTACACAACTTGTTAATCGACGGAAACTTCTTATCACACAGAAAGCAGATTAGTTTATCGCTGTCAAGTCTATGCGGTTGCATCCCAATTTCATAGTTAATATCAATCACGTTATTATCATGACTATCCCGAATATGCCTTGCAATTTCCTCAAGGGTGTCACACGGCACACCGCATAATCGACAGCTGAGATCCGTGCAATCAACTTTGAGGTACTCGCGGCTCTTAGCGCAGTGGGAGAAGGCGGTAGACACGGTGAAAGTCTGATGGCTTTCGTCCATGTGCTGGCGGTACTCCGCGGGCTCCTGGTACTCGTCACAGCAGTAGACACAACGCATCATATTCCCGCGCAGCCTGAACGGGTAGGCGGTGGAATACCTCAACACTACCTCGGCGTTCAGTTTCGCCTTCAGTTTGTCACTGACCGGTCGCGTTTCTAGAAAAAAGAAAAATAAACCCTTGACTTACGTCGATTTGAAGGACACGCAAGATGTTCAGGAGATCTCGCCTACTATTGAGAAATTTTATTTACTTGCATAAGATTAGAACCTGACGTTGTTGAGTATAGGAACGTTAACTATTGCATTCAACATTTTTATGAGCACTCCCTTCACGCCGTTTTTGTATTTTTATAATATAGGCCTATAGGAGTAGCAGATGAGCATGCAGTCCAACTGAAGTGGCTACTGCTATCAAACCTAGATGAGATAAGATTCCTACCGGAGGTCAGCCGCAGATGTAACGCATGCCACGAGGACTAAGCTGGAACACCTCGGGAAAGTATATCTCCCTTATACTAGAACATAGAACACAGCAGCGTTTAACGCTGCTGTGTTCCGTGATGTGAATTATTTATACCTATTGTATCAAATAGTTTTATGAGATTAGTCGATGATTCCCTCCACACCATTTGTATCCCAATATTATCTTACAATTTTATCTTACATGATTTCGCTGAATTCCATGTCGATAATTATGTCTCAACGTATTTATATGAAATGTGCAAATAAAACGATCAATTAAAGAGCGAAATTTTAAGTTAATTTATTTACAAAATACCCCAACGTCTAATTCCATTTAACTATACTAAAATACTAATTTACAAATAAGAATAAAGCGTCTTCTCCATGTATCTCTGAGTCTGTCCGGCCAACCAATAAACCGTTGTATACGGTAACCGTGTGTACCGATAACCGTGGTAATGCACACACACTGTTCACTGTATTGGTGTGATAAAACCTGGCATGATAATGAAATACATTCACTCAATTACTACACCATGTACCTTCGTGCGTTGATTAAACTCCTCCTCCTCCTCCTGTTTCTAAAACGTCATCAAGCAGAACGAACATTGGTAACTCAGTCGTGAACGGAGCTGTGTCGTTTCAAACTCGCACTGGAGGCAAAATCCTTCCCGCACACAGAGCACACAAGATTGACACCTGTATGTGTTGATAAGCTCCTCCTGTTTCTAAAACGTCATCAAGCCGAACGAACATTGGTAACTCAGTCGTGAACGGAACTGTGTCGTTTCAAACTCGCACTGGAAGCAAAATCCTTCCCGCACACAGAGCACACCAGATTGACACCTCCATGCGACACTGCGAAGTGTTGTCCGTACGTCTTCCTCGTTTTGAAGACCTTCTCGCATTCAGGACAATGGAAAAGCTTTTGATCCTCTCCATGCGCTTTGATCTGATGTCTCTCTTTATCCGGCCATCGGATGAAGCGCTCGTGGCAACGGCCACAGTGATACGGCCAACAGTCCTTCGTGGATTCCAGATGGACCCTCCTCTCGGTCAACGAGTTAAAGGTTCTCTTGCACCGCCTACACAAGTGCTGATCACGGATATGCGAGAAACGTATGTGATTTTGCAAGGAGTTCGCCGTGGAGTACGATTTGCCACATTCCTCGCAAGTGTACTTTTGGTAATGCGTCGACATGTGGCGACTTAACAGCCGTATGCAGGGGAAGTGTCTCTCGCAGATCACGCAACAAAACACGTCCTCGTTAAATTTGAACGGTTGCAAACCCAAGGAATCTTCGTAATCGATCTTTTTTTGATGAGATTCAACCAAATGTTTCGCAACTTCGATTAGACCAGAAAATCCCAGTTTACAGACACGACATTTTAAATCCGTGATATCGACTTTGAGATAGGTATTCGTGCAGTGCGCGAACGCTGCGGGAAGCCAGAACGTCTTATGTTCTTCATCCATATGCCTCCTGAACAGCGAGGGATCCGGGTAACTCTCTGAACAGTAGACACACATTAGGGCCGATTCCGGCAGTCTAAAGGGATAGGCGGTCGCAAACGATATTATTGTCTTGGCGTTACGCCTCGCCAGCGAATGCGAAGACTCGCCTAGAACAGACAGAAATGTCTCTGGTCATTTTGTGTTACCATTTTCTACATCCAGTCGTATATCCTTGCCTATTATCAAGGGCGTATGAAAGGAGTAGTTAAGACGAGTCAATAAGGGAGACCTTATAAAGCTATCGACAGCTAGTATCGCGATCCTCCTCGGCCCTGATTATGTAAAGGTTTACATGGTTTCTTAGGACAGATCCTCTTTTATATACTATGAATTCTAAGTAAAATAGTAAGATAAAAAATGCGTGAAGGTAAATTTTAATTTCACTGCTTATAAAATCGAACCTACTTTGGTAGGCAACAAATGGATAGATTAGAGTATTAAAGGATATAAGGATATTACAATATATTAGTGGATAGAACTTGGTCTCAGCGTTTATAGTGTTTTTAATCGCATAAAATGTAAGGTCTAAATAATAATGACAAGATATTAGCGATAAAATTTCGTATTTATTTATAATTATTTCTACACTCTTATGTAATAAAATTTGAAAACAGACAAACAGAATACATAATAACAGACTTAATACTATACACTAATACAAAATTATAAATGTAGGACCCGCGAAGGTATGTAATCGACTATCAATTAATTTACTTCGTATCCAATTATAACCAAATTATAGATAGTAGAACTCTTCATCCACACTCTAGTGGCTTAAGGCTTCAAGATTAAATCTGACAGCGTGACAAAGTATCCACGAATATTAAATCGAAATGCGACGGTTTTATCATCCCTTATTGAGTTATTTACTTAGTTGTCAGATTACATAGCCGACGAAACGATTGTGACGACTTCCCGCTACTCGTCAAGAGATGGCGCTTTCTGAAACACGCTATCGAAGTTTTCTCAACATCTTGCATATATACAAGCTACGAACTGAGACTGTCGGAGCACGACCGCTGTCGGGGCATGATCAGTTACCCCACAGGGAACCCTTTGCCCAAATATCTTCATATTTAAATGAGAAGAAGTAATGCATGACTTTTGATTTGATATAGTATAGTGTAATAAATAGTTTTGAATTTATTTACGTTCTTTAGTTCAGTAAAAAATACTAAACGAGGTGACCGGCTAATGAAAGACGTGCTCAAATCAGATTACAGTATACCAATATGTGACCTAGACAACCCAGACATGGATAAAAAGACAAAAATGAATAATACGTCCTAAGGAAAATCGAAAACGGTCACAATACATTTTTAAAATATCAAAAATCTGGGCCTCCGACGCCAGAAAATTTATCATCACTAGCTAGACGATGAAAGGAAACATGAAAAATATCGTGGCAAAAGTTCGAAATCCTAGGAAGATTGCAGTATCATATGAGGTAGTAATGGAAGATGACCATTGCAAAGAAATCATTTAACGTGTAAATTTTACAAGTTTCCGAATAGGGTTGGTATATTGCTCGTTGTATACCACATTCTGGAGATTGGTAGAACCCATTATGTTTCGATTCCGGCGGAACCACCGCCACACCTATTTCTGTTATAACAGCAGTGTTAAGCGCTGCTGTGTTCTGGTTTGAAGGAAGACATGCTTATACGAGATGTTCCAACTTATTCTTAGAACAACAACGCATATGTAGCTGACCTCAGGTAAGACTCTTAATCATATCCAGGATTACAGATCCACACGACAGCAGCCACTTACCATCAGGTTGCCTACATGGGCAATTGCTGCCATGGACAAAAACTGAACAAATAGGAAGACATTATAACGAAACCTACACTGTTATGAGACGCGTTTTTAAATTATTCATCAACCTTCATATCCGGTATTAGAATAGTCACATTATTATTTTTAGTCATATCGAAAGCCAAATCAGGGTGGTACGATTTCATATGCGTCTTCCAGCTAACACGTTGATTAAACTGCTTATTGCAGAGCGAACAACTGAATCGTTTGTATTCACTGTGTATCCACATGTGCTGAACTAAATTCTTCTTCCTCGGAAAGGATTTCGAGCACACCGTACAAGGAAACAACTTCTCCTTCGTATGAACAACTCTGTGCTCATCCAAATTCCGCTTCGTGTCATATTTATTCCCGCAGCAGGAGCATACGAAATTGTCGTCCGTGTGTCGTATTTTGAAGTGGACGCGATACTTCTTTCTATCGACGAACACTTCCGGGCATTCTGGACAGGCGTATGTTTTCCTCTGCGCTCCGTGTACCTCCATCATGTGCGCTTGCTTCACGTTCCAACTGACGAATCTCTCGCCACATATATGACATAGGTGCGACCAGCACCGCTTCGACGTATTCAAGTGCTGTCTCTTCGCTTCCGTTGACGGGAAAGTCTGCTTACACTTCCTGCATATTCTTTCATCTCCCGTATGACAGTACGTTATATGATTCCTTAGCGTCGTGATCGTTGCGTAGGATTTCCCACACGCCTCACACGTGTATTTCAAGAAGTGTGTCTGTGTGTGTCTGCTCAACTGCCTCAAACAGATCGCTTTCGCGTTACATATCGCGCACAGTAGTCTGTCCTTTTCCAACTTGAACGGTTGCATCCCAATCTCGTAATCCAGTTCAATCTGGATCGAGTGTTTGTTAACGAGGTGGTAGGCCGCATCGTTGACAGTTTCGAACCGTTCACAGCAGAACCTACAGCGGTGGTCCGTGCAATCCGCCTTGATATACCCCTCATTGCAGTGATGGAACGCCATACGGACGTTGAAGGAAACGTGTTCCTTCTCCATGTGCTCTCTGTACATAGCCGGATCATCATAGCTCTCACAGCAGTATACACAAACCATCGTATCCTCGGGTAGCCTGAACGGGTACGCTGTCGTGTATTTCACTATAATCTCTGCGTTGCGCTTCGCCATCAGATAACCATCATTTACGTCTAGAACAAAAAGAAATGCCCTTGGTCATTCACTGTCCGGTTTACGTCGTTCCGTCTCCTCCGAACCTAGATTGCTTCGTAATGTAGATGATTATAAAGTTTAAGTTATTCTTTCATAGACAATTTACCTGAGTTCTTACAACTGACATTATTATTTTCAAGAATTCGGAAGTTTAGTTTAAGATAATGATATACCTAAGGAGTGCGATAAGAAAACTTGAATTTGGTTAATTCAAATACGAATAGGAAGATTAAAAATCCATATCGCTTATAAATTTAATTTATTATCATCTGTAGCACATAAATATAACTATATAATGAAAAAAAACACGATCAATAATCAATATATATAACAGAGTAATTAACCAACAAAGAAGTAATGTTTTACATACATGTAAAATGCATACGAATTTAAAATAGCTTAATAACATTGCACTATCTTTCATCCACGGTAACATCTTAAAATAGATGCTTATATTCGACAATTTGTAAACTTAACATCAAGTAAACTAACTAATATAGTTGTGGCAGCATTGCAAATTCGTCAATAGATGTCGCCACACGATTCTGAATCACGCTATCGAAGTTTTCTGAATATCTTGCATATATACAAGCTGGGAACTGAGACTCTCGAAGCATAGCCGCTGTTTGAACATGCTTACCTAGCCCACAGAGATCCCTTTCGTTTTTTTCTAGGTAATGGAACTATGATATTGGCATCCACTCAGAATAAAAAGGTTTTAAGTAGCGTATTCTGCTATACTAACAAAATTCGGATTAAAATCTCGCAGTTTTTGAAACTTACAAAACTATAAAGCATTTCTTCAGAATACTTAACTTTGTCCAGCGATAAATGTTTAAAAACCACGTGAGCACAAATCAGTACATGTGATTCAAATTTGGACGTGGTAAAACAAAATGCTTATAAATTTACCCTAAAAATTAACCAATTCCGGATGGTACGACTTCATATGGGTCTTCCAACTGACCCTTTGATTAAACTGCTTGTTACAGAGAGTGCACTCAAATCTCTTGTGTTCGTTGTGGATCCAGCTGTGTTGGATTAAGTTCTTCTTGCGCGCGAAGGTCTTGGAGCACACATTGCACACAAACGCCTTCTCTTTCGTGTGTATCACTATATGCTCGGCGAGGCTTCGCTTGTTATCAAACTTGATGTTACAGAAGGAGCAGGAGAACGTGTCGTTCGTGTGGGAGAGGACGAAGTGTGCACGGTACGGGATCCACTTGTTGAAAGTCTGTCCACAGTCAGGACATGTATACGTTTTGGGAGCCTGAGCGTGGACTGCCACCATGTGATCCATCTTAAGCTTCCTCGACACGAATCTCTTACCACAAAGGCTACAGGATTGAGGCCAGCACTTTTCCGACGACAGCACATGCTCTCGCCTCGCGGCACAGTTCGGAAACGCAGATTTACACTTGAGACATATCTTAAACTCACTGTGCCCGAACTGTATATGACGTTGCAAGTTCTCACGATTGATGTACGATTTGCCACAATGCTCGCACGTGTACTTGTGGTAATGTCCACTGGTATGTCGACTGAGCTCTCTTAAGCTCGGCAGCTTCGTCGGACAGAGCGCACATACCCATCTATCCTCACCCAACTTGAACATCTGCATACCAGTTTCGATATCCGTATTAATCTTCTTATCGTGTTCCTCTTTTAGATGGTGAGATATGGCTACTATTGTTTTGAAGGTCTTCGAACAAATCCGACAGGCGAGCTCAGTGCAATCGACTTTGAGGAACTCGTTGTAGTTGCTGACCGTGTGCGCGAAGGCGGTATCCACATTGAACGTCGGGTGTTCCTCCCTCATGTGCGCGCGGTACTCCCTCGGATCCTGGTAATCCTCGCAGCAGTAGACGCATACCATCCCGTTACCCGGCATCCTGAACGGACAGGCCGTTGTATATTTCAAGACAACCTTAGCGTTGAGACGCGCCACGACTAACCAATCGATCTCTAGAACAAAGAGAATGCCTTTGTGACAATGTGCTCTTTCATTTGTTACATTTGTTGGGGGATTATGTTAGTTCTCATCAAAGTACGAATATTTTAATAAAAATATGTATAGTATTTTTATTTCAAATTGGTATAAGCCGTTCGTTTCGCGCGCTCAACGACTTACGATATTAATTAGTTGACAATTATAAATAATTTAATAATCCTAGATTGACAGAATGCATACATGTATTTCACGACAATAATATTTTGAAAATATAATATACAAAGTCATATTAAGGAAAAAACACTATTGCTATTAAACTAGTTACACAAGAAAAATCTATACGCTACACACCAAGATAAAATTGTATTCGACGCCATCTATTATGCAGCGTTAACCAAGGTTCTGACGCAAGCTAAAAGATGGCGGCTTGTACAAAAATGTGAATTTTTTTCAAGTTTTGTCAAGTTGACAATGGTGAGTGTTCCGCCGATCTTCTAGTCAATTATGAAAGTGTATTTGCACCAGAAATGTGCGAGGTAACTGAGTTATGGATCAATGAAATCCACCGATAGCATTGCTTCATTTTCATTTGTTTGTCTCATGGGCTATATGGTAGGATGGAGCCTAAAGATCCTAGCATACCATCCTTCTAAGATTCTACCATACACCTAACGATTGCGCCCCGTGTCGCAAGTTTTTTCACAGGATCTTACTAACTCGGTTCGACGTCGCACACCACTCAGCTACCTCTCAAATGCCTAGGGGTGGAAGGCTTCCTTCAGAACTATCTTATCCATATATTATCGATTTGCGTGGCCTTACCACGTAGTTATTATAAGTTATAGGTCGTTATATTATAAGTAGTTATTTCAAGGAAATATGTTCAATGATGATTCAAAAAGAAGATTCAAGAAAATGCCAATTTGACGATGAAAAAATTGTCTATTGTCGATCTCTGGTCGGCAAACTTTTGATAGATTGAATATTAAGCACAGACGTAGGACTATAATTCGACATGGCGTCGGAATTCATTGAAATAACTGGACACCTTTAGCCAATCTCAAAACTCAGATTTAACTCATTATGAAGATACTCTCATATTCTGTAATTCCACCTGTCTGAACTGCGGTAGATTTTATCGTGATTTGACTGTCGTGAGTTGTTTTTCTGATTTAATAGTCAAAGTTGGGGTAAGTCGGACACATGAAACCTACCAACTCAACTCTCAGAGGTAACAATCGCAGCTGACATCAGGCAAACATAAAATTGACGTTAGTAATATGGGCAACTCCAGTTTTTTCATGACATCAGGCAAGACTAAAGTTCTCTTTACTAAACAGGGCAACTCCAGTTTATCACAGGTGTCCATGAGAGACAGTCAACCACTACCCATAAACTATGATATTTTTTAACTTCACAAAAAAAACAAAAGTGACATCTTATATAACAGAAATTTACACCTACGATGAATATTGGTAACACTATAACCTCAAAAGCCTATCTCCCGCCCAAGAAGGAATTATCTTAAGGAATTATAGGCATTTGGAAGGAACAATTAAAAAAATATATAAAAACCCGACCACATTATATTTAAACTAAAATTAATAACAAAAAAATAATCTTTTCCAAAAAAATCATTATTTTTAATAAATTTTGATTGCAATCTAAAAACCAGTGGCAACCCTAGCAAAAATTGCAGATGGTGCGACATCTCATGGTGGTGCTCCCTAGGTGCTGGCGACGTTTTCTTTACGTCGCACTCTATAAACCTAGCTCTTTATAAAACAGTGTCGGGTGTTTTCGGCGCTCTCGCATCGCCCTATGTCCGCCCCTGAGTAGAGCCCTTAGGTTAGCCTCTCACGGACCCTTTGAGGTCGGAAGCCTTGGTCACTGATCGCGCATGCCCTTAGGGTAAAGACGGAATAACTTCTGGCTTCCAACTATTGTGCCGATTAAGTAGAAATAGTTGAAAAAAAAAACCCTACTTCCAATAAAAAGCTTCTGGCAAAGTTTTTTGGAATTTCAAAGATCCAATATTCCCTTCCTTACTTAAAAATCCCTAACAATGGGGAAATAATGGGGGTATTTCATAAAAGTATATAACAATAAAATTACATGTAAGATTAAAGAATTGTTTAATTGTTACTGTATTAAATATCAATATATCTTAAACAATATTATTAAATTAATTTAGTATAATAAAACCCTAAAACTAATGTATGACGATATAGGAGTAGCAGACGAGCATGCAGTCCACCTGACGGTAAGTACTACCGCCCATGAACATCTGTAATCAACTCCAGATAGGATTAGACTCGTACCAGAGGTCGGCCAAAGATGCGCCGCTACGTCTGAGGACAAAGCTGGAACGCCTCGGAAAAGTATGTCTCCCTTACCACACCCTTCAAACCGGAACACAGCAGCGCTCAACACTGCCGTGTTCAACACTAAAGTTATTGCCATTAGCATATTGGAGCGTATAAAATAAACGTGACATAAGATTGGCCTATCTACTTCACGATTTCAATTAGTCCTGATTCATTTTAAATCGGTAAATATATATTTTTTTATTAATCGAGCTGCTTTGGCAAAAAAAATGATAATTGCAAAAAATATATGATACAACTGCTTTTGCAGAATATACTTGATTGGTCTACCTCAGGGGTCGGCAACCTTTTCAGTCGGAAAAGCCAAAAAATACAAAATTTATAAGTTTTTAAAGAGCCACAAAATTATATTTCGCCATCAATAAATAGTACTTGCATAAATAAAGTTTTTTAACACGAAAATATATTTTTATTTCTGTGTTATAAATGAAGAAACGAAATAAGAACATTTTTTTTTGATAAATAAAATCGTATTTGCGCATGGATCTAAAGAGCAGCAGCTTCACATCGAAAGAGCCGCATGGGGCTCGCGAGCCACAGACTACCGACCCCTAGTCTACCTAATTGTTGATTCATTGTCGAACCCAACTACCTATCAACTTCCACCGCAAAATACGTATTTTTTTATTGAATTATTTAATAAAGATTTATTAATATGTAGATCGAGGGGTCCTATTTTTCAAAGTTATGTGCGTATTACAAATTAATTATCACTTGCTTAAAGATGAAGGAAAAACATGGTGAGGAAACCTTCATACCTGATTCTTAAAAAAAACGTTTTAACTGCTATGTAAAGTCTACCAATACGCACTTGTCCAGCGCGGTGGACTATGGCCTAATCTCTCATTCTGAGAGGAGACCCGTGCCCAGTGGGACAATAATGGGTCGATGATGATTATTATTATGTAAAGTACAAGACGATTTCGTTTAATCCTATCCTACCCCTACGTCAAATGTTTAGCAAGATGGCGCTTCATCCGCGACATACACGTAAACTTCAGGCCGCAGTGTTTACAGACCGCACAATCATCCGAATGCTGCAGTCTAAAATGATCGTAGTACGCTATGCCGGTAGCGAAGGAGATATCACAACTGCCGCAATGGAACGTCTTCTTAGACACGCCGTGCTCCGTTTCCATGTGATGTTTGCGTGTCTTAAAATCGAGGAATCTCTCCGGGCACTTGCTACAAATGTACGGCATGCACGACTTCTCCATACGTCTATGTTTCTCCTTCGCTTCCATCGAGGGGAAGACTCTTTTGCACAATCGACACGAGACTT
The DNA here is from genome assembly GCA_014595695.2 of Epargyreus clarus clarus. Taxonomy (NCBI): domain Eukaryota; kingdom Metazoa; phylum Arthropoda; class Insecta; order Lepidoptera; family Hesperiidae; genus Epargyreus; species Epargyreus clarus. Next base: position 1,578,186 of record JACTTY020000078.1, read on the forward strand.
CATAGTCCTGATGCTTCAACCGAACATGTCTCAACAGGCCGGTGGTCGCTACGTAGCTGTTCCCGCAGACGTGACAAACATAACTCAGGAAGTGTGTTATCGTATGCCTGTTCAGATGGAACAGCGATGGCAGGGACTTATCGCAGACGGCACAAGAGAAGACACCCTTCCGCAGATAATACGGCATCACACCAAGCTTTCCATTCTCGATCTTCTGCGCATGATCCTTCTTCAAATGTTCCGCTATCGTCTCCAAATCGACAAACTCCTTGCTACACATTCTGCATTTCAGATTCGTCAGGTCCGCCTTAACGAACTCCAGCTTGGGGAGGTTATGGAAGGCGACCTTGAGGCTGAAGGTCGCGTGCTCGTCATCCATGTGCCGCCTGAACATGTCCGGGTCCTCGTACAACTCCTGGCAGTATACGCAGAGTATGCACTTATCGTTCACGCGGAAAGGGTACGCTGTGGTACACCGGAGGAGTGTCTCGGCATTACCCCGCGCCGGATCGTACCACTCCTCTAAAACAGAAAAATCTCCGCTGTAGCCGTGAATGCGATTTGTTTCTTTTTTTTATTGATTAACCTAACGATTAAGCGGACCTGATGGAAAGTAGTCAACGCCATTTGGAATTGTAACACCAGAGGAGTCGCGGGATCGCCGGCTTTGAATGAGAGCTCTTTTTACACCTTTTTTCAAGAGCCCCATGTCATAGCGCTCCGGGAATACCTCAGGAGGAAGCTCATTCGTTTCTTCGAAAACGACTTTTGGGCATTCTTAACCGGGTATATTACGGGGCGTGCGGGCCATTTGATGATAATTAACCACCATTTTTGATGATTTTAAAACGCAAACATTGCCTACTAGTACGCCTTTCAAAAGCCCGACTTAAAAGCGCTCCGGAAATAAGACCTATAGTATTTTTATATACCGATTGTCCTTTTCAAGACAAAGTAACGTATGACGCAGTTTTAAAAGACAAAAGTCAATATAGACATTTATAGACTTGTGAGAATGAGTTCAATAGATTATAAAACATTTTGCGCTTAAGCACAGAGTATAGACAGATATTGGTAGTGATATAACACAGATAATAAAATATACACATATAGGGAACGTACACAGAGTGTCATATATTTCTAAATCAACAACGACACATTTATTTCTCTGTCACACAAGATGACAATATTATGTTATACTTATATCTGAGCACATAAAAATATCGATATCGGTATATCAAATATAGGGATGTATGTGACATCACTACAATTTACAGCAGTATCAATTTCATTTTTTTTTATTAAGCTGCGCTCAGACAAATGTAATCATAATATAACATCGTGTGTGACGAGCTTAATATCAAATTGCTAAACAAAATTACAATTGTGTACATATAACAGTACTTTCATTGATTTTATTATAAAATTAGAAGAATTTTTTAATTGTAATTTCATGTAGCAATTTGTCAAACATCCATAGGTTGAACGGACAGATTTTAGCGCGAAAAAATTTCAATCAAAAATTAAAAAAATAATTTTCAATTGATTTTATGTTATCCAATATCTAAATTTTATGAATATCATTTTCGGTAGAAGGAAGAGGGGGAGAGGTCCAAACGTGCTGGACACAAAACTTGAGTCTTAAAATTTGTACGCCAAAAATAAAATTAAAAATCCTTCCCATTTCAACCCCTAACTGGGTCAATATCTTTGTTTTTTATAATATAGGAGTAGCAGACAAGCATGCAGTCCACCTGATGGCAAGCAACTGCCGCCCATAGACAGACATCTGTAATCAACCCCAGATAAGATTAGATTCCTACTTGAGATCGGCCACACGCGCCGCTACCCCTGAGGACTAAGCTGGAACGCCTCAAATAAATGTCCCCCTTACCACACTTCAAACCAGAACACAGCAGCGCTACACTGCTGCTATAACAGAAATAGGTGTGGCGGTGGTGCCGCCGGAGTCGAACCACAGATGGTTCTACCACCTTCAATTATCAATTATATCTGTCCGTTCAACCTTCAGATGTCAACCGGTAACATATAACCAACCGGTTTCATATGGATATGTCTCAATTTATATTTTTAAAATTCATAATTTATAGTTTTAAAAAACATTTTTAAAATTTTAAAACTAAAATTTTAATATTTTTTAAACAGAGCTCAACAGTATTATAGAGTAAGTTTACATTTTTAAGACTTACCTCAGTATCATCCGCACATAATATGGTGTGACTTTTTGATGACTTTATGCATTATGTTAAAAAAATGTATGTACCAAATATAATAACGTCTATATAATAACGTTTTGAAAGAAAATTTAAACAGAAAATTTTAAAACTTAAAGTTAATTCAAAATATAGCAAAAACTCGAATTAAAAAAAAGTTTTAATTCAAAGCTTGCACTACTGAATCCAAAATTTACCAAAAATTCCAATAAAAAATGTTTTAATATATATTTTTTTGGATAACAAACACTATTTTCAATTCGTTAAAATGTATGCTAACATAAACTTGAAAATTTCTCCATATAAAGTCTTCTAATCCACATTTACTGTGAAATACTAACCGATAAATGTAATATTAATCATAATAATATCAATATTAATAATAGAAATGATCCTTCTCATACTGAGAGGACACCCGTGCCCAGCAGCGGGACAATAGAATGGGTTGAGGACTAATAAAGATGATTTTAAACCAAGATATACACCAAAATGGTCACAAAATACTCGATGTCTTTCCTGAAAACCTAAAAAACACACACACAATAGAAAAATAACAACAAACATAAAATATATACGCTCTGTTTACTTTCACCGTTTCACAAATAATTGAACAAGAAATAAAGAAAAAATGTGTGTTACATATGTATATACGGTTGTCATTGATCCAGTGGGTTATGGTATCGATCCCCGGCCAAACAGATTTGTTAATGACGAAAATATATATCTGCTCTGATTCTGGATGTTTGTGTATTCGTCTGTGTGTGTCCATAGCACCCACAAAGCAGAAAAAATCTTACTGTGATCCTATAAACGAAGAATACGTAAAAAAAAAAAAAATTAGAAAAAAATCCTTTTTTTTTTATTACTGAAAAATATTATTTCAATATTTCATCACATATTTTACTTATTTCTTGTTAATCATGTGCAAAACGGCGTTAAAGCGAAACATATCCATACGATTTGCTTACAACAAAACATGCGTATTAGCCTAAAATTTTTGACTTATTTTCTGCTGTAAATTTTATTTTCAAAAAACAGAAATATTCTAATAACAAAGAACCCAACTGTTCAAAAAATAAATCATAATATGTAGCTCTCACTATTTAGACGAATCCAACGACACCTTATATGTTAATCCGTCAAGCCGTTTGTGCTGCAGCGTGACAAAGAATGAGACATACATACATACGCACATACATACATACATACATACATACGCACATACATACATACATACATACATACATACATACATACATACATACATACATACGCACATACATACATACATACGCACATACATACATACATACATACATACGCACATACATACATACATACATACATACATACATACATACATACATACATACGCACATACATACATACATACGCACATACATACATACATACACACATACATACATACATACATACATACATACATACGCACATACATACATACATACATACATACGCACATACATACATACATACATACATACATACATACATACATACGCACATACATACATACATACATACATACGCACATACATACATACATACATACATACATACATACATACATACATACATACATACATACATACATACATACATACATACATACATACATACATACATACATACATACATACATACATACATACATACATACATACATACATACATACATACATACGCCATACATACATACATACATACATACATACATACATACATACATACATACATACATACATACATACATACATACATACATACATACGCACATACATACATACATACATACATACATACATACATACATACATACATACCATACATACATACATACATACACTCGAACGACATTACCCTCCGCAAAAGTATAAAATTTATTTAATAACTAGCTGGACCCGGCAAACGTTGTGTTGCCATATAAATAAAAAAAAATTAAGGGTGAACAACCCTTATACAGCTCAGGAGTATGAAAAATAATTGTACCAAGTTTCATTAAAATCCGTCGAGTAGTTTTTGTTTCTATAACGGTTATATTGACAGACAGACAGACAGACAGACCGACAGACAGACTGACAAAAATTTTATTGATAGCATTTTTGGCATCAGTATCGATCCCTAATCACCCCCTGATAGTTAATTGGAAATATATTTCACGTACAGAATTGCCCTCTCTACAGATTTATTATAATTATAGACTAGCTGACCCGGCAAACGTTGTGTTGCCATATAAATAAAAAATCTTAAGGGTGAACAACCCTTATCACTTAGGGGTATGAAAAAATAGATAGTAGTCGATTCTCAGACCTACTGAATATGCATATAAAATTTGGTGATAATCGGTAAAGCCGTTTCGGAGGTGTACGGTAACTAACATTGTGACACGAGAATTTTATATTTAAGATTTTACCACAGTCTTAACAGATTCATCCGTAAATTTAAAATTTTTAACATTACATTAAATTACTTGTAAAAATATTAATTTTATTATATTTTGTGTCCTCTATTATTATATTTTCAACTAATAGAATATAATGATTATATTTATTTATTTCTGAGGCCTTCCAGCTTAGTCCGCCGGGGTAGCAGCGCATCTGTGGCCGACCTCAGGTAGGAATACAATCATATCTTGGGTTGTACAGATGTCCATGGGCGGCAGCAGCCACTTACCATCAGGTGGACTGCATGCTCGTCTGCTTCTCCTGTATAATAAAAAAGACCGATGCTCGGCAGTGGACTGATAATAGATTGATTATGAGTGAAGGCACTGAAATAAAACCAACCGAAAATCTAACCTTTTGTTTAAACTAAATGCATATGTATAAATAATAAAATACATTGAAATTTAAAAACATGAAAAGTTCTTTACATAGTTTTAATTAACTCAATTTCATGTTACTTAGTTAAAATGTATCTAATTTTACAGCAGAAAATTTCGTCAACACATCATTGGTGAAGAGAATTGTCATGAATGATATCTCATTAATATTAAAAAAAAATCAAGGAGAAAAAATTAGGTATCAAAAATAGTGATGACATTCAAATTTTTATGGTAAATGGGCATTGTTGGTTAAGCACAATAAATTTGGATCCCCAATCAATTTATTTCAATTCATATTATGGATGTAAAACTAAATAGACCTCAGGTATAATACATAATGATTTTTTTTCAGAAGACTGTCCAAATTTGGTGTTTCCTAGCAAATTCTACTAGAATTAAATATTATAAATTGTTAAATATAAATATTTAATAACTATTATATGTAATAACTATTTTATAATAATACAATTAACTCAATTCAGATCAATCAATCACTTTTATTAGCTTCACTTGTATATAATTATGTATGTATGTAAAGGAATGTTTGAACTTGATTTTTACCCACTTTGAATGGTCAGTTTAAATCAAAACTTTGAACAATTATCAAGAACCGATGTCAATACACGATATTAATATTTTTATCCCATTTTCCTTATAAGGATCATCAGGATTAACGATTTTCGAGGTAGGTGGCGCCGTGGTATAATTTATTTCAGTACAATATTTGCGTAATTTTATCACGTGAAACTACATTACTGAAAATTCTATTTTTGCATTTGTTCTTTTTTATATTTTCGAAAAAATGATAACTATTCCACCAGTGTAGTACTTTTTACATTTGTAGCTCTTTTAGATCGTACATTATCTGGCCCAATTAGGACAAAGTATTTGTCTGCCACTTTAAAAGCACCTGGAGTCCATGGGTATAGTCCGCGTAAAACTGCTAGTCCGCTCTGAATATAGAAATTAATCGCACCGCCATAGCAAATTGTATGACTACACCTGCTTGCAACAACTTCAGAGCGGACTAGCAGTTTGGCGCGGACTATAACTCAATACCAAGGTACATTGCACTTTCTATTATGACATTATTAAATTAAATTAATTAGCCAATATATTTGCTTTAACATATTTATCAACATTATCCAACCATACCCATCTTACCAAACCAAAACTAACCTAACCCAACCAAACCCCCTATACAATTACACCAAAATCATTCACAACAATCACCTTGCCAACGTACATAAAAACATAATGGATGCCTACCTTTCTTTTTCTTCTCCGGTTTGGGTTTAGCTATGACTTTATCCTTCTTGGTTTTCGCCTTCTTAGCGGGAGAGCCCTTGGTTTTCGTGGAGGACTTTCGCTTCTCAGCTGCTTTGGCGTTGTCCAAAAGGTCAGATATGTCCATTGTCTCCTTCTTGGGCGTTTTGCTCGCGAGCCTCGTTAGAGGTTGGTCGTCGACTGCAAAATGAGACGATTGTTAAAATAATTCTTAAGAGTTGCAATGTATCTATGATCAGCTTCAAGTAGATCTGTTCTGATTGACATAAAACTGATATAGATTTTACTTTTTATTTTTTACAGAGGTTGTAGAGGTTGAATGAACCCCGACGGGATCACAACCCACACATTTGAAAACACTAAAGTGTAGAACATTGAAAATAGGGATGAAATTGTGTGGTCTAGACAAGCGTTTCCCAGCCTTTTTCAGTCCACAGACCCTTATTAACCAAGCACAGTTTTCACGGAGCCCCTTAATAAAATAAACAGCAAAAAAACGGATTAGGTATTTATTTCAGTTATTACAGATACAAAAAAAACAAATACAGAAGGTATAACTGTTTATTGTGAATAATATGAAAAAAAAAATAATGTGAAGGTTGGTGTTGCTTTTTTAAAACTAAATCAGGGATATTCGGGTTGATGTTGCTACTGAGCTGTAATCTCAAATCAGATTCTACTTGTAATCTGTTTCTGTATTAGTTTTATGTATAAACAAGAGAAGAGAATACCTTTTCACATAGGTATGTGGTTGAAAAAGCAGTAAAGCGGCCCTTTTGTATTTAATGTATGGATTTATGTATGGTTCCGAGACCACACCGCGGACCCCCATACATATACTCGCGGACCACAGGTTGAGAAACGCGGGTTTAGACCATTTCTAGCTCCACATGTTCACCTTAAGGTGGAATTCCATAAGACTTTTTCGAAAAGACACATTATGGAGATTCTTTCGCAGCTATTTCTTTATAATAAAGAAATCAACTGTGGTAATGAAACTGTGGTAAATTATTGACATAAATAATGATATACATTAAATAAAATCAGTACATTAAAGTTTTCCTTAATCTAGATTATTCAATTTTGTATTCTTGTTCTTTGGATAATTTTTTCTTTATTTTAATTCTTTTGTTTTAGAAAAAGCTTTCAATTGAACCTATGCTATGGTCTAAGATCCCAATATAGATCGACCTTCAACAAGCTGGTTAATGGATGAAACATTTTTACCACACTTTTATTAGCTTAGGTTGTATGTATGTATGTATGCATGTAACGGAATCTTTGAGCTCGATTTTTACCTACTTTGAACGGTCCGATTAATTTAAAATTTTGAATGATTATTAGGAACCGATGACAATACACAATTTTAACCATTTTATCTCATCAGGATCGTCAGGAATCAGGTTTAACGATTTTCCTTTTGCGATTTTAGCGTGGTTTTTAGTTTTTAAACTATTATTATTTAATATATCAAATGAAATATGTCAAAAAATACATTGCAAATGGGTCGACTAAAGACGGCGCAGTGTCCCTATAATCCCGGAAGTAGACCCCGGGAAGGCCGGCTTATGTGTAGTCGCATACCGTCGTAAACACCAGATGGCTATGGATTACTTCTACCTAATAACAACAGTGTTAGGCTCTGCTGTGTTCCGGTTTGAAGGGTGTGGTAAGGGAGACAGACTTTTCCGAGGCGTTCCAGCTTAGTCCTCAGGGGTAGCGGCGCACCTGTGGCCGACCTCAGGTAAGAATATCTAATCCTATCTGCGGTTGATTACAGATGTCCATGGGCGGCAGTAGCCACTTACCATCAGGTGGACTGCATGTTCGTATGCTACTACTATATTATAAAAAAAAAAAGATGGCGTGCGAGGAGCGTATATTGCTCCCCCAGTGCAGAGCCCTGAGCATAGGGGCATCGCGCTTGTAGGACACCGGTTGTGTTCCGTTTGAAACCCACAGTAAAAATCCCACACAGCCAGACGTCGCTCCTAAGGCATTGGGTACCTTTTGAAGGTTACCCCTCGAGAAAAAATAAAGGTTTTCATACCATATCTATATTACTGTACCATTATGTTAAGTTTGCCATTGTATAAAAAAAATATTTTTTAAGTGTGTTATGTTCTTTCGCCGCTTCTTCTCCATAACGAAACACCTTGCGAAGTGGTGGTAGTTGTATTGACATTCAAAAAGTGCCCTGTAAAGAACCTATTCTGAATTTTGAAAAAATAAATGATTTAATATGATTTAGTACTCACGATCGTCGTCGTCGTCGTCGCCGAAGTCGGGCACGTCGTCGATGTCGTCGTCGCTGACAGCATTCTCCTCCTTCACCGGCTCGCAATCCTCCATCTTCACCGCCTTCTCCAGTGGTTCCGCTGTCACTGGAATTGTTGTTTTGTTGTTAGAGTTGCTTTTTGGCTGATGTGTGTATGTGTGCGTGTGCGTGTGTGTGTTTGTATGTGCGTATGTGTTTTTTTCTGAGAGGAAAAATATAATTACGTATTATAGGGTGTAGATTTTAGACCCCGTATGTCGGGCTTGTCCTGGTAGCGACCTGTAGCAACTAAAAAACCGTCTCATTCGTCTGCTTTGTTTCTCTCCGTGGGATCAATGTTAAGTATTTCTTCAGGGGGTTAGGTCTTAGATGTTAATAAGCTGGTCTACCTATTGCTTGGCTACCAGTCGTTCGAGCTCTCTCTCTGTCATGGATACGTTGTATATATGTATGTGTGTATGATCTACAGCCAAAACGGCTTGATATGAGGTATCGTCAAAAATTGTGGGAGTTATGTAATAGCATGTATTTTTAAGTGATCGGGTTTTTTGTTTTTTCCTATAATTACTAGCTTCGTGCTGTAATACTACTAGTAAAACTTGGCCATTTTTAAACCATGCTTAGTGTTATTAAACCACACTTGGTATTTAGCCAAAACAACCACCTTAAGCCTACTGAACAAGAAACCGAGGGCTTAAAAACCCGAAAAGTTCAGTTCTACATTGTGGTTTCAACCAAAAATTGGCTGAACCGTTCGATTTAGCCGAAACATATGTTAATTAAATTTTGAGTCGCATTCGAATGCATCTTGCAAGATTTTTGTTTTATTTCATTATTGTCTAACGTAAATAGAGATGACTTGTATAAATGCTTCCATAAATACGTGAATCTGTATATCTGTATAAATTTTCATGTCTTTGGTTGTGAGTCAACCAAATCAAAGTCCACATGTGTTTAAACCCACCTTCCAACACAATATCGGACGCCGACGGGTCCAAGTGCTGCAGGAAGGTCCGCTCGCACTCCTGGACCTGCCGCTTAAAGTCCGCAGCATCGCGGAGCCGGGCGATGCAGGGCTCGCATATCAACCGACTGTTGCTGTTCGGGCCGGAGGACTTGGAGTATGCCACCTGAGGATGATTGTTAGTTTTGATTGATTGTTTTGAAGGTGGTAGAACCCTTTGTGGTTCGACGCCGGCGGCACCACCGCCACACCTATTTGTACCTAATAACAGCAGTGTTCGGCGCTGCTGTGTTCCGGTTTGAAGGGTGTGGTAAGGGAGACAGACTTTTCCGAGGCGTTCCAGCTTAGTCCTCAGGGGTAGCGGCGCATCTGTGGCCGACCTCAGGTAGGAATATCTAATCCTATCTGGGGTTGATTGCAGATGTCCATGGGCGGCAAGCCACTTACCATCAGGGGGACTGCATGCTCGTCTGCTACTCTTACATTATAAAAAAAAAAAAAAAGTTATAGAGACAGAACCTTTTGTTAAGCTGGGGAGGTAATGCTAAACCTATTTCTGTTTCATAAAAACAATGTAGACATTACGTACAGGGAAATGTTGTTGTTATTATTATTATTTTTTATAATGTAGTAGCATACGAGCCCTTGCATTGCATTGACCGCCCCTTTGGACCCCCGTTCCGCCCCACTTAGGTTGGCATCTCCCCAACTTAACAAATTTGAAGGTGGTAGAACCTTTTGTGGTTCAACTCCGGCGGCACCACCGCCACACCTATTTCTGCCCCATAACAACAGTGTTAAGCGCTGCTGTGTTTTGGTTTTAAGGGTGTGGTAAGGAAGACATACTTTTCCGAGACGTTCCAGCTTAGTTCTCAGGGGAAACGGCTGTAGCCGGCCTCAGGTAGGAATATCTAATCCTATCTGGGGTTGATTACAGATGTCCATGGGTGGCAATAGTCATTAACTATATTATAAAAAAAAGATGTGTTCTGCATAAAGAACACCTTGCAAAGTGGTAATAGATATATGTATTGATATTCTCAGTAGCTGCACCTGTGATCAACTTCAATTGGAACCCATATTCAATCTGGAGATAAGGTGTCAATGGAGGGCAGAGACCATTTCCATGGATATATATTGTTTTTTATTTATCTAACATATAATACAAAATAAGAATATTATAAAAAATCTGTTGAAAAAAATAGTAAATACAACATTTTTTTCATCTTGTGCCACACAGGCCACAAGTTTATCATAATATACAATATAGATAAGATATAAAACAAAAAATAACATAAACCATAAGAATAAAGATCTTTTTGGCTTCATTTTTTAACAAAATATACAATTTCTAATGTTATTTATAACACAAAAAAATTTAATATGTAATTCTATTTAAAATCTTATATATAATATTTTATTTCCTTCGAAAGATTCTACTAGCGGTATTGCGAAGAAAATAAACATGAATACAATAGAAATAAGCAATTTAAAAAAGGAATCGATTTTGTTAACACTGCAATAACAAAGCCACCGACGTCTAGTTAGCGTTCTAACAAAGCACAGACATCTTAAATCGATAGGATTATACAAAAAAAGTCTCTAAGAAAATGGACGATACCACAGTAAAAGTGTAAAAATAAGAACTTACCGTCAAATCAAACGTGTCCGACAACATTTCCGCGTAAACTTCTCTTCGTCCCATCCAAAAATATTCAGTCGAAATGTCCTTATAACAACCCTCGGACAAACAACACCTACAAACAGACGGTCCCGGCCGCCACTCCGCTGTTTTTGCGTTCATTCTCACAATTAACACTAATATTTTCACAGAAAATACATTTATCACATAATACGGTTTTATTTCTAACTTAAATGAAACTTATATCGTCTCTTATAAGCTAAACGCCGAGTTCTATCCATCACAAAATCTGAATTTCTGTTTCCGATGCAAACGACGCCATTGCTCTCGTTCGCATATTGAAGTTTGAAGCTTGACTTTGAGTGAAGCGAACGAACTACGATAAAAATGCTCAATTCTAAACGAGAATCGAGAATACAACGGCGTATCGATTTTTTGAAAATATTGATACTTATTTCGATATACAATTTTATTATATCGAGGGGATTGAAATATCGATGTAAAATAAATATTTTTTTGTATATTAATGCAACTAAGTTGTTGAATATTTTTTTAATTATAAATATATAGATAATGTTGCAAATTGGCTACTTGACACTTTTTGGGAAACTGTTTTAATGAATTCATATACGTATTATATATGCCTTTCATTGATCATTTTTTCGAAAAAAGGGCTATTTATTAATAAAAAACATATTTTTATTACGGTGAACGTTACGCCAAAACAGGCGGTCAAGTGTCATTTCGTAGCGTGACGTCAACACATTGAAAATATAGAAATAAACTTCGACGCTACACATACTTCAGGGGAAATCTTGGGAATTATTTAACTTTTATTAGTACAATTGCAAGAATGTCAAATTACAAGGCGTGTGCAGTGACGATGTGTTCAAGTACGATCGCTCAATATCCTAACAAATTTGCTTATACAAGTTCGTAAACCCAAATCTCATAAACGTTAAAGAACTTGCAGATTCTTATATGTTTAAATCCTCTGTTTGCAAGCAATGACATTTTATACTATCTATGTAAGAGAAGTATTATTGAAAAAAAGGAATAAATTTAGTAACTCTCGAGTGATTCGTCAATTCCAAATCATTGGAACGGGACGTAATCAAAACAAAACAGCAAGTGGAAGTATTCATATATTTAATATATTATATAGATGTCTATGATAAGAATAGAATTATAAGACGTCTATGAGAATTCTATTTTAAGGGCCCATTCTGTAATTAATAGGACACAATGAAAATATTTCATGACTGTGTTATTATTGATGGTGCATGTGCACTGATTAAGTTACATGACTGTATAATTAAAAATACATGATTTGCTAATATTAGTATTTTATTAACCGATTTCTTTGTTTATTTGGTTATATGGTTCTATTAGTGAGTACACACAGTAGAACTTTTGTATATATTTATCATATGTTACAGTTACAATAATTACTACAGATCACCTAAGCTAAATTTTTGTGCTGCTTGCGTGTCTGCTTTTCTTCATTACTAAAATTATTTTCCGTAACAAATGGATATATATTTTTATCACTGTCATTTTCAGAATTAAATTGCAATGCAATAATAGGAACTGTATGGTCACTTTTCTTCCTTCATCTTGTTGGGTAGGTTACGCAAGTAAAGAAGTACTATTTCCCGTGTACTTTACTTTATGTATTTCAGACTGGTGCCCACTTTCGAAACTTTTGGCTCCTCACTTCTTCTAGGCAGGACAGTCATCATATTAATATTTTCATTGATGTACCTTTTGTTCAGGACAACTTTTACTTTTCATGAAACACAAACTTGCCTTCCTCTTAAACTGCACATACTCTATAACGTCGTCACTATACGATTGTCGGGAAGATCTGTAAATATAAATATAACCAATTAATAACCTTAAAACTGTTCACATAAGAATATAAGTATATTTAAAAAAAATCTTAATAATCACTTGAAGACAACCTTTCTTCTGTCTGAAGTCAGTTAAGAAATGTTTTAATTGTCCGATATGATTAAATGTAAATATAAAGAATGTTTTACTTACGTTGTTTATTTGATATTTCCATAGGTTATCTCACGGAAGTTTTTGTATCCATTTTGATTTATTGCACTGCATATATGGAGATTCTTTAAGCAGGTTCACGCTATCAGCTTTAATATAGTATGGCTTCATTTCGGTTCACAACATAAATTCAACCAACTCTAACAGCAAACGATTTAATTATTATTTGTCTTGTTTGGTTTCGATGTAGTGACGTCACATGACATTTGAGGCAGCACTGTCGCCGTTTGGGATTTAAAATCCACAGATAAAAATCGAAAATTTCTTTTTAAAATTAAAATACTTAGAACGTATTAAAAAATAAACGAAATACTGCATAATTTATGTTTACTTATAAGCTATCATATCCAACATATTTCATATTTTATTGTTATAACTGTCAAGTACCCAATTGTGCCATTATCAATATATCGATATTTAGCTTCTTCGTTATATACATCGATAATTTCACCAACTTTCATAACGCAATCTCGGTGCGATTCGAAGGTGCGAGTCGAATCACACTGCCCGCATGCGTGGCGTGGGTTGTATTTAAAATATCGATTTTAATAGTATCCATGAAATTTCATATAATTAACCATATTCTTTTATAATAATCATGATATTTTAATTTTCACAAAATAAGAGAACTATAGAAAATATTATTTTTCCTAAAGAGTAAGGAGTGAGTGTACCAAAAATAGCATCATTGCCATCATTGGCAATAAACTTCTGTTGTTCTCTTGTGTCAGTTATAATGGCAACATTATAGTGTCTTAAAAAGTGATATTTTTTGTTGATTTATTTTCTTTGAATAACTTTCGTTGATTTATTCACTTTAAAATAAATACTCACAACATTTAACATGCGAAATAAACTCTAAATATGTATGTCTATTGTTTATCTTGACGAAAATAACTAAGATGAGTGTTAAAAAGGGAAAAGGACCGGTTTTCGACCCTGGTCTTTGCAGATGTTGTGGAGCGATGCGAAAATGTCGTGTTTTGAATGTGGAATACGAGAGTTCTGGTCAGAAAGAGATCTACTGTGACATGATAATGGATTGCTTTGGACTTTTGGTAAGTACCATTAACCTACGAAACAAAATAGAGGTTCTTTAAGTTTCTGAGTAGGTCTATAGCATCGTAGCTCATGTGTGTATTCTAATTATGAAATTAATTTATTTGAACAATTTGCAGAAAGTTTTCATTCATAATTTCATACAGAATTCACACATATTGACATCTATAACCAATCCCAGATATAGTCCGCGCAAAACTGGTAGTCCGCTCTGGATATACAGATACTGGAATCGCGTCGCCAAAGCAAATTTTATAACTACACCTGCTTGCAACAACTTCAGAGCGGACTAGCAGTTTGGCGGGGAGTATAAGATTCTTACATGAAGTCGACCACCATCCTTAGATTCTTACATGAATCAACCCCAGATAAGATTACATATATGCCTACCTGAGGTCGGCAACATATCCGCAGTGACCGTTGCGGACTTAGCTGAAATGCCTCTGTAAAATATGTCGCCCTTACCACATCCTTCAAAGCAGAACACAGCAGCGCTTAACACTCCTGTTATTAGGCTAAAATAGGTGTGGCACTAGTCTCGCCGGAGACGAACCACAGAGGGTTCTACTGCTTTCAACCAACTCCAATTCGTATTAAATTCTATTACTCATAAATACACATTTAATTATAAAATAAATATGGTTACATCTTATATATAAAATTCTTGTGTCACAATGTTAGTTACCATACTCCTCCGAAACGGCTTTACCGATTTTCACCAAATTTTATATGCATATTCAGTAGGTCTGAGAATCGGCTACTATCTTTATTTATACCTCTAAGTGATAAGGGTTGTTCACCCTTTAAATTTTTTGTTTAATTTCTGAATACTAATCTATTTTTGAACAAAATTTTTTGTTTTTATTTTTCTATAAAGTGGCATTAGAAATACATACAACCTTATTTTTTTTAATTTTATCACCATTTACCATTTTATCACCAACCAACCAACAACTACTTTTTTATAGCTATTTCAGTAATTTCATCATTTTTCATACCGCTCGATGTTAGATTTTTAATTTTTTTTATGTGGTAACACAATGTTTGCCGAGTCAGCTAGTTTAATTATAAAATCTGGTTCCAGCTAGCCCACCTAGACGGTAAACCCAACGAGAGGCTGATATGCGCCACCTGCGTCCAGAGGCTACGGGAGGCTTTCACATTCCGGCAGCAAGTACTCCGCTGTGAGGAGGTGTTTATCCAAATGAAGATGGACAATTCTGTTGAAGGTATCAAAAGGTTTTTCAACTTTCTTAGGGTCAAAGATTAAAGTAATAAACCAAACATGGTAGTAAAAGTCGCCCAGAAGTTATTACCGGATAACTTGTCTGTACACATAATAAAAATGTAAACTTCATGTCTATATATCGAACTAAGAATAGAAACAATAGTAATTTAAATAATTTTTTGGAATTTTGTCTGTCTGTTTGTCTGCATGTTTGAAATTGTTAAGTACTACTACCATAGATTAGTAAAGATTACTCACTCCTAACAAGAAAATGTACCCAGTCTTGAGAATTGAAATAGTTGCGTAAAAAAGTTTTGCCACATCTCCATGCTAAAATGTCCCTAAAATATTTGAAATTACTATTATAAATTATTTATTTATTATGTAAATTACGCAGTATTATATATTTATTCGTAAATTTTCTCTAAAAATGTTTTTATTTGTCAATAATTCAAAAAAAGAACTTACTATAATAAGCCATTTGCGGCTTCATTCAATTTCAAGGCGGCGAAGTATCTTTACTAATCTATGACTACTACTCAAACTACTAAGTTGAACAATGGATTACAATATATTTTTTATATAATAAGATTAGCAGATGAATATGCAGTCCACCTGATAGTCAGTGGCTACTGCCGCCCATGGACATCTGTAATCAACCCCAAATAAGATTAGATTTGGCCAAAACTGGAACGCCTCTGCAAAGTATGCCTCCCTTACCCCACCTTTCAAACCAGAACACAGCAGCGCTTAACACTACTGATACTAATACTATGAGGAAGAAATAGATGTAAAGGTGCCAACAGAATCAAACCACAAAGGGTTCTACCACCTTCTAAATATATGCTTTTTATTCTAGATAGCAGGATAGAGCAAGCAACAGTTGAGGGGGCGCCTAAAGTAGAGGCGGATATTGTTAAAGAGGAACCAATGGAACGGGACCCTTCGCCTTGCAGAGATGCCCTAGCTGACGACATGTCTGACTATCGTAAGTATCCGAGAGTAATGTTTAATCATCAACAACTCATTACTGTCCCACTGGGCACGGGTCTCCTCTCAGAATGAGAAGGATCAGGCCATAGTCCACCGCGCTGGCCAAGTGCATATAGGTAGAGTTCTCATAACCTTGAAAACATTTTTTTTAAGATTTCTCATGTATGTAGGTCTTGTCACGATGTTTTCCTTCACTGTTTAAGCAACTTCTAATGCACGCAAGCATCAAATTAACTTCTTAGACTGGGGGCCTCCATTCCACTTTCCACCCCTGGTCTTCGAAATTACTCCGCTACTGCAATTATGTGCAACAACAGCCGAGCTTGCAGTCCTGATGATAAGTGATGGTAAGAAGCTACTGCCGCCTATGGACATATGTAATCAACCACCCATGCGATTAGATTCGTGCAAGAGGTCGGCCACAGATGCGCCGCTACCCCTGAGGACTAAGCTGGAACACCTCGGAAAAATATGTCTCCCTAACCACACTTCAAACAAGTACAGCAGCGCTTAACACGGCTGTTATTAGAAATAGGTGTGGCGGTGCCGCCGGAGTCGAACCACAGAGAGTTCTACCAAATTTAAACTTCTTATAGTGTGTCTAATATTTTTACTTCCAGAAGATGCCGTGAAATCTGAAAACGATGATTCTAACTCAAATGACGATATGCCATTACAGCAGATGATCACGAACAACTCCAATAGACACACAGACACGACAAAACCAAAACTAAATGATGGTAAAACTGAGAATACCACAGACTTGGATAGAAGAAAAACATTAGGTGAACATAAGTCAGAATTGGTGGCGAAATATCCGAAAATTGAGGAGAAGGTGTGGAGACCTCAGAGCGTCAATGGTGCCACGACGTCACGGCGAATTGTTATAGGTGTTAAGAAGAAAAGTAAGTTGGAATAGAATAGACTAGAAAAATCATGATTTTTTTTTTTTTATAATATAGGAGTAGCAGACGAGCATACAGTCCACCTGATAGTAAGTGGCTACTGCCGCCCATGGACATATGTAAACAACCCCAGATAGGATTAGATATTCCTACCTAAGGTCGACTACAGATGCGCCGCTACCCCTGAGGACTAAGCTGGAACGCCTCGAAAAGTCTGAAACGGAACACAGCAGCGCCTAACACTGCTGTTATGAGGCAAAAATAGTCGAACCACAAAAGGTTCTACCACCTTCAAAATGTTCTTTAATATGTAAGGTACTCATAATTTATGGTAGAAGCTGGAACACTCTGTGGTTCGACTCCGGCGGCACCACCGCCACGCCTATTTCTGCCTAATAACAGCAGTGTTAGGCGCTGCTGTGTTCCGGTTTGAAGTGTGGTAAGAGAGACAGACTTTCGAGGCATTCCAGCTTAGTCCTCAGGGGTAGCGGCGCTTGTGGCCGACCTCAGGTAGGAATCTAATCTTATCTGGGATTGATTACAGATGCTTTGCCACCTGCATGCTCGTCTGCTACTCTTATAAAAATATATATAACTAGTTTTTGCCCGCGGCTTCGCCCGCGTTTAAAAGAAAATTATATGACATACTAACATACATTAAACTGAAAATTCGTACCTTCATTGGAATGACAGTGGCGCCATCTGGCGAAAATTGGTCATACCAACTCTGAAACCTTCGTGGGCAACTTTGCTAAAGATCATCACTTGATCAAATGCGTAGTTTACGATTCAATTCTTAATAATATCGATTAAAATAATCGACTTTTTGGTCCAAAAGATCGATTCTCCGATTAATCGATCTTAGATCGCCATCCCTAGTTCCCGTGGAATTTCCGGGATAAAAACTATCCTGTGTCCTTTCTCGGGTCTCAGACTATCTCTGTACAAAATTTCATTACAATCGGTTTAGTGGTTTAAGCGTGAAGAAGAGACAACCAGACAGACAGACAGACAGACAGAGTTACTTTCGGATTTATAATATTAGTAAGGATAAATTTGTTTCTCTTTCAGATATTCCGATGTCAAAATTACAGCAAATCATGCGAGAGCGAGACCCCACATACATGACAGAGACAAACATATTAACTATAGTGGAATACTCTTACATATGTCCCTTCAAGTGTAGACACAATCATCTCCTATGTTATTACTGTGGCCAGAACTACTCAGATCCAGCCGACCTCAGAACCCACACACAAAGCTCCCACCACCCAAAGAAGTTTAAGGTCACCGAACACAAGAACATGGTCAAAATGGACATCACTAGAATCGACTGTCGACTCTGTGACGCGAAAATCGATGATCTAGACGAGTTTAAGCGGCACATCACTAGTGTACACAAGAAAAGCTACTATTTCGAGTATAAGGATTCGGTTTTACCGTTCAAACTGACGAAAGATGAGCTTAAATGTGCTAAATGTGATGTCCTGTTCCCATATTTTCACGCGTTGAACAAACATATGAACGAGCACTACAGTAACTATGTGTGTGAGACATGTGGACTAGGTTTCGTTGATAAGGGTAGGTTTGTGATGCACCAACAACGGCATGAAGAGGGCGACTACCCTTGTGAGGTCTGTGGGAAGGTTTTCAAAGCGTCCTACAACCGAGATCTGCATATCGACAGGGTTCATAAGAAGCGAGGAAGGGTTTACTGTCCCAAGTGTGATGTTATGCTGATGTCCTACCCTCAAAAGTTGAAGCATTTGGTGGAAGTGCATGGAGAAGCCCCGATGAGCTTTCCGTGTACGATGTGTGAGAAAGTCTTCGATACGAGGCGTATGCTGACTATACATAAGCGGAAAGATCATTTGAAGGATTACAGGTGAGTTGTTTAAAGTATTGGAGTCCGGTCCAAACTTCTAGTCCGCTCTGAATATAGAAACGAGTCGCGTCACAATTGCAATTTTTTTTTTATTTATTTATTTATTTATACATTATTGTAAACCTAGTGGTTACAAAGGGCGAACTTAATGCCTAGTGGCATTCTCCGCCAGTTAACCGGGGGAGGGAGAAATGGTGTGGGGGGGGTGACGTGTAAAAAACAAGGCAAAAAAAGGGAAAGGATAGATATACGAAAAGAGAGAGGTAGAGACAGTAGATACAGAGGAAAGAACGAAAGAGAGACATGAAACAAATTGGACAACAGAGGATGTAATCTAAGATATCAAGAAATATAACAATATCATAATATATACACATATAAAATACGTATACAGTATATATAAAATCATATACTTATTATAAAAGTTGAACACAGCTTAGTTACTGGAGTCAGACAGATAATTGTAGATATTAGCGCAGTTAATGTGCCCGTACGTTGCGTATATGCTTGTAGTTGTGTTCGACCGCATTGGCTCTCTGACTACACCTGAGCGCAACAACTTCAGAGCGGACTAGCAGTTTGGCGCGGACTATACCAATTATGTGAATGTGATGAAGCAGTGATAGCCTAGTGGTTAAGAAACGTGGCCTCTCGATCGAGGGGTCCGAGGTTCAAATCCCAGGCACGCACCTCTGATTTTCAAATTTATGTGCGTATTAGAAATTAATTATCACTTGCATAAACGGTGAAGGAAAACATCGTGAGGAAACCTGCATACATAAGAGATTTATAATAAAAAAAATCTACCAATACGCACTTGTCCAGCGCGGTGGCCTAATCCGTCGCATTCTGAGAGGAGACCCGTGCCCAGCAGTGGGACAGTAATTGGTTGATGATGATACCAGTTATGGATAGTGATTTGAGCTCGATGGATTGATATTGGCCGTTATTAATAAATAATCTATCTGTCCAATGTTTTCCCTAAAAATTATTGAAATTTGACAATTTCTTCACATAGATATTGTGAAATTTCAATATATGGTAGCCAAAAGTCGGATAGATCATTTATCAATAACAAGCGTAGATCGATTTTAACGACCAAGCACATTGATTTGTTCAATTGTTCTTCAGAGGTAGCATCTTGCCAACCTCAGGTAGGAGTTTAATCTTATCTGAGGTTAATTATAGACGACCATGGGCGCAGCAGCCTTACCATCAGGTTGATAACACGTAACTTCGCCATTTCAATATCAAAAAAATATAAATAACTAGCTGACCCGGCAAACGTTGTGTTCCCAAATAAATACAAAAATGTTAAGGGTGAACAACCCCTATCACTTAGGGGTATGAAAAATAGATAGTAGTATATAGTAGTAGTATAAAATTTGGTGAAAATCGATAAAGCCGTTTCGGAGGAGTACGGCAACTAACATTGTGACACGAGAATTTTATATATAAGACTAGCTAATCCGGCAAACTTTGTACCGCCTCAAAATCTATTTATCAAATATGTTTCATATAAAATATAGCCTATGTTACTCATGGATAATGTAGCTTTCGAATGGTGAATTTTTAAAATCGGTCCAGTGGTTTTTGAGCCTATTCATTACTATCAAATGTACAAACAAAGTTTTCCTCTTTATAATATTAGTATAGATAATTTTTGAATTTTTTCAGGTACGAGTGTCAAATATGCGGTCAGAAGTTCTTCACGCGTTTCGCTCTAACTAACCACATGCCAACGCACACTGGTGAGAGGAACTTCAAGTGTAAGGTCTGCGAGAAGACATATCCTCGGTTGAAGACCCTGAAGGACCACATGAGGATCCATACTAATGACAGACGGTACCGCTGTCATATATGTGGTCAGGCGTTTATACAGAATTGTAGCCTGAAGGGCCATGTTAAGAGCCAGCATCCGGAGTATGGGTAACTTCTTTTTTTATAATATAGGAGTAGCAGACGAGCATGCAGTCCACCTGATGGTAAGCTACTGCCGTATGGACATCTGTACAACCCCGGATAGGATCAGATATTCCTACCTGAGGTCGGCCACAAGCGCCGCTACCCCTGAGGACTAAGCTGGAATGCCTCGGAAAAATATGTCTCCCGTCAAATTAGAACAGCAGCGCTTAACACTGCTGTTATTAGGCAGAAATAGCACAGGTATCAATCTAATCTTACCTAGGATTGATTACAGATGTCCGTACGACAGTAGTCACTTACCATCAGGTGGACGAATGCTCGTTTGCTACTTCTATATTTAGGGTTGCCACCTTTTTGATGTGAAACATCTATAGCCGCACGTAAAACCGATTTCTGGCGTCGCCACGCTATACGATGGTATATATATACAGTCTATGCAGTAGTGTGTACGGTGTGGCGACGCGTCGCCATGCGCAAAAATCGTAAAATTTTATTTTATCATTATGACATATTTAGTTCCTATCACAATATGTTCTTTTCTGCATATTACTTTTACAAAATAATGTCGATGTTTCACATCTGCCAGGCGTCCCGTGACGGCTCACATTGTTTTTCTTTTTTTTAGATTTTTTTTTAACCAAAAAATATAGTACTATTGGGAAATTCAGAAAGAAATAGTATACATCTATTTTCAATCATTATTTATTTTCCATGAGTATTTATTATTACTTTTCGCTTTGGCCATCAAGGTTCGATTATTTTTAAAATAATTATAGGCATCTGAGCAATTTAGGTCTATATTAAAGTAAATTAACAACTCATTTTTGATTAAATTAATAGATGATCTATTCCTTTCTTCTCTCCATTTCACATTCATAACGGAAAAAAATCTTTCTGTACAAGCGGAAGTTGCAGGAATGGGGAGAAGAAAGGTAATGATTTTAAATATATTTATTAATTTTTTTAAATTGAATCAGCGATAAAAAATATAGAATATTTTGTCCTATATTGTTTTTCTATAATATATAGTACAATTGACTGAAATATAGAACGATAGTATATAATACTAGCTGACCCGGCAAACGTTGTGTTGCCATATAATTACAAAAATGTTGAGGGTGAACAACCCTTGTCACTTAGGGGGATGAAAAATAGATGTTGGCCGATTCTCATAGATACCGGATAAGCACAAAAAATTTCATCAAAATCGGTCAAGCCGTTTCGAAGGAGTATGGCAACGAAAACTGTGACACGAGAATTTTATATATTAGATAGTACAGGTGGCAACCCTATCTATATTATAGAAAAAATGTTTTACTTTTCCCCACCTGAAGTAATCTAAAATAATCGTGGCTAATTTTTCTATTATCAATTAATTTAATGTATTTTATATTTTTTATATCACTCACTAAAATTATGGCATTGTAAAATAAATAATAATAATGATATTGTAATATAATTATGTAGATAATAATAATATAAGATTTTAATTATAAGTTAATTATTATGAAATAAGCAATAAGTTATTTTTAAATATTTATAATGTAGTAAATAGAAAATATATTAGTGTTTTTTAAATAATCTTTTCATTTATTTCATCTTTTCACTTAATAGCTTGATACCTACGTCATTAGGTTGTGTAAAACTGGGGTTGATTACAGATGTCTATGTACGGCAGTAGCCACAGGCCGCGCCAAACTTCTAGTCCGCTCTGAATATAGAAACAAGTCAATATTAGCGGGTTTGCGATACCGCGGGTACATCGCGCAGTTAGTGTGCCCTTACGTTGCTACGGAGTATATGCTTGTGGTTGTGTTCGACCGCATTGGCTCTCTGACTACACCTGCGCGCAACAACTTCTGAGCGGACTTGAAGTTTGGCGCGGACGATACCTATCTACATTTATATACTTTTTAATCATAATAAGCATTAGGATTGTTTATAATTAAACAATTAATAAAAAGGTAAATTAACGGGTCTTTATTACCGCACACACACAACTTGGTAATTTTTAAATAACTCACCAAAGATTACAGATACCTGCAATAAAAGTATGCGTTTTCGACTAGGTAACTTATTCATGTAATAGTATTATATACAGGGGAAGGAGGGGGGTTCTTAACGACGATGAAGTGTTAATTATAAAAGAAAACACAATTAGTTTAATAGAAGCATTATATATTATATTTATTAGGTTGGCAGCAACTTCCCGCCATTTAAATATTTCATGTGTGTTATGGCCTATTTTTTTTTAACATTCGGCAGAGAACGTTTTGTACCCGCGGAATTTATGATATTTTTTTTTATAATATAGGAGTAGCAGACGAGCATGCAGTCCACCTGATAGCATAGTCCGCATAAAACTGCTAGTCCGCTCTAAATATAGAAATGAATCGCGTCGCCATAGCAAATAGTATGACTACACCTGCTCGCAACGACTTCCGAGCGGACTAGCAGTTTGGCACGGACTATAAGTGGCTACTGCTGCCCATGGACATCTGTAATCAACACCACATAGGATTAGATATTCCTACCCGAGGCCGGCCACAGATGCGCCGCTACTTGAGGACTAAGCTGGAACGCCTCGGAAAAGTATGTCTCCCTTACCACACCCTTCAAACACAGCAGCGCTACACTACTGTTATAACAGAAATAGGTGTGACGGTGGTGCCGGAGTCGAACCACAGTGTTCTACCTTCAAACAGTTTATCGAGACTATACAACACATTTATCACATCATACTACAATCAACACCATTTATTATTAAATAGCGATTCTATTCATGAAAACTATCGTCCACATCCAAGCTCTGATGCTGCCTCTTCATATGGTTCTTAAGATTAACGTTTTGCGTGAAGGAAGCATTACACAACACACATTTAAACTTCTTTTCATTGCTATGTGATTGCATATGAACTTTTAATCCTCGAAGCCTCGGAAAACTCTTCCCACAGTACTCACATCTAAAATTCCGTTCCCCAGTATGACTCGACATGTGCTCCCTTAGTCGACAAGGTAAGTAGAATCTCTTATCGCACAAATCACACTGATGCTTCATTATTTTTAAATGTAACCGTCTGTTATGTTCGCGTAAGGATTTCCGACTGTCGTACGCTCGGTCACAGTGTTCGCACTGATACATTCTCACCTCACCGTGCACTGACATCATGTGCCTATATCTCAACATATAGGAAAAGAATAATTCATCACATTTATTGCATTGGTACGCCGCTTCCTTCCTATGCATCCTCGCTGTATGTATATATCTCGTGTACTTCGATTTGAAACTCTTTCCACATTCCTTACAACTGAAAGTTTCGTCGATTTTTTGATGTGTTTTCTGATGTAACACAAGCATTCGTTCTTCGAAGTAATGCGCTCCACAGACATCGCAAATGCACGTGCCGAAGTGTTCGGCCATATGTTTTTTTAGCGCGTGAAAAAAGCTAAAGGTAACGCCACACTCCATGCAAGACAGATTTGGCGTTAGTCTGAATTTGAGAAAATCATCCGGCACTGAATGTATTACTTTCCCATGATTAACTATATGTTGTTTAAAATTATCCAAGTCCACAATATTCTCTGGACACAACCGACAATCTATTCTATATGTATCGATTTGTAGTTTTTTATTGAACCCGGTATTTTGTATAACAGTTTTAAAATCTGTTGGATTATGTGTCAATGTGTGCTCCCTTAATTTATCGGGTTCAGTGAACTTTTGTCTGCAGTAGATACAGAAGTAGTCACTGAAGGACGTATCAAAGGGGCAAACGTAGGAATTCTCCACAATAACAGTTAAATTGTGTAAGGACCTTATGCTCTTGTCCGATTCCTTATTCTCGGGTTTTTGGAGGTACTGTGATTGGTTGTCTGTAAAAAAAAAAACAAAAATATATTTTAAAAATCTACAAAAACAAACAGTTGCCAAGTGCAAATCGAACGAACACGGAGGATTCCATACCACCAACATTTTTATAGTTTTACTAGCTGACCCGGCAAACGCTGTGTTGCCATATAAATAAAAAAATCTTAAGGGTTAACAAGCCTTATCACTTAGGAGTATGAAAAATAGATAGCCGATTCTCAGATCTACTGAATATGCATATAAAATTGGGTGAAAATCGGTAAAGCCGTTTCTGAGGAGTACGGTAACTAACATTGTGACACGAGAACTTTATATCTATACTAATATTATAAAGAGGAAAACTTTGTTTGTTTGTTTAATTGTAATGAATAGGCTCAAAAACTACTGGACCGATTTTAAAAATTCTTTAACCATTCGACATAACATAGGCTATATTTTATATGAAATATATTTGATAAATAGATTTTGAGGCAGTACAAAGTTTGCCGGGTCAGCTAGTAATAATATATTAATAGAGAACTTCACCATCAACCGTCTGTATCTCGCGCAGTCTGTCGTACATCTTCTCCATGTCAGCCAGCATCTGGTTCTTCTCTACGAGCTCTTCCTTGCTCACCTTCCTCTTGCGCCCGTTCACACACTTCCTACCACGACGGTTTTTTACCGACTTCTTTCTTGTAGATTCTACTTCTGCTTTCACATCAATATCCATTTCTGAAATGAAGTATATTTAGGTAAGTCAATGAGTATGTAAGTATATGTATTTTTTAAAATCACAGGTATGCAGGTTTCCTCACGGTGTTTTCCGTCACCGTTATATTTGAAGGTGGTAGAACCCTTTGTGGTTCGACTCCGGCGGCACCACCGCCACACCTATTTCTGCCTCATAACATCAGTGTGCTGCAGCAGCGCTGCTGTGTTCTGGTTTGATGGGCAATGGGATCATAATAATGGGATGGTAAGGAAGGCATATTTTTCAGAGGCGTTCCAGCTTAGTCTTCAGGGTAGCGGCGCGTCTGTAGCCGACTTCAGGTAGGAATATATAATCCTATCTGGTGATGATTACAGTTATCAATGGACGACAGTAGACACTTACCATCAGGTAGACAGCATGCTCGTCTGCTACTCCTGTATTATAAAAAAAAGTGAGAATTAATTTCTAATACAAAGGATGAAGCTATCCACATCAACTGGCCTTGTGGTGGTCCTCCACGGTTCAGTTTGCACGGACGTTCTCACCACAAACATGCAAGATGTGGAATGTATTTCCTCCTGAGGTATTCCCGGAGCGCTATAACATGGGCCTCTTCAAAAAAGGTGCAGAAAGAGCTCTCCTTGAAAGCCGGCGATGCATTGGCGACTCCTTTGGTGTTGCAAATATTCATAGGCTACGTTGATTACTTTCCATCAGGTAGCATGTCTGCTTTATCGTTAGGCTCAAATATAATAATAACTAAATCTTAAGTAACCTCACCACAATCCAAATGATCCACTCCATCGTCATGATCAACTTCTATTTCTATATTTGCCTCCTGCTTTTCCTTCTTTACGCTGCTCTCTGCTTTCACATTGCCCGGCAACTCTTCACCTGTAAAATTTATATTTTATAATTAAATATATTCTAATGCACACATGCTTTTATAGGAGTAGCAGACGAGCATGTCCATCTTATGTGATGTGGTTACTGTCGTATGGACATCTATAATCAACCCCACATAAGATTCGTCTTCGAAGTTAACGCTTTCTACACTCACAGCCCCACACTGGGATTCCCTGTGTCGTGAGTGCCATGGACACACACATAGACAAATACACAAACACCCAGACCCAGAAACAGAAATCTAAATTCATCATTCAGATAATTGTCTCGCCGGGGATCGAACCCGGGACCCTTTGCGCGTCAGACCGGTATGGTGACCGTTCCGCCACGCGGGTCGTTAGCCACAGATGCGCCACTACCCCTGAGAACTAAGCTAGAACACCTCGGAAAAATATATCTCCATTACCACACCCTTCAAACCAGAACACAGCAGCACTTAACACTGCTGTTATAACAAAAATAGCTGTGGCAGTGGTGCCACCAGAGTCGAATCACAAATGGTAGAACCGTCGATTTTAAGTTATGGTTTCTATATCTATGACTAATTTATTTTTGTTTGGAGGATTCTGGGATCTCCAAAGGAACGCAACCAGAGTCCTCTTAGCGCGTTGTCCCGTCGGCCTCCGCCCAAGTGAGCTTGACGCTCGCCACACCATCTGGTGTACACGACGGTATGCGACCACACATACCGCCGTCCTTTCCAGGGGTGCCCGTCAGCGACCCATGGTTTGAGCTACCACTCTTGCCGCCCGCAACCCCAGTAGCACCTTTTAGTCGCCTGTTACGACAGGCAGAGGATACCACAGCTCTATATGGGTCCAACCACCTTCAAATACCAAGTCTAGTTCAATACCGTCATTATGAAGCTGTATACTGGAGCGTAGCAGCCGCTCTTCACACTGCAACACCTGGAGACGGAAGCTGGTAGCTTCTCGGAGACGAGAGACACATGTGGCACATATAAGACGCTCCTGCTCCTCACTGTCTAAATGGGAGAGCTGAAAGAAATTCCTTATTTATACTACTTGATAGGTAGAAACATAGTTTGTTTGGGGAGGTATAGACCGCGCAAAACTTCTAGTCCGCTCTGTATATAGAAGCAAGTCGCGTTGCAACAGCAAATTGTAGATATTAGCAGGATAAAGACAGCATGGGACCTTCCTGCATCGGTCTGCTGGGCGCTCTCGCCCATGGGTACATCGCTGTGTTAGTGTGCCCTTACTGTCGCTATGGAGTATATGCATGTGGTTGTGTTCGACCGCATTGGCTCTCTGACTACACCTGTGCGCAACAACAGAGCAGACTAGAAGTTTTGTGCGGATTCTACCACTATTTCAAGTAAGAAGCAATTCTTGTGTTTAAACAATGTATGGGTGCTAGCTACCTCATGAGGCAACCTTAAACCTCAAGTTTTTATTTTTCTTTTATTATAAATAATCAAACAAGCACATAGTGCTCTGAAGTTGTAGCGCACAACTACAAGCATATATTCTGTAGCAATATAAGGGCATACTAATGCAGCTATGTACCCATGGGCGAGAGCGGGCACTGAACGGGTGCCGGGAGGGGACTCGCGCTGTCTTCGTCCCGCTAATATCTACAATTTGCTATTGGACGCGACTCATTTCTATATTCAGAGTAGACTAGCAGTTTGGCGCGGACTATACCTGAAAGTAGGTGGCAACTGCAGCCCATGGACATCTGTAATCAACCCCCGATAGGATTAGATTTCTACCTGAGGTCAGCCAAAGATGCGCCGCTACCCCTGAGAGCTGGAATGCCTCGTAAAAGTACGTCTACCTTACCACACCCATCAAACCAGACACAGCAGCGCTTAACAGTGCTGTTATTAGGCAGAAATAGGCGGTCGTGCCGCCGATCGAACCACAAAGGATTTTACCACCTGTAAGGTTCTTTCAACAGTTGTTATGACTTACCACCAAACCAAAACAATCGAGGAACATATCAGAATATATTTCCTTCTGGCCCAACCATTCGTACTCCACATTTAGCAGTCTACATCGCTTCGTAGCTCCACAACATCTACATAAGCCCGCGTCGAATAGTGGGCCTTTCTTACTTGCACTCATAGTTAAATAAATGTATTTATAATATTGGGGACAATGCAAATTTGATTTGTAAATAATACGATGTCATTTTTCTTTGAGAATGACATTGACATATTGAGTTTGAGAGATGTAGGAATGGGGTTGTGAATTTGTGATCTATAACGGACAAGTCGAATAACCGATTTTTGGAAAAATAATATGGATATTTAATCGATGTTCGATTAGATAATCGATATTCGATGTATCAATGAGTATAGGAACGATGTATTCTGTAGCAATATTTTAAAACATAAAGATTTTAACATACTAATAATATGAGGCCGTTAGATTCATTTATATAGAGTGAGAGACATAGGCATAGATTGGTAGAGATAGGCTATGTTTTGAGGCAATCGGATTTATGTTATCATATTCACTAGTATTTTAGATCATGTTATTAAAAATGAAAAAAACAAAAAACAATCTTACTAGAAAACGTACCCACCCTTATTGACGGGTAGATCATTTTGGGAACCATAGATTAGTAAAGATTACTCACTCCTAACAAGAAAAAAGAAAATGTACCCAGTTTTGAGAATTGATATAGCTGCGTACAGTGGCGTAGCTACCTAGGGGCTAGGCGGGGCAGTGCCCCGGGGCCCTCAAACTCAGGGGGCCCTCGAACCCTTACCAGAAATCTCGATTGAACGGAACTTTTGGAAATTTCTCCCATTTTCAAAATAAATATGAAATGTTGCAACCCCACTTTAAACATGACAACTCAGTTGAAAGTAATTTAAAAGTTATGCCTAGGGAATTCCCCTAAATTATTTCTGTACTAGTACTTAGTTTTACCTCAACTAACTCAAGCATGGACTGTTCACCAATCATGCAAGGAAATAATGAGCAAATATGGAGTGCTAGAATGCGACCTAACGGAAGTATTCCGCCGTGGGGCCCCGGCGTTGTAAAATAGGGCCTCCCCCTCTCTTTCCGTGGGTGCCGTAAGAACCGGCTAAGGGATACGGTGCAGACCACCTATGCACAAATGTGAATAGTTTGCAGACATATGTTTTTTTTGTGTTTATTTGTTAGTATATTGCGGTTTGGTAGACATATACGAGTATATATATAAATCAATAAATGTATTGATCGGCATGTTAATGCGCAATCGTATCAAATCGGGGTGCGCCGACACATGGACCCTTAATTTATTTAAGTAAGTAATGTTATGTGACAAATTAAAGGAAAAGGAAAATTTTGAAGAAAATACGTATTTTTTCGTCAATTTTTGGATCGTATCCAATCGTGGTCCTATGACGCTTTGATCTGCCTATTTTAAGAACAAATGTCCCTACAGTGAAACATTTTTGATTTATGTGGAAACGTTATACTTTTAAACGTGCGGAAACTAAAGCTAGGAAACATTGTAAATAAAATAGTTATTTAGTCAGTTAGGTCCGACCTTTATATGATAAATCCTTGACGATCCTATTTCGTTTTATTAGCCAAACCTACATCCAGTATTAATTGTAATTTATGTTGTTACTGTTTAATATTTTTATTACCTGCCCTGCACTGCACAAAAAAGGGCTTAAATAGCTTAGCATTTATAAAGTATTTGTATATTTCATATTTTTGTTTGATAAAACCTAATCAGTTTCCATAGTAGTGGGGCCCCATTTTTTTATTTGCCCCAGGGCCCTTGGTTACCTAGCTACGCCACTGGCTGCGTAAAAAAGTTTTGCCACGTCTCCGTGCTAAAATGTCCCTAAAATATTTAAAATTATTATTATAAATTTATTTATTTATTACGTAAATTACGAAGTATGAGTTATTTATTCGTAAATTTTCTCTAAAAATGTTTTTATTTGTCAAGAATTCAATAAAGAACTTACTATAATAAGCCGTTTGTGGCTTCATTCAATTTCAAGGCGGCGAAGTATCTTTACTAATCTATGTTAAAAAAAAATTAAAATTAAAATTAACACGATAGCTAAGTTGTTCGAAAAAATTGTTTACGACCACATCTTTCCATTTTTACGACCTTTAATTATCAACCAACAACACGGATTTGTAAACAAAAAATCTACTGAAAGTAACGTGTGTGAATTCGTACATCATATCGCTACAGCAATGGACAGTGGCTGCCAATTAAATGCAATATATACGGACTTTTCAAAGGCTTTTGATAAAATAAGGCACTCGGTTTTGGTGCGTAAACTC
This sequence comes from Epargyreus clarus clarus, assembly GCA_014595695.2. Classification (NCBI taxonomy): domain Eukaryota; kingdom Metazoa; phylum Arthropoda; class Insecta; order Lepidoptera; family Hesperiidae; genus Epargyreus; species Epargyreus clarus. Next base: position 1,609,238 of record JACTTY020000078.1, read on the forward strand.
GCAGAAATCGGTATGCATGGAGACTTATTACGCTGGCTAATCTCGTACTTACGCGATCGAAGCCAAGCTGTTACAATAAAAGGTTTTTGCTCATCCTTCCTCCCGGTCACCTCAGGCTTACCGCAAGGATCACATTTGGCTCCTCTTCTATTCCATATATTTATTAACGACATTTCTAATATTTTTAAACATTCAAATATATTATTATACGCAGATGACATTAAAATTTTTAAGAAAATAAAAACAATAACAGACTGTATGGATCTTCAAAAAGATCTCATAGACAAATGCAACGTTATTACTTTTTCAAGGAGCCCAAATCATATTAATATATATCAATTATATATTCGATAGCACCCTTATTATTCGTGTTGAAGAGATAAAAGATCTTGGAATTATACTAGACAGGAAATTGACATTCAACAATCATTTAAACTATGTCATCCCTAAAGCTTTACGTATGCTTGGCTTCATTTTAAGGATTAGCAAAGATTTCAAAAATAGTACAACTTTATCCGTTCTTTTTAACGCGTATGTCCGTTCTACACTCGAGTATGGCCCTGTTGTTTGGAATCCGCTATACAAAACAAAGCAAGCAAAGCTAGAAAAAATATTTGATTTATTTATCAAACATCAAAAATATAGATATAAACATGTACCTTCTACCGTAACCCTAACAGATAGACGATCAGAGAGAGATCAATTATTTTTATATAAAATTTTAAACGAATGTATTGACTCTCCCTTCCTTCTCCGTAAAATTAATTTTAGTTGCCCCAGAATTAACTCTCGATGTAGAGCGTTGTTCTACACTCCTCTTAGTAGAACTAAGTATACCAGCAATACTTTTTTATTTCGGTCATGTAATTACTACAACAAGCACCTTCAAAGCGTCGATCCTTTCTGTAATTCGATAAGTATCTACAAGAGGAGTGTACGACAAATAATACGAGAACTTAAATAGATTTTTACATCATTTTATAGATATATATATTTTTTATTTTTTATATTTTTTTTAATGTATGTGTTTCTCTCCCTCTTCATTGTGGTACTTCATGTTCATTTTGCTTTTTAACTTATTGTGAAATTTAATAGTGGAAACTGTTTATTCTTCTGTTTGTGTCTCTGAACCATTTAACTATGTTATATAGCATGAATTGTTTGTTTCCCAAATAAATAAATGTTGGGAACAAAAAAAAATATATATAGTAGGATAAAACCCATTCGAACAGGAAAAAATACAATAAAAATTAAGGGAAAAATAAATTACCGGCGATTTGAGATCGCGAAGTGGTAGAGGGTAAGTTTTTAAGGGTAAAAATCGGTTTATCTCGATTTCCGGCAAGTAGGAGGGCTCCTTCCCGACCTCAAATCGCCCGTAAATCATTTTCTTTTTATTTTTAACTAGCTGACCCGGCAAATTTTGTACCGCCTCAAAATCTATTTATCAAATATATTTCATATAAAATATAGCCTATGTTACTCGTGGATAATGTAGCTTTCGAATGGTGAAAGAATTTTTAAAATCGGTCCAGTAGTTTTTGAGCCTATTCATTACAATCAAACAAACAAAGTTTTCCTCTTTATAATATTAGTATAGATATACTCCCTCCCTTTTCCAATAGGTATCATTCTACTATTTTTTTTCACTTTTACCTTTTTAAAGCTACCTGCACTGGTCTACAACCTCTGGTTTAAAAAAAAATAAAAGATTGAATAAAATAATCAATTTATTTATAAAATAACCTAAAACAAATATAAATCAGTCTCACTGCAAGCTATATTCTAAATGATGTGTCTTTATGTGTCCTTTCAAACTGCATTTCTGGACAAAGGCTTGCCCGCAAACCGCACATGCGAACCGCCTATCATTATTATGTATCCGCATATGCTCTCTAAGAGTTTTCTTCCTCGCATATGACTTCTTGCATACCGAGCACTCATGTACCCTCTCCCCATTATGCTTTATCATATGCACTCTTAACTCGTTGTTCGTGAAACATTTGTATGTACAGAGCTGGCATTGGAAGTCTCTCTCCTCCAAATGATCTCGTTTCATATGTCGAGACAAAGTGTAGCGTCTATCAAACGTTTTGTCACAAACATTACATTTATATTGCAACGGAGCGACTCCATGGACTTCAACTAAATGTTTTTGCCGTCTGAAATACTCTGAAAACCGTTCTGGACATTTAGGACATTTGAATCGCTTAACCATCTTGTGCACTGTGTCTACGTGATTCTTATGTTTCTGTTGAGTCGTGAAAACCTTTTTACAGTCCTCACAGGGAAAATTCCCTTCGATATGCATGCTTTTAGTATGCACCTTCAACCTGTATTTCGTAACGAAACCGGTTCCACATTCCTTACAAACATAGTTCCTGAAATGTACATTCATATGTCTTTCAATCGAGCCGAACGTTTCAAAACTGAATCCACATACTTGGCACTCATACACGTTGGTCGGAGAGAGTTTGAACGGTATAACTCTGTCCGGATACTCTGTGTACATCTTCTTATCGTGTGTTTTTATTAAATGGGACTTTAAATCACTTAATTTTGGTATATTCTCATCACAAATTGTACATTTCAAGTCGGTTACATCTGCATAGACAACCAAACACTCCGCTCCGTACCCCGACAAGATTTTCTTCAGCTCTGCCTTCCGATGCATTTTCACCTGATGCCCTTTCAGCTTCTCTAGATTCTCATACACACTCCTACAGTAATAACAAGGGAACCCCAACCGATTCTTGCTTTTGAACGGAGTTGCATTCGAATTCTGTAGTAGGGTAGAAGCATTCATTATGTGAGCCATTTTTTCTGTCAAATATACTTTCTTGTGGTCATATATAATCTCATGTTCAGACTCATCTATTAACCTCTCTAATGTTTTTGGGAATATCAGTTTACCTGCGAAAGAAAATATATACATTACAGAAATGGTAAGAATAAGAATTCTTAGTTTGTCTCCGTACGTCGTCACATCTATTTCTGCTTTTTAATCAACCCTAGATAAGATTAGATTGCTACCTGCGGTCGGCCACAAATGCGCCACTACCCCTGAGGTAGTAGAACCTTCTGTGATTCGACTTCGGCGGCACCACCGCCACACCTATTTCTGTTATAACAGCAGTGTTAAGCGCTGCTGTAAAAAGCGTGTTGCAAATGTCCTTAGGCGACGGTGACTGCTTTCCATCAGGTAGCCCGTCTGCCTTATCGTTAGGTATAAATATTAAAAAAAAAGACAGACGGACGGACAGACATCGGAGACTTAGTAATAGAGTTCTGTTTTTACCCTTTGGCTACGGAACCCTAAAACGGACCTTGTAGACATAAAAAAAAACAAACGCTTTCTACACTCACAGCCCCACACTAGGATTCCCTGTGTCGTGGGTGCTATGGACACACACAGACAAATACACAAACATCCAGACCCAGAAACAGACATTTAAATTCATCATTTAGATATCTGTCTGGCCGGGGATCGAACCCGGGACCCTTTGCGCGTCAGACCGGCATGGTGACCGCTCCGCCACGCGGATCGTCGGGTCGGGGTAGAGTTTTCAAAAAGACAAAACCTCACCTTTCAACATATCCAAATGGTTGACGAACCCAGAGAGACTATTCGCGTACAGAGTCGTACGTGTGGGCAGTCGGAAGTTGCTCGGCTGGAACTTCGCCACGAACTCCGCTTCGCCCTCCACCAGGGCTCCGGTGTCAACTAGGGCTTCGCTTACGTCTACGTTACTCTCGTCTGTGAAAATAAAGTATTTCTATCGTAATTCAATGGCAAGTTTGGAAAAAAGTATTTGTTATTACTTTGAAAGTGGTAGAACTTTCTGTGGTTCGACTCCGGCACCACCGCCACACCTATTTCTGTTATAACAGCAGTTTAGCGCTGCTGTGTTCCGGTTTGAAGGGTGTGGTATGATACACACTTTTCCAAGGCGTTCCAACTCAGCCCTTTTAAGTACCGGCGCATCTACGACCGACCTTAGGTATAGGTTAGGAATCTAATCTTATCTGGGGTTGATTACAGATGTCCGTACGGCAGTAGCTTACCATCAGGCCTGCATGCTCGTCTGCTACTCCCATATTATAAATAAATATCTTGATGATAGACTAACCATTTTCATCCAGCAAATCCTCAGAGTCATCCGTATAATCCCCATCCAGTCCATTATCCTGTGCTTCCTGGGTTTCCTGGTCTACCTCGTTTAGTAATGGCTCCTGCTTGACCTCTCTCATGACTTCTCTCTTCACCACTAACTCCGCTTCCAGGTCATGTTGGATTGGCACTGAAAAGATAGGAGTAGAAAATATATAGGATTTTTTTTTAAAGATTTGTTTACCAACATTTATTTTACTTGCCTTATTCGTATGTATGAAAGGGTCCAATCTTGGAAACTAAATTTATATATTTTAACCTCTTTGGTAATGGGTCCAAGTTTCAAATACCAAGCAAACAAATGTTTTTAAAGTTATGTGGCTATTGGAAATTAATTATCGCTTGCTTAAACGGAGAAAGAAAACATTGTGGGGAAACAATACAGAGAATATTTAAAAAAAAAGTTACCAGTTTGCTGCAGGTCGTTAAAGTTTACCAATTCGCACTTGGCATTTCTGTCCCGGTGGGCACAGGTCTCCTCTCAGAGTGAGAAGGATTAGCCCATAGTCCACCGCGCTGGCCAAGTGCGTATTGGTAGACTTCACATACCTTTGAAAACTTCTTTTTTAAACATCTCTCAGGTATGCAAGTTTCCTCACAATGTTTTCCTACACCATAAAGGAGGTGATAATTAATTTCTAATACACACATTACTTTAAAAAATCAGAGGTGCGTCTGGTATTTGAACTGCAGACACTGTGATTGAGAGGCCTGCTTCTACACCACAAAGCTATTTAATTTTAAAATATAAAATATTACAGTATTTATCGTACCATTAATAAAAAGAATTTCCAAAATAATATACCATTTCTGTCATCATACCATTAATAAACACAGTATCCTTATTAGCCAGCGAGTTCAGTAACGTCTGTTCTGTGGTAGCCACCAACGACCGGAAGGCGACAGCATCCCTCAGCCTGACGATACAGGACCAGCATATGACCTGACTTAGGCCTGGAGTGGTGGACAGCTGGAATAAATAGATGTATATGTTAAAAAAAGCAGTGATAACCTAGTGGTTAACAAACCCGTCCTATTGGTTGAGGGGCTCGAGGTTCAAATACCAAGCTTCAGGTTTTTCAAAGGTATGTGAAGTCTACCAATATGCACTTTGCCATCATGGTGGATTATAGCCTAATCGTCCTAAGCCGTCTCATTCTGAGAGAAGACCCATGCCCAGCTGTAAGAGATCAATGGGTTGATGATGACATCTCAATACTGGGTAATTCGAAAGTAGAACCCTTTGTGGTTCAACTCCGGCGGCACCAGCGCCACACCTATTTCTGTTATAACAGCAGTGTAGCGCTGCTGTGTTCCGGTTTGAAGGGTGTGGTAAGGGAGACATACTTATCTGAGGCGTTCCAGCTTAGTCCTCGAGAGTAGCAACGATTGTGGGCCGGGGTTAAATATGAATATATATCTGGGGTTGATTACAGATGTCCATGAGCACAAAAACATTACCCACCACTGCAGGTCACCCATCCAGCTTCCAGCTCGCACCAAACGTTGCTTCAATTTGTATTACGATCTACACTAAATAAACTTGTCTTAGTAAAATAAAGTGCTAATAAACTTACGAATAAGTTGAAACATTCCATAAACATATTGTAGTATATTTCCCGCGTTCCGTTCGTAGTGTACTCCTTGAGCAAGTCCCGGTGGTGTCCCTCCACGTTACAACAACGACACTTCCCGAAAACTGTGTTCTTTTTTCGAGTTTCCATGTTAAAAGTATCTTACAAGAATTGAAGAATCACATTAATTATTATTCGACAATCGAACACTTTTCGTTACTTTACCGTTACGTTACGGTTCTTAAAGTAATTCAAAATACTAATAAACTATGTAGTTTGCTGTTTTTGTATGTATTTTGAAATAATAATCGTAATCGCGTATATTTATTTACAAAATTATGACATTTTTGACATATGACATAAAAATGTGAAGGTTACGAATAGGTTTTTTAAACGTTATAAGTAAGGCCTTTGACTTTTCATCAGTAATGCCAAACGTTATAGTGCTACAGATAAAATAATTTTGAATGAATACTGATCGTACAACCAAAATCATCTTGGTAAGACTTTTAGAACTTTCTTAAGGCATAGATAAAAAATACTCGTTATGGTAGCAGATAGTATTACTCGATAATAGATAGCGCCACAAGTAATATAACCTGAATCACGCTATCAAAGTTTGCATTATCTTCTGCCAATAAATTTACTCCAAACATTTATAGTCATTAGTAATCATATTTGAAATTATCTCTATCTATCTCGCGTGTATACTGCCATACATACTGTGGTCTTTCAACTTTTATGACGCGCCATTAAAAAAAAAACAAAGGATTTCGTATATTTTTTGCATTTTATGCGCGCCATTAAAAACGAGATCTTTATAGCGCGCCAATAAATAAACAACATATTATTTTGCATTTTTATTATTTTCATGTTTTTTATTATCCTTCAATTTCAGCTCTAAATTGGATTACCAATTCAACTAAGAGACATTACTATGTCATCAACTGTCCATTCCCTCCATATCACACCTCTGATGCTGCCGCTTCATATGATTCTTCAGACTAACATTCTGCCCATACGACGCACTGCAATGCGCAAAAAACAAAAGATTTTTTGTAATTTCACCATGCAATTTTATAATGCGCCATTAAAAAAAAAGACATTTTTGTAATTTCACCACGTATTAATTAATATATCTAACGCGCTATTTATAAAGCAAGAGCCTTTTAATCTTACTACGTTTATCGCGCCTTTAAAAAACTTGTTTTGTCACTCAACAGTCCATTCCCTCCATATCACACCTCTGATGCTGCCGCTTCATATGATTCTTCAAACTAACATTCTGCCCATACGACGCACTGCAATGCGTACACTTATACTGTTAAAATATTGGATCGTGAATTACTTTAAATAATAAAATCTTATTTTCTTGTCTCAGACACATCTTTATTTCACTAAATATTTGACAAGAAGTATTAATTCAGAAAACATTACCAAAGAGTTTAGTAACCTATAACAATACTTTTTGGATATAAAGATTATAATATTTACTTATTTACAACACGCCTCCTTAAATTTATAATCTCATAACATAACTATTACATACTAATAACATATCTAAATCAATCTTAACTCTAACCTGTTCTTCAAAAAACTTGCCTTATTTAAACTTTTAGTTAACATATCTGCTAAATTAAATTTAGTATTAATTTTTACAATATCAATTATTTTCTTTTCATAATTCTCATTTACATAATGATACTGCACTTCGATGTGCTTCGAATTCTTTGTAAAGTTGCCGTATTTAGCTATTGCAACTGCACCTGAGTTATCTACATACAGTTTTATTGGATCACGAAATTTTACATCAAATGATTCACTTAGTAAGTTTCTAATAAAAAGTACTTCTGTTACTGCCTCTGACATAGCAGTATATTCTGCAAAAGTTGAACATTTAGTTACTGTATTTTGTTTACGTGATTTCCAATAAATTAAGTTTCCATACAATCTAATAATAAAACCAGTTGTAGATTTTCTATCAACATTATCTCCAGCAAAATCAGAATCTACCATACAATCTAATATTTCAGTATCCACATTATCATTATAAGTTAAACTTAGATCCTTAGTATTATAAAGGTATTTTAATATTCTCATTGCATATTTATAGTGTGTTTCGTTATAGCAACTTTGGTATCTACTCAAATAATTAACACTGTACGCTACATCTGGCCTTGTGCCTGTACTAATATATAACAATTCACCTATTATATTTCTGTACTTAATAGTTTCATCTATTTCTCTAGCTTGTTCTAGTTTTAAATTTGTTTCCATTGGAGTATCATATAACTTAGTATTTTTCAGATCATATTTTGCAGCCAAAGATTCAATATATTTTGTTTGGTTTAGAGTCATTATACCTTTATCTTTACTATAATCAATATCTATTCCAACATAGCTTTTAACTTTACCCAAGTCTTTCATAACAAATCTTTTCATTAAACTAGTTTTTACCTCGTCTATTTTAGTTTTATTTTTACAACAAATTAAAAAATCATCAACATATATTAATATATATATTGGATCTTTGCTTGCTCTATTAACATATAAACAGTTATCATAGTTACTTCTAACAAAGTTCAACGTTTTAATAAATGTATCAAAACATTCGTACCATACTTTAGGGCTTTCTTTAAGACCATAGAGTGCTTTTTTCAATTTGTAAACTTTATTGTCGCCAATTTCATAACCTTTCGGTTGATTTACATAAACTTCTGATTTTACATAAGCATTTAAAAAAGCTGTTTCTACATCCATCTGTTCAATAAATAAATTATTCTTACAACTGTATGACAATAAAATTTTCAAAGTTTGCATTTTTCCTACCGGTGAGTAAGCATTATCAATGTAATCATTTTGCTGAAATCCTCTCACAACTAATCTAGCTTTATAAATATTGTTGCTTTTCTTTCTGAAAACCCACTTAACATCTATAACCTTTTTATCTTTTGGTTTTTCAACAATTTGCCAAGTATTATTTTTATTTATGCTATTTATTTCTGAGTCCATTGCTATTTTCCATTGTTTATAATCATTGGAGTTCATCGCCTCCTCAAAAGTATTAGGTACATTGGCATCAATATAGTTAACATATATAAAATGTGAAACTGGATTACCATATCTAGAAACTGGAGTTCTCTTACTCTTTTCTACTACATTCTTGTCTCCATTATCATTTAAACTATCATCAACTACAAGATCCTTCAAGGTATTATTAGAACTAGTCTCCTCCGCATCTTCATATTTTTCATCACTTTCCTCATTTACTATTTCTTTTAAAGTTTGGTCTAATTCTAAATCTTTATCTTTTGGATCATCTAGTTTTTCTAAGCAAATCAGTTCAGTATTTTCTTCGATTACCTGTACATGCCTAGCATTAATTATTTTGTTATTTAATAGAACTCGATAACTATTTTCATTATAACCTACTAAAATACCTTTTTGTGCTTTATCATCCCATTTACTTTTTCTTAAAACTTCTGGAACCCTAACATACACTCTACTTCCATATATTTTTAAATGTTCGACATTTGGTTTTATTTTAAAAAATATCTCATAAGGTGTTTTATTTTCTACCGTATTTGCAATTGTACGATTTTTTAAATATGCTGCTGTTTTTATAAATTCAGGCCAATACCTTCTGTGAATTTTAGCTTCTCTCATTAAACACCTAGCTATGTCCATAGCAGATCTGTTATATCTTTCCGCTACTCCATTTAATTCATGAACGTAGGGTGGACATGGTAATAACTCTATACCCTTATACCTTATAAAATTGTAAATCTCTTTATTTAAATATTCTCTACCATTGTCACACTGAATTTTCTTAATTCTTTGGTTGAATTTATTTTCTAATAAATTTACAAATTCTATGAAACAACTCGCAACTTCAGCTTTACTTTTAATACAAAATATCCTTGTGCATTTACTATAATCATCGATAAATGTAAGAAAATATTTCTCCCCACCATAACCAGTCGTATTATGTGGACCATTTAAATCAGTATGAATTAATTCTAAAATTTTAGTTGTCTTTGTTCTATTATTTTCAAAAGGCACATTACTCATTTTACTTTGAATACAATTTGAACATTTCATTTCTGTGCTTTCAATTCTATCAGGCAAACCATCTAATAATTTATTATTTATCAATTTATTCAAATACTGAAAATTGACATGACCAAGTGCCCTATGCCATTTTTCTTTCTGAGTCAAAGTTATTGAATGTGCATACATTTCTCTTTTGCATACAAAACTTTTTATAGAATACAAATTGTTTATTTTATTAGCGACAACTATTAATTCTCTGAGACTATTATAAATTTTTGCATTTTCATTTTTTGCTACTATAGTGCAACTTTTAGTTATTTTTGAAAAGCTTAACAAATTTTGTTTAATGCCTTCAACAAAATAAACATTTTTTAAATCTACATACTTTAGATTATAATAGGTTTTAAAATAAATTTTAACAGTGCCTACTTTAGTGGCTTTTAACATGTTACCATCTGGCAGTTTTACATAAACAGGGCTTTTCAGATCTATATAATCATAAAAATATGTATCATTTTTTATTATATGGTCGGTATACCCGCTATCTAAAAGCCAATTAATTTCACCATCATTATCATATTCTTGTGTTACCTGATTTATCTCCGAATTACATACTTGAGCTGTCCATGACTCCCCTGTAAAGTTGTTTGAAGATTTACCACTGGACTGAGCTTGACCCTTAAAATGTTTTTGACCTCTGCCTCGGCTATGACCTCTATAGAATCCACCGCTGTTGTTACCTCTCTGTGATCCTCGCTGACCTCTAGCAGTTTGTTGTCCTTGATTATATCTCTGCGCATACCAACAGTCCTTCTTGAGATGACCAGTCTTTCCACATACAAAGCATTGAGCGATAGTTTTGGTTGCAAATGTACTTATATTATTTTTCTTATCTAAGTCTCTAGTAGACATATTTTTCTCTTTTATTTTAGAGCATACATAATCAACTGTTCTTTGTTCTTCTGGAATTACATCGAGAAAATCTCCAATATAACTATAGCTTGGCGGAAGCGCTCTTAGTAGGTATCTTAACTTCTCAGGTTCATTTATTTTTCCTCCAGCCGTTTTAAACTCATTTATTGTCTTCTCGAACTCCACAAAAAAGTCTTCTATAGTATTATAATTGTTCAGTTTAATCTCTTCTATTTTTGCTCTGCAAATAATTTGCATGGCTGTAGACTGAGTAAGGTATATTTTATCGAACTTACTTAGCATTTCATACGCTGTTTTACAATCGGTGATGTATTCCAATTGCTTGTCTGAGATTGTACTCATAATTATTGTTCTTGCTTTAAGATCCTTCTTTTTCCATTCTGCGTCGGCTTTTTCCATTTTCACAATGGCGGCCTCGTTGCATTCTTTGTACTCCAACAAAGTTATTAATCTAAATTTCCAGCTTGAGTAGTTTTCACCATCAAAAATAGGAATCACAATATCTTCAATCTTCGCTTGTTTAGCCATTTTTATGACAGTAATGTTTTCCAAGCATTTAAACAAATTTTTATTTTCTTTCTTGCACGCGTCTTTTTATCACACTGCGTTTTTCTTGAAATTCTTATTATTTTTATCAACCACGCTCTGCTACCATGTTAAAATATTGGATCGTGAATTACTTTAAATAATAAAATCTTATTTTCTTGTCTCAGACACATCTTTATTTCACTAAATATTTGACAAGAAGTATTAATTCAGAAAACATTACCAAAGAGTTTAGTAACCTATAACAATACTTTTTGGATATAAAGATTATAATATTTACTTATTTACAACATATACTTCTTAACTGCCACGTGGGACTGTAGATGCACTTTCAGCGACTTCAACCTCGGATAACTCTTTCTACATTAGTCACATATGAACTTATTTTAAGTGTATTATTTTTTTGTAATTTTGCCCTCTTCTAATGATAGTGCATTAGATAAAAAAAAACTTTTTTTTTAAATATTATGTCTGATGCGCCGTTAAAAAAAAAACTAGAGATATTTGTAATTTTACCATGCATAATGCGCCACATTAAAAAAAAATGTCTAGGTTTCGCGCCTTTTTTAAAATATCATGCGTGTCACGTCATTATAAAATCTTTTTTAAATTAAAATTCTTGACATAAAAAAACTAGATACGTGTTTAATTTTTTTATTTACATCTTTCAATTTGATCTTTAATGCTTCAGCACTACCAGTCATTCTTCGCACTCAACAGTCCATTCCCTCCATATCACACCTCTGATGCTGCCGCTTCATATGATTCTTCAAACTAACATTCTGTCCATACGACGCACTGCAATGCGTACACTTATACTTCTTAACCGCTGCGTGTGACTGTAGGTGCACTTTCAACGACTTCAACCTCGGATAGCTCTTCCCACAGTAATCACATTTGAAATTCTTCTCCCCCGTATGCACCGCCATATGATCCTTCAACATCGACGGCAAATAGAACCTCCGTTCACACATACTGCACTTATGTTTCAATGTTTTCACGTGTATTCGTCTCATGTGGTCTAATAATGTTTTTCGGTTGTCATAAATGCGGTCACATTGACTACATTGGAACGTCGACCGTTCCCCATGCACCTCCATCATGTGTTTGAAGCGCAGACGACTCGAAAAGAACATTTCATCACATTTAATACACTGAAACGCCGCTTCTTTTCTATGTTGAGTCGCTACATGCATATCCCTACTATATTTAAGCTTGAACGACCGTCCACATTCCTCACAAGTATACAGCTCTTGCTTTGTGCTCGTATCGTGGTTTTTCTGGTGCGCTATTAGGTAACTTTCATTGAAAAAGTGAGTCCCACATATATCACAAGTGTACGTACCGAAGTGTTCAGCCATATGTTTCTTGAGCGCTTGGAAAAGTGTAAAAGTATGTCCACATTCGATACACTCTAAGTTATTCGGCGTGACTCTGAATTGGAGGAACTCATTTTCTACAGGATACAACATCTTCCCATGTACGCTTGTGATATGAGCTTTAAAGGTTTCTATATCGTTAATTGGCTCTGGACAGAGTCGACAATCAATTCTCTGCACGTCCAATTGAGTTTTCTTCCTGCCAAGTCGTCTCATACTATCCATTATAACATCTTTATACGTACTGGGATCATGTACAAGATAATGATCCCGTAATTCTTCGTGATGTGTGAACTTTTCCCTACAGTAATCACAGTAGAAGTCGTTGAAGATGGATTGGAAGGGGCATACGTAGGAATTTTCAACTATTGTCACTGTGTTGGAGAAGGCTTTTGTGCTTTTTTGTATCCTGTTACCTTCTAGCCGGACTATTTCTGATGTTCTCTCTGTAATCAAAAGTTGGTTAAAATATTAACTTATGAAATAAAAGACTATTGGGCGGCTTAAGCTTCGGAAGTAAGAGTTATAAAAGGGATAGTGATATAATGACGCGTCAACCGTCATACCTGTTTGGGGGGCGTCTATTAATTACGTGAGGTGTTTGGGGGTGTACTTTGGGGAAAGGGGGGCAAATATCAATAATATCGTATAATATTTTTTTACATGAGACACAAAATAAAATTACGAGAAAATATTGTTAAAATAAATAAAGCACTTTTTTCATTAAAATATATTTTCATTAAATTCCAGCCTACTTTATAAGCAATCTTAAATGCGTCTTATGAACTATTATCAAATAAGAATATGATGTTTTTATTCTTTTTACAATCAATCCAACATATTTTCAATTTCAATCAATCCAACATATTTTTCGGAAAATCGCTAAAAAATCTTACGTAATAAATGGATGCCCCTTTTAACAAAGAGCCCCTCCCCCACAATACAGAATAAAAATATCAAAATTTCGGTGGAAAATCAACATTTCTTTTAAATCAGTAATTTTTCACTTTATTACCGATAATATTTGCATAACGTTCGTTGAAAACCTTATTTCTTTGCAGCGCATTTTTGAAATACTGACACAAAACACTGTTAATTAAGTTCGGAAAATATTAAGGGGCCTTCGCTCCTTCGGTGCTTAAGGGCCTCCATACCACCAAACCAGCCCTGCCTTATATGACTGATGCTGATGTTATCATGATGATGATCAAATAATATCAAGACTCACCTTTTCGAAGAACTTTCTTCAATTTCTCTTTCGTCCGCTTCATACTGATAAGCATTTCCTTCCTCGCCTTCAGGTGATCTTTCACTGACTTCCTTCTGTTCTTCACATCTCCTTCTTGTTTCACTTCTCTCCTTTTACTTCTCAACCATTCTTTACCTTCTGAGCTGGTTTTATCCTCTGAATCTGTACTGCTTCTTCTTTCTATATGATCTGAAAATTTACAATATTATGTGCGGTGAATTTGGTTTATATCCAGGCCACATCATTACCCTACTGTGGAAGGTATTTTTTTCTAGCGTAAGAATATTCCTTTCTTTGTTTTTATATTCAGCATGCAGTCCACTTGATGATAAGTGACTACTGCCACCCATGGACATCTGTAATCAATCCTAGATAAGATTAGATTCCTAACTGAGGTTGGTCATATGCGCCGCTACCCCTGAGTAGAAAGCTCGAATGCTTCGGAAAAGTATGTCTCTCTTACCACACCCTTCAAACCACAGCAGCGCTCAACACTGCTGTTATTAGACAGAAATACCGCCGCCGCCATAGAGAATTCTACCACCTTTAAAAACATCAATCCTAATGGTATGTGGCTACATTATTTTTACCCAATAATCTATAATCAACCTCAGATAAGATTAGATTCCAACCTGGGATCGGCCACAAATACTATGCATTACTTTATTATAACACATAAAACAGTATCCTTACCATCATTCATCAAGTCATCTGTGTCATCCTGCCCATCCTCATCCTGATTATTGTTCTCCTGTTCCCTTTCTTCTTTCAGATCTATTTCTATTTCTTTTTTTATACTTTGGTCATCTGAAAAATGCAAGAAAGAATTTTGTTTATTAAAATATCTGTTTCCATTTTTGAGATATCCCCACTATATTTATTTCTGCCTTATGACAGCAGCATAGCGCTTATATATCTTTCAAGGGTAGTACTTTTTGTAGGAATAAAATTTGTCCTTATCTGAACCCCGGACAATGTGTTTACAAAATATCATCACAAATGTTCATGTAGTTCATAGTATAAATGAGAAAATGGCGTAATGGATATCCTTACTAATATTATAAATCCGAAAGTAACTCTGTCTGTCTGTCTGTCTGTCTCTTCTTCACGCCTAAACCATTGAACTGATTTTAATGAATTCTTGTACAAAGATAGTCTGAGACCCAAGAAAGGACATAGAATAGTTTTTATGCCGGAAATCCCACGGGAACTAGGAATGGCGATCTAAGATCGATTAATCGGAGAATCGATCTATTGGACCAAAAAGTCAATTATTTTAAGCGATATTAATGAGGATTTAATCGTAAACTATGCATTTGATCAAGTGATGATCTTTAACAAAGTTGTTGTCCACGAGCCCAAGGTTTCAGAGTTGGTACGACCAATTTTCGTCAGATGGCACCTCTTTCATTCCAATGAAGGTACGAATTTTCAGTTTAATGTATGTTAGTATGTCATATTATTTTCTTTTAAACGCGGCCGAAGCCGCGGGCAAAGATAAGTAAACGATATTCCTTAGGTCAGCCACAGATGTGCCACCCCTGAGGACTAAGTTGGAATATTTGGAAAAGTTTGTCTCCCTTCGAGCCCGAGCACAGCAGCGCTTAACACTGCTGTTATAAGGCAGAAATAGGTGTGATGTTGGCGCTACCGGTGTCAAACCAGAGAAAAATTGAATAAAATGTTATTATACGTGTCGTTAGTTGCCTGAAATAAAGGAATTTTATTTTTATTTTATTATTATGATCCATTGAGAGATTATTTATTGACAAATTTGGAAAATAAAAATATGCATTTTTCCTACACCCATTTGATTCGAAGCCGATAATATATAAATGGGATACTTATAAACATACAACGATGTAACATAACAAACCATGATTATCTCCGGTCTGTATCCTGGCTCGGAGCAGCTTCTCCTCACAGCGCAACACCTGGCTCCGGAAGTCTCTCGCCTCGCGCAACCTCGTCACACACGTCGCGCATATCATACGCTCCCTCTCTTCACCGTCTAGGTGTGAGAGCTGGAATAATAAAATTGACAGTTAAACTTACTAATTTAGTAAAATTATCAGTCACTAAAACTTGAAAGATTTCTAATAAAATAAAATACATTCACATGAACATTCTTTTTTAATAATAATAAATTTATTGACACAAAAATTGTAAGTACATTTCAGAAGTATGAAGCCTCTGGTTCCTGAGTTAGTCGAAACTGTGTTTCAGGAACCAGCGTCTTCTCCCATTATCGAGTAATATATCACTTACATAAACAGACATTGAAACTATCATTGTATTAAAAAGAGTGAATTAATTTGATTTTTGTATATATTTTAACTTTAAATCGCTCTCACATAAAGTTTATGCAATGTCTTTTAGTAAGTTTTGCATTTCAATCACCAATATCAATAAATGTAAAGAAGTTTTAAATGTTCTCATGTGTGTAAAGTCTACCAATACGCACTTGGCCAGGATATTAAACTATGGCCTAAACTCCTCTGAGAGGACACCCGTTCCCAGTAACAAGACAAAAACAGTGTCAAACCTACCAATAAGCCAAAACAGTCCACAAACATATCAGAGTAGACTTCTTTTTGCCCCAAAAATTCGTATTCAACGTTCAAAAGACGACACCGCTTCGTCGCACCGCAACATCTGCACTCGCCGGAATCGAATACAGGCCCTTTTTTGCTACTAGCGCTCATTTTAGGCAACAATATTGGGCTTAAAAGCAATTATTTTTAATAACATTGACATCCGGTGCTTCGACTTGACATATCAAATGTCAAAACAAAATTGACACTGACATTTTTATTTTTTAATACATTGGAACAGAGCCCTGGCATATTGTTATTTGGCTTATCATTGATAGATATAAAAAGTGGACAGATTAAAAAATGCTTTCTTTCGATTGATTATTTATATATCATTAGGATTTTACTAAAAACTTAGGGAAAAAAACCAAGGCATGCTTCTTTAGAAATTTAGTTTTTAAATCAAAAGCCATTTATAGATACTTATAATCTTTTAAAGTTTAAACGTTAACCAAAGTTCCTTTAAGTTATTTGGGTAAAACTGTACTTTAAGAAGATGAAATCGCAATTATCTTTAATTAATAATTTAATAGTAAATATTTACAAATATATATATACATGTATTTTATTTTTACAACTTGATTTTGTTTGATTTTCACTTGTATCATCATTGTATAACACTAAAAAGCGAAAATAATTTTGGTTCGCCTATCAATTAAAAACATCCTGTTTGCTTCGCATATGCGCGACACTTCTATATGAAGACAGTTACACACTGCGCGGGCTCAATCCGACGGCCATCAGTATGTATCTACATTTATCCTCCACAGATATGTTGTAATTTGTATAAACGCATAAATTGTACGAACTTCATTCGACATGTGAAAAATATCATATTCTGTTGAAACATGATATATTAAAATAAAAAAAGTTTGAAAATAATCTTAATTCGCATATCAATTGTTTGCTCTACATATGCGTGACACTTCTGTATGAAGACAGTTACACTACGCTGGCTCGATTCGACAATTATCAATTTATTTACCCCCAAAAGATATGTTGAGACTTGTATAAACGCATATATTGTACGATTACAACAATAACTTCATCAGACATGTGAAAACATGTCATATTCTGTTGAAACATCTGTTGTGTTGTCTGTTGTGTGTGGTGTTGTTGTGTGTGTGTCTGTTGTATTGTTGTCATATTCTGTTGAGACTTGTATAAACGCATATATTGTACGATTACAACACTAACTTCATCAGACATGTGAAAACATGTCATATTCTGTTGAAACATCTGTTGTGTGTGGTGTTGTTGTGTGTGGTGTTGTTGTGTGTGTGTCTGTTGTGTTGTTTTCATATTCTGTTGAGACTTGTATAAACGCATATATTGTACGATTACAACAATAACTTTATCAGACATGTGAAAACATGTCATATTCTGTTGAAACATGTCATGAACACTCAAGCATATGCACATCTAGCATGTCTCTAGCAAACAATCCACATTCGGGTAATGATCATACAAATGCGTTTGAAGAACTTCAAAATCATCGAACAAGTCATAGCAGACGGCACAACGGAGCTCATCGCTCTCAAACTTGAACGGTAATATATTATTCTTGACATCCGTATGTATCCTAAGACGGTGTCTATCAACAAAATGTGTCAACAAGCTCTCTAAACAATCTATATTAGACTCACATATATTACAAGTCAAATACGAAACATCTAGCTCTACAAACGATGTAGTAATTTCAAAAGACTTTTTTGTCTCCATATCATGACAGAGTATCGTATGGGCCTTCAAGTTCTCCAGTTTTGGGTACTGGTGGTCACAGAAGCAGCATAGGTAGCCGCCGTCGTGGAAACCACGGATAGGAGTCGCGTTAGAGTTCTCCATGATAGTGAGAATGTTCGCCGTGTGCTTATCTTCTTCGGCTTCCTTCTTCAGTGGTTTATGTTCCTCGCCCGGGTCCAGTTCTGTCGATCTGGTGTATTCTTCTACAAAATGAAGTTGATATATTGATATTGACATTTTGATATCTAATAATGAATTTATATTATAAGACATGGTCCGTGGCAAAACAAGATCAAAATATTGTAAAATTTTGTACAGAAAAAAATGATTTCATTTGACACGTAAAATGCAGCCGAATTGGTTTGAAGGTGGTAGAACCCTTTGTGGTTCGACTCCGGCGGCACCACCGCCACACCTATTTCTACCTAATAACAGCAGTGTTAAGCGCTGCTGTGTTCCGGTTTGAAGGGTGTGGTAAGGGAGACAGACTTTTCCGAGGCATTCCAGCTTAGTCCTGAGGGATAGCGGCGCATCTGTGGCCTACCTCAGGTAGGATATCTAATCCTATCTGGGGTTGATTATAGATGTACATGAGCGGCAGTAGCCACTTACCATCAGGTGGCCCGCATGTTCGTCTGCTATTTCTATCCTTATCCTTACTAATATTATAAATCCGAAAGTAACTCTGTCTGTCTGTTTGTCTTTCCTTCACGCCTAAACCACTGAACCGATTTTAATGAAATTTTGTACAAAGATGGTCTGAGACCCGAGAAAGGACATAGGATAGTTTTTATCCCGGAAATCCCACGAGAACTAGGAATGGCGATCTAAGATCGATTAATCGGAGAATCGATCTTTTGGACCAAAAAAATCGATTATTTTAATCGGTATTAGTAAGGATTGAATCGTAAACTTTGCATTTGATCAAGTGATGATCTTTAGCAAAGTTGTTGTCCATGAGCCCACGAAGGTTTCAGAGTTGGTACGACCAATTTTCGCCAGATGGCGCCACTGGTATTCCAATGAAGGTACGAATTTTCAGTTTTATGTATGTTAGTATGTCATATTATTTTCTTTTAAACGTGGGCGAAGCCGCGGGCAAAAACTAGTTATTATAAAACAAAACAACTCACCTCTTATGGTATTCGGTTGTATCCTAGACACTTTAAACCTCTTCTCACTATTATATATAATTTGGCGCCTGGCCATCGCATTGACTGCTCTTCGCATATCTTCTGCTGTGTACTCCATTTCTAATCTACGTTTCCTTCTAGAAGTATCTGTATCTTCTTCTTTTACTTCTTCCGATTTCTGGATTTCTTGATCTTCTTGATTTTGTAAGTTTTCTAACTTCTTTGGTTGTTCTAGAATGGAATGAAGAATTTAAATAAATTCTGCTGAGGTTTATTTCATTTTTTATTGAAATTATTATAACATACATTTAATATTAAACATAGCACTATGTGGTTATATTTATTTCTGTCTGATAAGAACCAAAAACCAAAATCATTCTTTTCTATTCAAAATAGATCCTTTGCAGAGCGCTTTTTGAATGTCGTTACATCTACCTCCTCTTCACAAGGTGTTTCGTTATGGAGAAGAAGCGGCGAAAGAAACTCCATAACACATCTTTAAAAAAATATGAATGTTTTTACAATGGCAAACTTAATCTCAGGGTACATGTGGAGCTGGAGCTACTTCGGACCACACAAAAGCAGTGTTAAGCGCTACTGAGTTCTGGTTTGAAGGGTGTGGTAAGGGATACATACTTGTCGAAGCGTTCCAGCTTAGTCCTCAGGGGTAGCGGCGCATCTGTGGCCGACCTCAGGTAGGAATATGTAATCCTATCTGGGGTTGATTACCGATGTCTATGGGCGGCAGTAGCCACTTACCATCAGGTCGTCTGCATGCTTATTTCCTACTCCAATATTATGAAAGAACTTACTATAATTTCTTATTATTTCCTTGATATTGATTATGTTTTTATCAACACAATCAATTTTGTTATATTCATCATTATCAATTTCATCAATATTGCACAGTTTATCAATATCAATATTATTATAATCTGGAACATAATCTATATTGAGGTACTCAGTTGGTATATCTTCTATTTCATCTCCAGTTGGTCTAACATCTATTTTATCTCTATCTCTTGGTATATTTTCTTTTTTATTACAATCTCGTTTTAATTTATCAAATTTCGCTGAAAAAAAGCAAATAATTAACATAATTAATATATAAAAAACTAGCTGACCCGGCATACTTTGTACCGCCTCAAAATCTATTTATCAAATATATTTCATATAAAATATAGCCTATGTTACGCGTGGATACTGCAGCTTTCGAATGGTGAAAGAATTTTTAAAATCGGTCCAGAAGTTTTTGAGCCTATTCATTACAATCAAACAAACAAACAAAGTTTTCCTCTTTATAATATTAGTATAGATAAATTGTATTTTATTTAATTTAATAAATGTCCTCTAGTGGCGACCCTCGTGTATGCAAAAGGAGTACAACCCTCCGATCAGGCGGACCGACGACCTGAAGAAGATGGGAAACCGCTGGATTCAAAGGGCTCAGGACCTGAGCGCCAATAAGTGAAGGCCTGTGTCCAGCAATGGACAGGTAGGACTGCAATGGACATGTATGTATGTTAGGTATGGCAAAAGTGACCAGACGTCCCGTTTTCCGGTAGTCCGGTAGCTGTCCCGGTGTCCCAAACGTAACCGCGGGACTCAAAAATGTCTGTCTGTCTGTTTTTTCGAAGTGGCGTGAAAATTTGATCGGCCGGACCGCGCTTCGTTGCCTAACGCCCCCGCGTTCTGTCGATTGTCTAACAACAGAGCGGTGAGGGGGAAGACGACAAATTTGCACTACGACCTTGAACATATTGACCTTATCACGATAGTAATAAGCGCTATATTTGAAGAGCAAGTGATTCGTGCGGCGTTTTTTTTTTGTCACGAAACCTGCTAATTTACGAAAAACGCAATGTCCCGTTTTGAGCCGAAAATAAAATTGTCATGTTAGGTATGCCTCGCTCTTCCAATATCGTACAATATGTGTGTGTGCGTGTGCGCGCACGCATGCGTGTATGTGCGTGTGTGTGTGTGCATGTGTGTGTGTGTGTATGCATGTCGGTGTGTGTGTACATGCGTGTGTGTGTGTGTGTGTGCGCGCGCGCGTATGCGTGTGTGTGTGTGCGTGTGCATGTGTGTGTGTGCATGCGTGTGTGTGTGTGTGTGTGCGCGCGCGCGTATGCGTGTGTGTGTGTGCGTGTGCATGTGTGTGTGTGCATGCGTGTGTGTGTGTGTGTGTGCGCGTGCGTGTACGCGTGTGCATGTGTGTGTAAATATAATATCAAAGACATCGTTACAAATTCTCACCGCTAAGTGCTTCAGCGCGGAGCAGCTGTTGAGCGGCGAGCAGCTCCGTCCTGAAGGAGAGCGCGTCGCGCAGCCGCCGGACACACAGAGCGCAGATGTACTCCGTCATACATATATCATCCCGCGGCCGCTCCCACTACAACACCGATTGCAGAACTAGCAAACATACATACGTCCACTGCTTATGGATATATCCATCTGATCATATTACGTATCCGGAGTTCGATTTCAAGCATACGTGATGTTAACCTTAAGGACTATATAAGAATGATTCGTTTAAGCGTCTCTTCCTTACCATTCTTCGGACCAGAACATAGGAACTTAACATTGAGAGATGGAGCTTAAAAACCACGACAAGTTTTACCAAACACCTCGCACTATGGTGAAAACATTCTTAACAAAAGTGGTCCAACCCTGTGTGATTCGATTCTAGCGGCACCACTGCCAAGCCTATTTCTGCCTAATAACAGCAGTGTTAAGCGCTGCTGTGTTCTGGTTTGAAGTGTGTGATAAAAGAGACATACTTTTTCGAGGCATTCCAGCTTAGTCCTTTAAGGAAGCGGCGCATACGTGGCTGATCTCAGGTTGGAATGTAATCTTATATTTATATATTTTTTTTTATTATTTGTCTAGAATTGATAATATAGTTTGACTTTTTGTTTGACTCTTATATTGTTATTATTCTTGGACTACTGTTTAATTTAATTATATTTGATGTTTGATGATTTTTTACCAAATTTGATTTTTTTAAGTAATTTTAATTTATTACCAACTCATATTTAATTTAATTATCAATGTTATATTACTAACTAGTTTTTGCCCGCGGCTTTGCCCGCGTTTAAAAGAAAATAATATGACCTACTAACATACATAAAACTGAAAATTCGTACCTTCATTGGAATGATAGTGGCGCCATCTGGCGAAAATTGGTCGTACCATCTCTGAAACCTTCGTGGGCTCGTGGAGAACAACTTTTCTAAAGATCATCACTTGATCAAATGCATAGTTTACGATTTAATCCTTACTAATATCGATTAAAATAATCGACTTTTTGGTCCAAAAGATCGATTCTCCGATTAATCGATCTGAGATCGCCATCCTTAGTTCCCGTGGGATTTCCGGGATAAAAAATATCCTATGTCCTTTCTCGGGTTTTAGACTATCTTTGTACAAAATTTCATTAAAATCGGTTCTGTGGTTTAAGCGTGAAGAAAAGACAACCAGACAGACAGAGTTACTTTCGGATTTATAATATTAGTAAGGATAAGGATATTTTATTATGATAGTGTAATATGTTAATTTTTTACAAGCTTTTATTAACTTGCCTTAAAATTTGAGGGTCACATCTTGAAACTGAATTTTACCCTCTCCGTGTGACCATGTGAGGTGTGTGAAGGGTCCAGGTTCAAACCCCAAGCAACTTTTTAAAATGATGTGCCAATATGGAAATTAATTATCACTTGCTTAAACGGTGAAGGAAAACATTGCGGGGAAACATACACTACTACCGTACTGCACTGGTCAAGTCTGTATTGGTATACTTCACGTACCCTCGAGAACTTTTCACATCCTTTTAAGAACTCTTTTTTTTTTTTTTTTTTTATAATATAGAAGTAGCAGACGAGCATGCAGTCCACCTGATGGTAAGTGGCTACTGCCGCCCATGGACATCTGTAATCAACCCCAGATAGGATTATATATTCCTACCTGAGGTCGGCCACAGATGCGCCGCTACCCCTGAGGACTAAGCTGGAACGCCTCGGAAAAGTATGTCTCCCTTACCACACCCTTCAAAACGGAACACAGAGGTACTTAACACTGCTGTTATAACAGAAATAGGTGTGGCGGTGGTGCCACCGGAGTCGAACCACAAAAGGTTCTACCACCTTCAACCTTCACCTATTTTTTTATAATCTCTCAGGTATGCAAGTTACCTCACTATGTTTTCCTTCACTGTTTAAACAAGATAATTAATTCATTAATTTCTAATACGCACATAACTTTGAAAAATCAGGGGTGCCTAGCATTCAAATCTTGAACCCTGCGATTGAGAGACCTGCTTTTACACCACAAAGCTAGTATTTACTATCAAAAAAAAATATACCATTTCTGTTATCATACCATTAATAAAAACAGTATCCTTATTAGCCAGCGAGTTCAATAATGTCTGTTCTGTGGTAGCCACCAATGACCGGAAGGCCACAGCATCCCTCAGCCTGACGATACAGGACCAGCAGATAACCTGGCTTAGGCCTGGAGTTGTGGACAGCTGGAATAAATAGATGTATATGTTAAAAAGGCAGTGATTACCTAGTGGTTAAGAAACATGTTCTCTTGGTTGAGGGAGGTTCAAATACCAGGCCCTAGCTTTTTCAAAGGTTTGTGAAGTCTACCAATTTGCACTTGGCCAGCACAATAGACTATGGCCTAATTCTTCATTCTGAGAGGAGACCTCTGCCCAGCAGTTGGGCAGTACTGGGTTGATGATGATATCTTAATACTGGGTAATTCGAAAGTAGAACCCTTTGTGGTTCAACTCCGGCGGCACCACCGCCACACCAATTTCTGTTATAACAGCAGTGTAGCGCTGCTGTGTTTTGGTTTGAAGTGTCGTAAGGGATAGCGGGATTCCAACTTAGTCCTCGGGAGTAGCAATGCACGTGGGCCGGGATTAGATAGGAATATAATCTTATCTGGGGTTGATTACAGATGTCCATGAGCACAAAAACATTACCCACCACTGCAGGTCACCCATCCAGCTTCCAGCTCGCATCAAACGTTGCTTCAATTTGTATTACGATCTACACTAAATAAACTAACTACTTAGTAAAACAAAGTGCTAAGAAACTTACGAATAAGTTGAAACATTCCATAAACATATTGTAGTATATTTCCCGCGCTCCGTTCGTAGTGTACTCCTTGAGCAAGTCCCGGTGGTGTCCCTCCACGTTACAACAACGGCACTTGCCGAAAACTGTGTTCTTTTTTCTAGTTTCCATGTTAAAAGTATCTTACTTGAATTAGAATCACATTAATTATTATTCGACAATCGAACACTTTTCGTTACTTTTCCGTTACGTTACGGTTCTTAAAGTAATTCAAAATACTAATAAACCATGTAGTTTTCTGTTTTTTGTATATATTTTGAAATAATAATCGTGGTCGCGTTCTATTTATTTACAAAATTATGACATTTTTGACATATGACATAAAAATGTGAAGGTTACGAATAGGTTTTTTAAATGTTTGCAGGCCTTTGACTTTTCATCAGTAATGCCAAACGTTATAGTGCTACAGATAAAATAATTTTGAATGAATACTGATCGTACAACTAAAATCATCTTGGTAGGACTTTTAGAACTTTTTTAAGGCATAGATAAAAAATACTAGTTATGGTAGCAGATAGTATTACTCGATAATAGATAGCGCCACAAGTAATATAACCTGAATCACGCTATCAAAGTTTGTATTACCTTCTACCAATAAATTTACTCCAAACATTTATGTATATCATTATCATTAGTAATCATATTTGAAATTATCTCTATCTATCTCGCGTGTATACTGCCATACATACTGTGGTCTTTCAACTTTAATGATGCGCTATTTAAAAAAGGTTTTTTTGTAATGTCGTTTAATTTTAGCCACGCGCCATTAAAAAAAAAACAAAGGATTTCGTATAATTTTTGCATTTTATGCGCGCCATTAAAAAACGAGATATTTATAGCGCGCCAATAAAGAAACAACATATTATTTTGCATTTTTTATTATTTTCATTTTTTTTATTATCCTTCAATTTCAGCTCTTAATTGGATTCCCAATTCAACTAAGAGACATTACTATGTCATCATCATCTTCATATGATTCTTCAGACTAACATTCTGCCCATACGACGCACTGCAATGCGCACACTTATACTTCTTAACCGCCGCGTGGGACTGTAGATGCACTTTCAACGACTTCAACCTCGGATAACTCTTCCCACAGTAATCACATTTGAAATTGTTAACAATTTATTTTTGGAATTTTTACTACGTCTAAAACATCATTAAAAAAGAAAAAGGTTTTGTAATTTCATTCGCCATTAAAAAAACAGTGATTTTTTTTAATTTTACCACATATTCATTACAAAATTGTAATCTTATTACATCTAACGCGCTGTTTAAAACAAGTAGAGCTTTTTAATCTTATTACATTTATAGCGCCACTATTAAAAAAAGGTTTTTTTCATTTCATTTTTTCAAGTTTTTGCACCTGAAAAAACATTTTTTTAATTACCATGTGCTTCGCGGCATTTTTTTTTATTTGTGTGATGTCTACGCGCCCTTAAAAAAACAAGATATTTGTTTATTTTTTTATTTATGTTTAAATTTGAGCTTCAATGCACTACCATATCACTTAACAGTCCATTCCCTCCATATCACACCTCTGATGCTGCCGCTTCATATGATTCTTCAAACTAACATTCTGCCCATACGACGCACTGCAATGCGTACACTTATACTTCTTAACCGCCGCGTGGGACTGTAGGTGCACTTTCAACGACTTCAACCTCGGATAGCTCTTCCCACAGTAATCACATTCAAGATATTATTCTCTCAATAGAGATGCCTATTGGTAATAAAATAAATGTGATTTTAATGCGCCATGTTTAATGAGTCATTTAAAGAAACAAAAGATTTTAGTAATTTTAACGCGTGTAATGCAACAAAAATAAATGTTTTTTTTGTATCTAACACACCATTAAAAATAACAAAAGATGTTTATATTTTTACGTCTTACGTGTTTAAAAAAAAATAACAAGGGACTTTTAGTCATTTTTATCATGAGCTTCGCGCCATTATTCTTATTTTTTTTTGTAATTTTACCATGTACTGCGCGCAATAAAAAAGACAAAAGAGCTTTTGTAATTTTGGCTTCGCGCCTTTAAAAACAAGAGCTCTTTGTAATTTTAGCGCGCCATTAAAAAAAACAAGATATTTGTTTCCATTTTTTTATTTGTTTAAATTTGAGCTTCAATGCACTACCATATCACTTAACAGTCCATTCCCTCGATATCACACCTCTGATGCTGCCGCTTCATATGATTCTTCAAACTAACATTCTGCCCATACGACGCACTGCAATGCGTACACTTATACTTCTTCACCGCCGCGTGGGACTGTAGGTGCACTTTCAACGACTTCAACCTCGGATAACTCTTCCCACAGTAATCACATTTGAAATTCTTCTCCCCAGTATGCACCGCCATATGATCCTTCAACATCGACGGCAAATAGAACCTCCGTTCACACATACTGCACTTATGTTTCAATGTTTTCACGTGTATTCGTCTCATATGGTCTAATAATGTTTTTCGGTTATCATAAATGCGGTCACATTGACTACATTGGAACGTCGACCGTTCTCCGTGCACCTCCATCATGTGTTTGAAGCGCAGACGACTTGAAAAGAACATTTCATCACATTTAATACACTGAAACGCCGCTTCCTTTCTATGTTGAGTCGCTACATGCATATCCCTACTATATTTAAGCTTGAACGACCGTCCACATTCCTCACAAGTATACAACTCTTGCTTTGTGCTCGTATCGTGGTTTTTCTGGTGCGCTATTAAATAACTTTCATTGAAAAAGTGCGTCCCACATATATCACAAGTGTATGTACCGAAGTGTTCAGCCATATGCTTCTTGAGCGCTTGGAAAAGTGTAAAAGTATGCCCACATTCAATACACTCTAAGTTATTCGGTGTGACTCTAAATTGGAGGAACTCATTTTCTACAGGATACAACATCTTCCCATGTACATTTGTTATATGAGCTTTAAAGGTTTCTATATCGTTAATTGGCTCGGGACAGAGTCGACAATCAATTCTCTGCACGTCCAATTGAGTTTTCTTCCTGCCAAGTCGTCTCATACTATCCATTATAACATCTTTATACGTACTAGGGTCATGTACAAGGTAATGATCCCGTAATTCTTCGTGATGTGTGAACTTTTCCCTACAGTAATCACAGTAGAAGTCATTGAAGATGGATTGGAAGGGGCATACGTAGGAATTTTCGACTATTGTCACTGTATTGGAGAAGGCTTTTGTGCTTTTTTGTATCCTGTTACCTTCTAGCCGGACTATTTCTGATGTTCTCTCTGTAATCGAAAGTTGGTTAAAATATGAACTTATGAAATAAAGAACTATTGGGCGGCTTAAGCTTCGGAAGTAAGAGTTATAACAGGGATAGTGATATAATGACGCGTCAACCGTCATACCTGTTTGGGGGCGTCTATATATTTACGTGATTAATTATTAATTAATTACGTGAGGTGTTTGGGGGGCAGGGGTTCGAGCCAGATCTAATCTTACTTTGCGAGAGGAGAGCAAATATCACGTATTTTTTTCCACGAAACACAAAATAAAATTACGAGAAAATATTGTTAAAATAAATAAAGCAGTTTCTTCATTAAACTATATTTTCATTGAAATACTAGCCTACTTTATAAGCAATCTTAAATGCGTCTTATGAACTGTTATCAAATAAGAATATGATTTTTTTATTCTTTTTACAATCAATCCAACGTATTTTCTCTAAAAAGGTGATTAAGCTAAATCTCACGATATTTCACCATAGAGGAGGGGTTGTCGGAAAATCGCTATAGAATCTTACGTAATAAATGGATGCCCCCTTTAACAAAGAGAGGGGCCCTACAATCTATAATTATAATAAATCTGTAGAGAGGTCAATTCTGTACATGAAATATATTTCCAAAATAACTATCAGGGGGTGATTAGGGATCGATACTGATACCAAAAATGCAATCAGTAAAATTTTTGTCTGTCTGTCTGTATGTATAACCGCTATAGAAACAAAAACTACTCGACGGATTTTAACGAAACTTGGTACAATTATTTTTCATACTCCTGAGCTGGTTATAGTATACTTTTAATCACGCTACAATCAGTAGGAGCAGAGCAGTGAAGGGAAATGTTGGGAAAACGGGAGAAGTTACTCCATTTTTTAAGCTTCCGTCGCGTGTGCAACCTTAATGGTTAAAGCTACACAGAAATCATGTATGACGGAAATGTTCTCCTTAAAATTATATAAAACTTATCCCACGACAGCATATCTTTTATGGTTGATTCACAATAACACGTGTAACTCCCGATAGCTTAGCAGTTCAAAGCTTTCTGATTATATTTGTCTACTCCTACGTTTATAACACCCTCAGTCATCCCTAATTTAAAAAGTTAACAGTATTAACTATTCCATACAAAATAATCATAGAAATCATAGCCCTGAGTGATAAGGGTTGTTCACCCTTAACATTTTTTTATTTATATGGCAACACAACGTTTGCTGGGTCAGCTAGTACAGAATAAAAATATCAAAATTTCGGTGGAAAATCAACATTTCTTTTAAATCAGTAATTTTTCACTTTATTACCGATAATATTTGCACAAAGTTCGTTGAAAACCTTATTTCTTTGCAGCACATTTTTGAAATACTGGCACAAAACACTGTTAATTAAATTCGGAAAATATTAAGGGGCCTTCGCTCCTTCGGTGCTCAAGGGCCTCCATACCACCCAAACCAGCCCTGCATTATATGACTGATGCTGATGTTATCACGATGATGATCAAATAATATTAACACTCACCTTTTCGAAGAACTTTCTTCAATTTTTCTTTCGTCCGCTTCATACTGATTAGCATTTCCTTCCTCGCCTTCACGTGATCTTTCACTGACTTCCTTCTGTTCTTCAAATCTCCTTCTTGTTTCACTTCTCTCCTTTTACTTCTCAACCATTCTTTATCCTCTATAGTTTCTTCATGCTCTGAATCTGTACTGCTTCTTCTTTCTATATGCTCTGAAAATTTGTTTTAATAACAATATGAAGATAGTAGAATTCTTAATGGTTCTACTCCGGCGGCACCACCGCCATACCTATTTCTGCCTAATCTGTGGCCAACCTCAGGTAGGAATATCTAATCCTATCTGGGGTTGATTACAGATGTCCATGGGCGGCAGTAGCCACTTACCATCAGGTGGACTGCATGCTCGTCTGCTACTTGTATATTATAAAAAGAAATGAACGGTGAAGGTGGTGTATATTCAGGCGAAATCATAACCTGATTGTAGAGGGTAATTTTTTCGAGCGTATGTTATTATGGTCTTGCCAAAGAATGAGACATACATACAGCCCAAACAGCTTGACAGATTTAACATATGAACCCCGGGAAGGACGACGGTATGTGTGGTCGCATACCGTCGTAAACACCAGATGGTGTGGGATGAGCCAAAAGTGCTCCCCCAGGGTAGAGCCCGATCGGGGCATTGCGCTTGGAGGACTCCGGTTGTGTTCCCTCGGAGATCCCGGAGTTCTCCAACAAGCGTTGAGGACGACCACCGGGGGGGTTTTAGTGCGGTAAAAATCCCACATAACCCGGCGTCGCTCCCACGTCGTCGGGGTACCTTTTGAAGGTTTCCCCCTCATAAACAAAAAAAAAAAAAAAGATTTAACATATGAGGTGTCATTATATTCGTTTAAATTGTGTTAACATGGGATACATCTTCTTTTTTTTATTATTTACTTCCAAACTGTTGGGATTATTGTTTTTTTAAAAACGATTCCTACGTATAACCAGCCACAAATGCAATGCATTACTTTATTATAACATATAAAACAGTATCCTTACCATCATTCATTAAATCATCTGTGTCATCCTGCCCATCCTCATCCTGATTATTGTTCTCCTGTTCCCTTTCTTCTTTCAGATCTATTTCTATTTCTTTCTTTATACTTTGGTCATCTGAAAAATGCAAGAAAGAATTTTGTTTATTAAAATATCTATGTGGTTATATTTTTGAGATATCACCACTATATTTTTTTCTGCCTTATGACAGCAGAGTAGCGCTTATATATCTTTCAAGGGTAGTACTTTTTGTAGGAATAAAATTTGTCCTTATCTGAACCCCGGACAATGTGTTTACAAAATCTCATCACAATTGTTCATGTAGTTCATAGTATAAATGAGAAAATGGCGTAATATCCTTACTAATATTATAAATCCGAAAGTAACTCTGTCTGTCTGTCTGTTTGTCTCTTCTTCACGCCTAAACCATTGAACCGATTTTAATGATTTTTTGTACAAATAGTTTTATTGCCGGAAATCCCAGGGCAGCCCAAACGAGGCACGGCGATCTAAGATCGATTAATCGGAGAATCGATCTATTGGACCAAAAAGTCAATTATTTTAATCGATATTAGTAAGGATTGAATCGTAAACTATGCGTTTGATCAAGTGATGATCTTTAACAAAGTTGTGGTCCATGAGCCCAAGGTTTCAGAGTTGGTACGACCAATTTTCATCAGATTGCACCACTTTCATTCCAATGAGGGTAAGAATTTTCAGTTTAATGTATGTTAGTATGTCATATTATTTTCTTTTAAACGCGGGTGAAACCGCGGGCAAAGATAAGTAAACGATATTCCTTAGGTCAGCCACAGATGTGCCACTACCCCTGAGGAATGCGTTGGAATACTGCAGAAAAGTTTGTCGCCCTTCAAGCCCGAGCACAGCAGCGCTTGACACTGCTGTTATAAGGCAGAAATAGGTGTGATGTCAGTGCTACTGGAGTCAAACCAGAGAAAAATTGAATAAAATGTTATTACAATCCATTGAGAGATTATTTATTGACAAATTTGGAAAATAAAAATATGCATTACCCATTTGATTTGAAGCCGATAATATATAAATGGGATACTTATAAACATGCAACGATGTAACATAACAAACCATGATTACCTCCTGTCTGTATCCTGGCTCGGAGCAGCTTCTCCTCACAGCGCAACACCTGGCTCCGGAAGTCTCTCGCCTCGCGCAACCTCGTCACACACGTCGCGCATATCATACGCTCCCTCTCTTCACCGTCTAGGTGTGAGAGCTGGAATAATAAAATTGACAGTGAAGCTTACTAATTTAGTAAAATTATCAGTCATTAAAACTTGAAAGATTTCTAATAAAATAAAATACATTCACATGAACATTTTTTTTAAATAATAATAACTTTATTGACACAGAAATTGTAAGTACATTTCAGAAGTTTGAAGCCTCTGGTTCCTGAGTTAGTCGAAACTGTGTTTCAGGAACTAGTGTCTTCTCCCATTATCGAGTAATATATCACTTACATAAACAGACATTGAAACTATCATTGTATTAAAAAGAGTGAATTAATTTGATTTTTGTATATATTTTAACTTTAAATCGCTCTCACAAAGTTTATGCAATGTCTTTTAGTAAGTTTTGCATTTCCATCACCAATATCAATAAATGTAAATAAGAAGTTTTAAATGTACTCATGTGAGTGAAGTCTACCAATACGCACTTGTCCAGTATATTAAACTATGGCCTAAACTCCTCTGAGAGGACACCCGTGCCCAGTAACAAGACAAAAACAGTGTCGAACCTACCAATAAACCAAAACAGTCCACAAACATATCAGAGTAGACTTCTTTTTGCCCCAAAAATTCGTATTCCACGTTCAAAAGACGACACCGCTTCGTAGCACCGCAACATCTGCACTCGCCGGAATCGAATACTGGTCCTTTTTTGCTATTAGAGCTCATTTTAGGCAACAATATTGGGTTTAAAAGCAATTATTTTTAATAACATTGACATCCGGTGCTTCGACTTGACATATCAAAATTCATATGTCAAAACAATATTGACACTGACATATTTATTTTTTAATACATTGTAACAGGGCCCGGGTATATTGTTATTTGGCTTATCATTGATAGATATAAAAAGTGGATAGATTAAAAATTTCTTTCTTCGATTGATTATTTATATAGCATTAGGATATTGTTAAAAACCACAGACCTATATCTAAATACAGGTCTGTGCTAAAAACTTATAAGCAAAAAACCAAGGCATGCTTCTTTAGAAAAAATCAAAAGCCATTTATAGATACTTATAATCGTTTAAAGTTTAAGCTTTACAAAGTTCCTTTAAGTTATTTGGGTAAAACTGTACTTTAAGAAAATGAAATCGCAATTATCTTAAATTATTACATTTAATAGTAAATATTTACAAATATATACATGTGTGTTTTATTTTTACAACATGATTTTGTTTGATTTTCATTGGTATCATCATTGTATAACTTTAAAAGCGAAAAAGATCGAAATAATCTCAGTTCGCACATAAATTAATGACACCATGTTTGCTCCGCATATGCGCGACACTTTCATATGAAGACAGTTACACACTTTGTGGGCTAATTCGACAATCGTCAGTGTATATCTGCATTTGTCGCAAAAATATGTTGAGCACTACTTCATTAGACATATTGTGAAACATATAACATTCCGTTGAATTCCAAACATATGCACATCTAGCATGTATTTATCAAACAATCCACATTCGGGTAATGATCATACAGGTGCGTTTGAAGAACTTCAAAATCATCGAACAAGTCATAGCAGACGGCACAACGGAGCTCATCACTCTCAAACTTGAACGGCAATATATTATTCTTGACATCCGTATGTATCCTTAGACGGTGTCTATCAACAAAATGTGATAACAAGCTCTCTAAACAATCTATATTAGACTCACATATATTACATGTCAAATACGATACATCTAGCTCTACAAATGATGTATTAACTTCAAAAGTCTTTTTCGTCTCCATATCATGACAGAGTATCGTATGGGCCTTCAAGTTCTCTAGTTTTGGGTACTGGTGGTCACAGAAGCAGCATAAGTAGACACCGTCGTGGAAACCACGGATAGGAGTCGCGTTAGAGTTCTCCATGATAGTGAGAATGTTCGCTGTGTGCTTTTCTTCTTCTTTCTTCTTCACTGGTTTATGTTCTTCGCCCGGGTCCAGTTCTGTCGATGTGGCGTATTCTTCTACAAAATGAAGTTGATATATTGATATTGATATTTTGATAACTAATAATGAATTTATATTATAAGACATGGTCCGTGGCAAAACAAAATCAAAATATTATAAAATTTACAGGTTGAAATTTACAGAGGTTGGTTACAGCTGTCCATGAGCAGCAGTAGCCACTTACCATCAGGTGGCCTGCGTGTTCGTCTGCTACTTCCATTATTATAAAAAAAAACTCACCTCTTATGGTATTCGGTTGTATTCTAGACACTTTAAATCTCTTCTCACTATTATATATAATTTGGCGCCTGGCCATCGCATTGACTGCTCTTCGCATATCTTCTGCTGTGTACTCCATTTCTAATCTACGTTTCCTTCTAGAAGTATCTGTATCTTCTTCTTTTGCTTCTTCCGATTTCTGGACTTCTTTATCTTCTTGATTTTGTAAGTTTTCTAACTTCTTTGGTTGTTCTGGAATGGAATGAAGGATTTAAATAAATTCTGCTGAGATTAATTTCATTTTTTATTGATATTATTGTAACATACATTTAATATTAAACATAGCATATGGTTCTAATTATTTCTGTCTAATAAAAATCAAAAACCAAAATCCTTTTTTTCTATTCAAACTAGATTCTTTGCAGAGCACTTTTTGAATGTCATTACATCTACCTCCACTTCACCAGGTGTTTCGTTATGGAGAAGAAGCGGCGAAAGAAACTCCATAACACATCTTTAAAAAAATATGAATGTTTTTACAATGGCAAACTTAATCTCAGGGTACACGTGGAGCTGGGGCAACTTCAGACCACACAACAGCAGTGTTAAGCGCTGCTGTGTTCTGGTTTGAAGGGTGTGGTAAGGGAGACATACTTGTCCGAAGCGTTCCAGCTTAGTCCTCAGGGGTAGCGGCGCATCTGTGGCCGAACTCAGGTAGGAATATGTAATCCTATCTGGGGTTGATCACAGATGTCCATACGGCAGTAGCCACTTACCATCAGGTCGACTGCATTCTTATTTCCTACTCCAATATTATGAAAGAACTTACTATAATTTCTTATTATCTCCTTGATATTGATTATGTTTTTATCAACACAATCAATTTTGTTATATTCATCATTATCAATTTCATCAATATTGCACAGTTTATCAATATCAATATTATTATAATCTGGAACATAATCTATATTGAGGTACTCAGTTGGTATATCTTCTATATCATCTCCAGTTGGTCTAACATCTATTTTATCTCTATCTCTTGGTATATTTTCTATTTTATTACAATCTCGTTTTAATTTATCAAATTTCGCTGAAAAAAAGCAAATAATTAATATATAAAAAACTAGCTGACCCGGCATACTTTGTACCGCCTCAAAGTCTATTTATCAAATATATTTCATATAAAATATAGCCTATGTTACTCGTGGATAATGTAGCTTTAGAATGGTGAAAGAATTTTTAAAATCGGTCCAGTAGTTTTTGAGCCTATTCATTACAATGAAACAAACAAACAAAGTTTTCCTCTTTATTATATTAGTATAGATATATTGTATTTTATT
This sequence comes from Epargyreus clarus clarus, assembly GCA_014595695.2. Classification (NCBI taxonomy): domain Eukaryota; kingdom Metazoa; phylum Arthropoda; class Insecta; order Lepidoptera; family Hesperiidae; genus Epargyreus; species Epargyreus clarus. The sequence continues at coordinate 1,644,325 of JACTTY020000078.1, forward strand.
TAATTTAATAAACGTCCTCGAGTGGCGACCCTCGTGTATGCAAAAGGAGTACAACCCTCCGATCAGGCGGGCCGACGACCTGAAGAAGATGGCAAACCCCTGGATTCAAAGGGCTCAGGACCTGAGTGGTACCAATAAGTGAAGACCTGTGTCCAGCAATGGACAGGTAGGACTGCAATGGACCTGTCTGTATGTTAGGTATGGCAAAAGTGACCGTCCCGTTTTGACCGGGACCGTCCCGTTTTCCGGTTGTCTGTCCCGGTGTCCCAAACGTAACCGCGGGACTCAAAAATGTCTGTCTGTCTGTTTTTTCGAAGTGGCGTGAAAATTTGATCGGCCGGACCGCGCTTCGCGATACTCCCCCGCGCTCTGTAGGTTGTCTAACAACAGGGCGGTGAGGCGGAAGACGACAAATTTGCACTACGACCTTGTACATATTGACCTTGAGTTCGCCCTTATCACGATAGTAATAAGCGCTATATTTGAAGTGCAAGTGATTCGTGCGGCGTTTTTTTTTTGTCACGAAACCTGCTAATTTACGAAAAACTCAATGTCCCGTTTTGAGCCGAAAATAAAATTGTCATGTTAGGTATGCCTCGCTCTTCCAATATCGTACAATATGTGTGTGTGTGTGTGTGTACAAGCGTGTGTGTGTGTGTGTGTGTGCGTGTGCGCGCGCGCGCTTGCGTGTATGTGCGTTTGTGTGTACATGTGTGTGTGTGTGTGTGTGTGTGTGTGTGTGTGTGTGTGTGTGTGTGTGCGTGTGCGCGCGCGCGCTTGCGTGTATGTGCGTTTGTGTGTACATGTGTGTGTGTGTGTGTGTGTGTGTGTGTGTGTGTGTGTGCGTGTGCGCGCGCGCGCTTGCGTGTATGTGCGTTTGTGTGTACATGTGTGTGTGTGTGTGTGTGTGTGTGTGTGTGTGTGCGTGTATGTGCGTTTGTGTGTACATGTGTATGTGTGTGTGTGTGTGTGTGTGTGTGTGTGCGCGTGCGTGTATGCGTGTGCATGTGTGTGTAAATATAATATCAAAGACATCGTTACAGATCCTCACCGCTAAGTGCTTCAGCGCGCAGCAGCTGTTGAGCGGCGAGCAGCTCCGTCCTGAAGGAGAGCGCGTCGCGCAGCCGCCGCACGCACAGAGCGCAGATGTACTCCGTCATACATACGGGCTCTGGCGGCTTCACCCACTGCAACACCGATTGCAGAACTAGCAAACACACGTACACTCCACCGTAATTTGTCCCGTTGCTTATGGATATCTTCATCTAATCATATTAAAAAGGGTGAATTTTTCAAATGGGCCTTCATGGCCACATCCGAAACTATAAACATTAGCGAAAAATACTGAAAAAAAGGTTACGAGGCCGATTTTAATAAAAACTAAACCTTTATCATTCGATTTTTTAAATATCTTTTTCGCTTTTCATTTTGAAAAACAAAATCACTCGCTATATTATTCCACGATCGGATAGTTTCGCATATAAGGATCAAATTCTGGGAAGGAATGATAAATGACAAACTGAAGGAAAAGGCTAATTTTGAACAAAATACATATTTTTTTTCATACAGCGCGCTGACGACCCGTTTGAAAAAAATCACCCTGTATTCGATTGTGTTGTGTGTGTGTGTGTGTGTGTGTGTGTGTGTGTGAGTTCGATTTCAAGTTCATACCTACTGTTAGCCTTAAGGAGTACATTACAATTTAAATTAGTTTAAGCGTTCCTTCCTTACCATTCAGACCAGAACATAGCAGCACTTAACACTGTGAGGTGGAGCTTATGAAGTCAAACCACGACAAGTTTTACCACCGTGTACACATATACCTTGTATAATAAGGCTAGATCTTTCATGGGTAACTGTAGCGAATACGCTACTACAATAAAATACCCGACCACATTTTGAATCTCACAGAAAAAAAGTTCAAACATGTCGTTAAACAAACGCTATGTAAAAAAGCGTACTATAAACTAAGTGATTATTTGACTGACAAAACGATGTGGTCTGAAGTAGTTCCACATGTACCATTAGGTTAAGTTTAACATTGTAAAATCCATTTTTTTTAAAAGATGTGTGTTATGGAGTTTCTTTCGCCGCTTCTTCTCCATAACGAAACACCTTGTGAAGTGGTGGTTTGACATTCTAAAAGTGCTCTGTAAAGAACCTATTTTGAATAAAAAAAATTGATTTGAAAAAAAAATACACGGTGGTAGAAAAGTTTCTAGGACAAGTCAGCTTCCTCGCACATCAATGGTGAAAAGGCACGCTTAATAGAAGTGGAAGAACCCCCTGTGGTTCGACTCAAGGGGGTGCCCCTAAATAATATATCTGAACTACACTTAGAGTCCGCGCCAAATTTCTAGTCCGCTCTGAATAGAAGCGAGTCGCATCGCAGCAGATTGTAGATATTAGCGGGACGAAGACAGCGCGGTTTCCACCTACTCCCTCCCTCCACCCACCCACTCGAAGGTGGTAGAACCCTTTGTGGTTCGACTCCGGCGGCACCACCACTACACTTATTTCTGCCTAATAACAGCAGTGTTAAGCGCTGCTGTGTTTGAAGGGTTTGTTAAAAGAGATACTTTTCCGAGGCATTCTTAGTCCACAAGGTTAGCGGCGCATCCGTGGCCGATCTCAGGTAGGAATCTTATCTGGGGTTGATTACAGTTGCAAACACACTCCCGCCTTCGTTGTTTTCCGATAAATACGACCTGAGATTGTTCAAGACAAGGGTGAATAGGATACTTCTAGGCAAGCGTGTTTTATCCAAGGCTGCATCTCACTTAACATCAGGTAACGTTGCAGCCAAACGCAAGCCTATAGTAAGATAAAAAAAAAAAAAAAAAAATACAGGTGTCGATGGGCGGCAATGGCCACTTACCAGGTTAAATGCAGGGTCATCTACTTCACCTATATTAAAAAAACCTTGTTAAAAACGTCTGCTACTCCTATATTATAAAACTAAGTGATTAGTTTAGTATAGTACGCGCCAAACTTCTAGTCCGCGCTGAAGTTGTTGCGCGCAGGTTTATTTAGCATATACTCCATAACGTAAGGGCACACTGACGCAGCTATGTGCCCGCGGGCGAGAGTAGCGGGGTTTTTTTTTATAATATAGGAGTAGCAGACGAGCATGCAGTCCACCTGGTGGTAAGTGGCTACTGCCGCCCATGGACATCTGTAATCAACCCCAGATAGGATTAGATATTCCTACCTGAGGCCGGCCGCCGATGCGCCGCTACCCCTGAGGACTAAGCTGGAACGCCTCGGAAAAGTCTGTCTCCCTTACCACACAACCGGAACACAGCAGCGCCTAACACTGCTGTTATTAGGTAGAAATAGGTGTGGCGGTGGTGCCGCCGGAGTCGAACCACAAAGGGTTCTACCACCTTCGAGTTTGGAGGGAGGGAGTAGGTGGAAACCGCGCTGTCTTCGTTCCGCTAATATCTACAATCTGCTGCGATGCGACTCGATTCTATTCAGAGCGGACTACAAGTTTGGCGCGGACTCTAAGTATAGTTCAGATATATTATTTATATTGATTTGATTTTTTTTTATTATTTGTCCAGAATTGATAATATAGTTTGACTTTTTGTTTGACTCTTATATTGTTATTATTCTTGGACTACTGTTTAATTTAATTATATATGATATTTAATGTTTTTTTGCCAAATTTGAATTTTTTATGTAATTTTAATTTATTACCAATTCATATTTAATTTAATTATCAATGTTATATTACTAACTAGTTTTTGCCCGCGGCTTCACCCGCGTTTAAAAGAAAATAATATGACATACTAACATACATAAAACTGAAATGACATTCATTGGAATGACAGTGGAGCCATCTGGCGAAAATTGGTCGTACCCACTCTGAAACCTTCGTGAGCTCATGGACAATAATTTTGCTAAAGATCATCACTTGAACAAATGCATACTTTACGATTCAATCCTTACTAATATCGATTAAAATAATCGATTTTTGGTCCAAAAGATCTATAGCTTATAGATCTATGGCTTAGATCGCCATCCCTAGTTCCCGTGGGATTTCCGGGATAAAAACTATCCTATGTCCTTTCTCGGGTCTCAGACTATCTTTGTACAAAATTTCATTAAAATCGGTTCAGTGCTTTAGGCGTGAAGAAGAGACAACCAGACAGACAGACAGACAGACAGAGTTACTTTCGGATTTATAATATTAGTAAGGATAAGGATTTTGTTTCACAACACTAACATATTAGGTTAGCCTGTAATGTTAGATGTAAGTTTGATTAAATAAATAAATAAATATAATATAATATAATATACTCACAGACAACGCGAAGCACTGAACTAACATCGTCCCATAGACCTCTCTACCGTTCTCAGTGTCATGTTCCAGCCACATGCTCTTCAGATCCTTTTCATTTAAACAGCACTTGCACTTGTCTTGCTTTGTTCTACACAGCACATGTCTGTTTGAGGGCGGTACGGAACGCTGAAAAGTGTAAAGTAATATAATACTTAACGACGATAAAAAATATCAATGTTTATTTATTTTTTAATAATATAGGAGTAGCAGACGAGCATGCAGTCCACCTGATGGTAAGTGGCTACTGCCGCCCATGGACATCTGTAATCAAACCCAGATAGGATTAGATATTCCTACCTGAGGTCGGCCACAGATGCGCCGCTACCCCTGAGGACTAAGCTGGAACGCCTCGGTAAAGTCTGTCTCCCTTACACCCTTCAAACCGGAACACAGCAGCGCCTAACACTGCTGTTATTAGGTAGAAATAGGTGTGGCGGTGGTGCCGCCGGAGTCGAACCACAGAGGGGTAGAACCCTTGATTTGAAAAAAGAAAGGAAAACATACAACAGAATTTTCTTTTCAGTGCTTTTGCTGCATAAGTGAGACAGAATGTATCCTGCATGATGGCTGCCTAGGCGTTATCACTTCTTTTGAAGGTGGTAGAATCCATTGTGGTTCGATTTCAGCAGCACCACTGGCACACCTATTTCTGCCTCATAACAGCGATAAGCACTGCTGTGTTCTGGTTTGAAGAGGGTGGTTGGAGAGACATTATTTTCTAAGGCGTTCCAGCTTAGTCCTAGACTTCAGTTAGGATTAACTAATCTTATCCGGGGTTGCAGATGTTCATGAGTGCAGTAGCCACTTACCATCAGGTGGACTGCATGCTCGTCTGCTACTCCTATATTATAAAAATATCCCCAAAAAGCACTAAGTGTATAAGAAAGTGTATAATAGTAAAAGAACATACCTTGATATTTTCACTCTGTGTACTATCTTGTGAATCATCATCTTCATCTTCAGTGTCTGGTTCATAATCATCATCTTCACTATCCTCTGAATAGGAATAATCATCATCATTATCAATATGCTTGTCAATGACTTTGTCATCATTATCAATAACTCTGTCATCTTTATCAATAACTTGGCCATCATTATCAGTCACTTTGTCATCATTATCAATGACTTTATCATCATTATCATTATTGTCTAATGCCACTTGATAATACAATTTGAAATCCTTTTCTGTTTTAAATGGCTGCAATTAACAGACAGAAATAGATTTTTGAATATGCATGAAGTAGATTTTTAAAGGGATGCACTAACTAGCAATAAGAATAAAAAGAAAAACAGATAGCTTAATTATATAATCTATTTTCACAGACACGAGACAAATTCAATGAAACCCTATAATTTTAAAATCTATTATAAACATATTTTATATATTATTCTTTAATATACAGGGTGAATTTATCAAATAGGCCTTCAGGGCCAAATCCGAACTATAAGGATTAGAGAAAAATGCTGAAAGGAGTTACGAGGCCGATTTTCATTAAAACTAAAACTGTATCATTAGATTTTTTATATATCTTTTTCCTTAGCCGGGAATCGAACGAGTTCATTTTGAAAAAAGTACACCCTCTATATTATTCCACTATCTAATAGTGTCGCTTATAAGGATCAAATTCTCGGAAGTAATGTTATGTGATAAATTAAAGGAAAAGGAAAATTTTGAAGAAAATACATATATTTTTCATAGATAGTTAGTTAGTGGGATAGCGCGAGGACCCAAAATGAGTCTTGGCCTCCGACAATAAGAGCCTCCATTTCGGTCTGTCCTGCGCCGTCTCCCGCCAATCATATTTTTATATTATTTTTCATAGATAGGTACACTAATCCTTAAGGATTATAGACAACATATGACTTATGTATAATTCTTTAGGACTATACATAAGTCATAAAATTGAAGAATTTGTTGGTTAATCAACTAATTCTTCAATGTTATGGCCATGACATACGACTTAGTACGAGAAAGTAATAGGTTGGCAACTAAGTTCCCGCCGTTTTTAGGATTTATTTTTATATAAAAATAGATAACTGATTTATTAGTAAATTATTATTTTTTGGTGTTTACAATCTCGTATCAACGTTAAATATGATTTTCTATAACTATTTGTTTAGGAATCACTTGGATTTGACTCGAAAAAGTCAATCAGCAATATGTCAAATTTACATCTGTATTAAACGAAACTCCGCGCATAGCAAGTTGAAAACCTATTATAATGGTCTTTAAAATAACCTTAACTAAGTCGAACATAATATTCTTGGAGAACAAGACGTCCGCTTTCAAATTAATACGCGAATTCCAATTGTTAATACGCAAAATGTTTAAATTAATTAATGGCGGGAACGTAACTGCTAAATTAATATGAAAATATATGTATTTTCTTTAAAAAAATCCTTTTCCTTTAATTTATGACATAACATTACTTCCCAGAATTTGATCCTTATAAGTAACACTATCAGATAGTGGTAAAGATATTTAAAAAAACTAATGATGCAGTTTTAGTTTTTATCATATCAGCCTCGTAACTCCTTTCAGTATTTTTCGCTAATCCTTATAGTTTTGGATCTACCCCTGAAGGCCCATTTGAAAAATTCACCCTGAGAAACATTACCATCCATATTTGTGTAAAAATTACATATAACTTGCTTTAAAGTTAATTTTATCTAGGGTGGATTACTGATATTTTGATGATAGAACCCTCTGTAAATTGACTTCGGTGGCACCCGTGTCATATTGTATCCCTATAACAGCAGTGTGATAGCCTAGTGGTTAAGAAACGCGGCCTCTCGATCGAGGGGTCCTCCTCTCCTCTCTCTCCTCCTCACCTCTGATTTTCAAATTAATGTGCGTATTATAAATTAATTATCACTTGCTTAAAACGGTGAAGGAAAACATCGTGAGGAAACCTGCATACCTGAGAGATTTATAAAAAAAAAAAAAAAAAATCTCAAAGGTATGTGAAGTCTACCAATACGCACTTGGCCAGTGCGGTGCACTATGGTCTAATCCTTATCATTCTCAGAGGAGACCCGTGCCCAGCAGTGGGACAGTAATGGGTTGATGATGATGATGAACAGCAGTGTTATAGCTGCTATATTCTGGTTTGAGGTGTGGTAAGGAAGACATACTTTTCAAAGATGTTTTCACTCACATGTTTTGAAGGTGGTAGAACCTTTGTGGTTAGACTCCAACGGCACCACCGCCACACCTACTTCCGCCATAACAGCAGTGTTAAACGCTACTGCATTCTGGTTTGAGGTGTGGTAAGGGAGACACAATTTTTAAAGGTTCTCACTTAGCCCTCAAGGGTAGCAACAAATCTGGCCAATTTTACGAAGAACCCTATATATCTATTTTATCTACTGTACATTACTGACGTCCATGGGTAGTAGAAGCCATTTACCATCAGGTGGACTGCTAGTTCGCTACGTCTACATACAAAAATATTATCTTATATATAAAATTCTCGTGTCACAATGTTAGTTACCGTACTCCTCCGAAACGGCTTTACCGATTTTCACCAAATTTTATACGCATATTCAGTAGGACTGAGAATCGGCTACTTTCTATTTTTCATACCCCTAAGTAATAAGGGTTGCTCACCCTTAACATGTTTTTATTTATATGGCAACACAACATTTGCCGGGTCAGCTAGTAATTTATAAGTTTTATCTTAGATAAGCTTGAAAAACATTACCGTCCATGTACAGGTAAAAATTAGCTATAACTTGCTTTAAAGTTAATTTTATGGAGGATGGATTACTGATATTTTGAAGGTGATAGAAACACCATCACCAGGCACCACTGTCATTACTTTTTATCCCTATAACAGATGTGTGATAGGGTCTAGGGGAGACATACTTATCAGAATTCTTCAAACTTAGCCCTCAAGGATTACAACAAATCTGTGGCCAAACTTAGAAAAAACTTTAGCTATCTATTTAATCTAGGGTTGATTACTGAAGTCCATGAGCAGTAGTAGACATTTACCATCAGGTGGACCGCTTGTCCACTACTTAATACAAAAATATTATTTATTATTATAAAAATAACTTACCGGAGTACAATAACTTGGTACAGTACCTGGTTTGAGGTATACATGGGTACCCTTTATGATAAAATCATTGCTGCGGAAATGTAATGGGCAGATCTTTTTGTGTGTAAGACTCCCTTTCACGTTTGTGACTTTTAACCACTTTTTTCTGATATTCTCATCGACTGGGAAGCTGTAAGGGTGACATTCATGAACAATATGATTATATATTTATTAAAATTATTTTTAGAAGACTGAAGTATTTTTTTTATAATATACACCATTTCACCAATGCAAAAACTTCAACCTAGAAATAAATGTGGGGGTGGGATAGTAATCCCAGTCGTACAAATCTAGTTCTACCACCTATTCTGGCATAGTATCAGACGCTTTTTATCTTGATTTAATACCAAATAAACCGCCAATCTTTTATGTGATATAATTCTGTAATTTCTGAATAAAAAAAACTTACGAAAATGCTAATTTATTGCTTAACGTCAATGGAAAATGAAATAAATATAAATGTTTATGTTATAAATAATTAATATTAGCGAGTTTATTCTCGACTTACTAGTGAAAAGATAATTTACATCCAGGATATTTCTTACTCTTGCAACCTTTAATGCAACACGAAACAACCATTTTTAAATAAAATAGTTTGTTAAAAAAAGTTTAGTAAAATAGCTTATTTTGTATACAATACATATACAACATCAACAATACATACATTGTCAATATGACAAGTTTGACAATCAATATCAATATTGATTTTTCGTAACTGATAGGCGTTCCGTTTCCATTATTAGTAGGTTAAAATGATTGCAAAAGTTTAGGAAATCATGTACTTAATATAATAGCCCAAAGAGTAACCTATGTAATAACCATTTCTGAATCACAGAACATTCATGCTAAAAGCTAAAAGTGCTTCGATATAACGTTATAAGATAAAACTTTTTTACTTTAAATCATAGAGTATTACTATATAAAGGTTACTTTAAATTCATAGTACTTATGAAGTCATTTTGATATTCGATTTGAAGCAATTTTTTTCGATTGTTCTTAAGGCGATTACTACTCCAGATATTCAATGTAATATTATTGATTTAAGTACTGAAACGGAACGTAACGCTCAATTTTTGACACTGTCAAGTAAAGTATTTGTCTGTTTGTCAAAAGTCAAAACAATACGCGTTTATGTATTTTACAATTACATGTAGCTTTTTACAAAAATAATATACTACTAAACCTCTAAAAAAATGGTAATTTCATGTTGTGTCAAAGGATGTACGAGTCAGAAATACCCCGGATGTAATTTGAATTTTTACAGGTAACCAATAACAAATGTTGATAATTATTCCTTACGTATTCGAAATTTGAAAATTCTATTCCGTAGTGTTTAATTTTTAGTACGATTGAAGAGGCAAAGGTGTATGCGGATTGCAGCCCATCTGATGCCAAGTAACTACTGCTGCACATGGACATCTGTAGTCAACCCTAGATAACATTAGAGACCTATGTAATGTCCTAAGAACTAAGCTGGAACACCTCGGAATAGTATGTCTCCATTAGCACACTCTTCAAACCAGAACACAGCAGTGCTTAACACTGCTGTAATTAGCCAGAAATAATTGATATAAGCCAGAACACATGAAGTTGGTAGACCAATAAAGGGGTCTACCAAGTTCATAGATTTTATTACTTCTTATGCATATATAAGTACACACATGCAGTAATATGTAATACAGTATTCTGTAAATTCAAGTACATTCTGTTGTTCCTACAATAAAATTTGTAAAATAAATATCATATCATCAACCCATTAACGTTCCACTGCTGGGCACAGGTCTCTTCTCAGAATGAGAAGGATTAGGCCATAGTCCACCGCGCTGGCCAAGTGCGTATTGAAGACTTCACATACCTTTAAGTTTTTTTTTATAAATCTCTCAGGTATGCAGGTTTCCTCACAATGTTTTCCTTCACTGTTTAGCAAGTGATAATTAATTTCTAATACGCACATAACTTTGAAAAATCAGAGGTGAGTGCTGAGGATTTGAACCTCGATCCCCTTGATCGAGAGTCCGAGTTTCTATATATTAAAATAAATATATTCAATGTAAACAATCTATCTATTTCAGCTTTCCCACTGATGAAAATATAAGGAATAAATGGATAAAAGTCACAAAAGTAAGAGGAAATGTTAGATATAAAAAGATTTGTTCATTACATTTTCAAAATGATGAATTTATAAAAAAAGATAGTTCTGTACAATTAAAACAAGATGCTATCCCGATTAATATGACTCCAGTAAGTATATTATTATATAATATAGGAGTAGCAGACGATCATGCAGTCTACCTGATTGTAAGTGGCTACTGATGTATGGACATCTGTAATCAACCCCAGATAAGATTAGATTCCTACCTGAGATCAGCTACAGATGCGCTACCGCTGGAATAAGCTGGAATGTCTCGGAAAAGTATGTCTCCCTTACCACTTCAAACCAGAACACAGCAGCGCTACACTGCTGTAATAACAGAGACAGGTGTGGCGGTGGTGCCGCCGGAGTCGAACCACTGAGTGTTCTACCTCTCACTTGGGTACTTGCAAATCATCATCATCATGTTTAAAATTCAATCCATATGCATTTGGAATATTGTATCATCAATTAAATCTCATTCATTTCAGCCATTCAAAACTGAATATGACAGTAATATGATAATGAAATTGAGTGATAAAATGGCCTTAGATATTGAAGTTGATAATCATATTGATAATGATGATTATTCCCATTCAGCTGATAGTGAGGATGATTATGAGCAAGATATTGATGATGATGAAGATGATGTACAGACTGAAAATAACAAGGTATGTTACACTATTATTATTGTACTATTTTTGAAATTGGGCTTTTGAAAAAGTTAAATTATTCTTTATGTTCTTTTTTTTATTGTTTACTTATTTCTGCCATTTGGTGTTGAAACATTGGGGCCGTGGGGTTCCGATGCTAGATTATTTTTTAAGCATCTGTCCAAACGGTTGATAGGGTCAACGAATGACCAGAGAGCTGGCACATACCTCGGACAGCGAATTAGCCTCGCTATCCAACGAGGGAATGTTGCCAGCATTCTGGGAACTCATCCCAGGGACAGCAATTTAGATGTAGCTTTTTATATTTAATTTAAAATATGGTTATATTATTTCATTCTCTTTTTTATATTACTTTAATTATTATAATGTTTTTATTGTATTTATTATTGTCTCAAATATTGAAAATAAAAATTTCTGTATATCTATAAAATAGGGAGTCCTTATGAAGTTGCATAAGTCGAATCCCTTTTTTAAAATTATATAAAATTAAAAATTAAAATGTTAACCTGTTCTTCTCTTGTACATATACTTAAGTTTTGTTCATGTTTTAGATTTAAAAAAAAACTTAGTATTTATTTATCCCTCCATCCATCCATCCATCAGCCTTTAAGAGTCCACTGCTGGATATAGGCCTCCCCTAAGTATTCATTATAATCTGGTAAATGAGACATATAATATTGAATGTAACACTAACCAAAGCTATAAAAATTTAATACAAGTGTAGTAATAATAATAAATACAATAAAATGCAAAATATCTAAAAAAATCATACTGAAAAATATTAATTTGATTGTTTTCCAGAATTCTGTAGTGCTTGGCAACAACCCCAGGTGTAAGTGTTGTTTAGAAAACGATAAACTGAAGGGCATGTGGCAGGAATACTGTTGTGACGGCAAGAAAGAAGTTTACGGGAACATGTTGGTTGAGTGCTTCGCGCTTACAGTGAGTATGTTATCTTTTTATAATATAGGAGTAGCAGGTGAGCATGCATTCCACATTGTAATAAGCGGCTACTGCCGTTTGAACTTTGAACGTCTGCAATCAACCTTAGATTAGATTACATTCCTGAAATCGGCCACAGGTGCGCCGCTAACTTTGAGGACTAACTTGAAAAATAAAATTTAAATATCTGTAAAAAAGTAACGGTAAGAGGCTACTGCCGCGCAGTAATCAATCCAAGATAGAATTATAAAACTGTTAGTATAATTTCAATAGTTGTGATGGTGGTGCCGCCGGAGACAAACCTCAAGGGACTGTACCACGTTCAAAATTGTTTTTTCTTGTACTCTGACGGTTCAGTCGGTGTTGCAGAGGTTGCAGCCGCCGTAGCCTGTATCGATCTGTGAGCGCTTCACTGGTTGTTCTGCTTTGACGGTTCCGTATTGTTGCAGTGGGTGAAACCGCCAGACCCCATATGTATGACGGAGTACATCTGCGCTCTGTGCGTGCGGCGGCTGCGCGACGCGCTCTCCTTCAGGACGGAGCTGCTCGCCGCGGAACAGTTACTCCGCGCTGAAGCCCAAAGCTGTGAGGATCATCACGAATATAGCCATAATTTAAGATATATAGGTTGAATTTTTCAAATAGGCCTTCAGGGCCAAATCCGAAACTATAAGGATTAGCGAAAAATGCTGAAAGGAGTTACGAGGCCGATTTTAATAAAAACTAAAACTGCATCATTCGTTTTTTAAAATATCTTTTTCCCTAGCGGGAATCGAACGAGTTCATTTTGATAAAAATACACCTCTATATTATTCCAATATCTGATAGTGTCGCTTATAAGGATCAAATTCTGGGAAGTAATGAGCAGTTAAGTTCCTGCCATTCATTAATTTAAACATTTCGCGTATTAATATTTTTTGTGGCCTATTACTTCAAATCATTAGGAAGCGGACATTTTGTTCTCCAAGAATTTATATTTTTATGTTAGAATTAGTTTATTATTATTTAGTTATTATAAAAAAATATCGGCAATAAATAAATTAAAAAACCGCATACCGTGAATGCCCGTTACATAATAAAAATATTTCTTGTAGAGTCAAATGATTGAATGTCGGACTCTCAACTGGAGCTCGGAAGGCCCGAGGTCCCTATTCCAAACAAAAGATGCACTCTGATTTTTAAAGTTATTTGCCTATTAGAAATTAATTACCATTTGCTATAACTAGTAAATTAAATATCGTATTTTCTTCATCATTTATACTTTGACAATTTGTCGTTTCACATGCCTGAGAGTTCTTAAAAAATCTCAATAGTCTGTGAAGTTTACCAATCTGCAACTGGCCAGCGGTGGACTATAAAATAAATAAAAATGTTTTATTGATTAGAAATTAATTGTCACTTGCTAAAGGAAAACATCGTGAGGAAACCTGCATGCCTGAGAGATTTATAAAAAAAAAATATCTCAAATGTATGTGAAGTCTACCAATACGCACTTGTCCAGCGCGGACTATGGCCGAATCCTTCTCATTCTGAGAGGAGACCCGTGCCTAGCAGTGGATCAGTAATGGGTTGATGATGATGTTTTATTGATTAAGGTACTATGTATAGCCTAAACTTAAAACCTCATTCTGAGAGGACACCTGTGCAGTGTGCACAGCAATGGGACAATAATAGGGTTGATGATGACAACAAAATTTGAACAATATTTTGACATTCTTTGCTTTATCAATCTGATCAAATAAATTTATGAATAATTATGATTTTTTTCAGTGGAATATGATAAATTGAAACAAGAGTGTGACGAAGTAGAAGAAATACAAACGGAGTACCTGAATCTAGAGTATCTTGAGGATGATAATGATAATCAAATTGATAATATTGATGATCAATGTGATGATAGTGATAGTGATAAATATAATGATAGTGTTGATAAAGAGCTTGATGATGAGAAAACAATAGAAGATAATGGTGAGTTTTTTAAGCCTGAGAATTATTATTTCTTACATACATAAATATGTACACAAACACTTTTTGTTTATAAATATTTAGTCTGTTAGTGCAATGTTTGAGGGTCAGCGTGGCGGAGCGGTCACATACCTCTCTGAAGCGCAGAGGGTTACGGGTTCGATCCCCGGACAGACAGATATCTGAATGATGAATTTAGGTATTTGTTATTCTGATATCTGTTCTGGGTCTGGGTGTTTGTGTATCCGTCTTTGTATGTGGCAAATTTTATGTTACTTAATTTCAAAAATAAAAGGAAAGTATTTTTATTTTTTAACTTAACTAACATAAAACTTAAATTTGTCACTTTTTAGTTATAACAGTAAAAATAGAACAGTTACAAGATAAACCGGCCCAAGAAGAAGGGACCAAAGAAGTATCTTCTAGAAGGAAACGCACGATACCGAAAAAGTACAAGCAGTACTCAGCGGATGATCTCCAAAGGGCCGTAGATGTTGTGGTGAACAGGCAAATGTCACAGAACAGCGCTTCGAGGAGGTACAAAGTGCCTGTACGTGTGCTAGCGAGTGCTGTGAAAAGTGAGTGAATTTTAATTACTTTTCAAAGAAAGAAAGAAAGAAACATTTTATTCGGATAATTGCAACACAAATGAAATAACAGAAAGAGTCAAAAAATTAAAAAATAATATAAAATATATATTCAAATAAAATGTACATTCAATTGTCTAAATATATATAACTCAAAGGTGACTGACTGACATAGTGATCTATCAACGCACAGCCCAAACCACTGGACGGATCGTGCTGAAATTTGGCGTGCAGGTAGATGTTATGACGTAGGCATCCGCTAAGAAAGGATTTTGATCAATTCTACCCCCAAGGGGATAAAATAGGGGATGAAAATATTACTTCGTAACGCGAGCGAAGCCGCGGGCAAAAGCTCGTTACTAAAATATATGTTGTAATGACCGCGAAAAGGGACAAACTCAGTGCCACGCGCAGGTAAACTGAGTCATGGCGCTGATTTTTCGTTTACCCCATACTTTTCTTATTGATTGATTTTTTGGAATAGTTGAATGGTGAGATATAATAAAACGTACGGATAGTAGTTTCAACACTAACTTTCATTTATTAAAAACAATACAAGCAATCACAGTTACACATAGTTTAAATCTAGATGGCGCTACTCGTAGCATTTTTATTATTTAGTTACATTAAAAATAATAAGATACACGGTGTCTATATCGGTGCAACAAATTGCGATGAAAAGTAAGGCTTCTATTTTGTTTTTATAATATAGGTGTAGCAGACGAGCATGCAGACTTGATGGTAAGTTACTGCCGCCCATGGACATCTGTTATCAACCCCAGATAAGATAAAGTCCTACGTGAGGACGACCTCAACATTGCTATCTCTGAGGACTAAGCTGAAACGCCTCGGAAAAGTATCCCTTCAAACCAAAACACAGTACCTTAACACTGTTGTTATTGCAGAAATAGGTGGCGTTTGTGCCGCCGGGTTCTACCACCTGTATAGAAAGGGTTAACAAATTTTAGCAGATTTCAAATTATTTTCAGATCATATCCCATTAAAAATAGAGCCGGTAATAAACAAAACAGAAGGCCAGAACGTCAAGTCAGCATCAAAAAGGACGAAGCTCTACCCGGAACAGAACCTGTGGAAAGCGGTCGACGATGTATGGAATCGGACGCTTACTCAAACACAGGCGTCTAAACATTATAATGTGCCGAGATCAACCATCTTCGGGATGCTTATTAGTAAGTTAATCATCATCATCATCAACCTATTACTGCTCCACTGCTGGGCACGGGTCTCCTCTCAGAATGAAGGATTAGGCCATAGTCCACCGCGCTGGACAAGTGCGTATTGGTAGACTTCACATACCTTTGAGATTTTTTTTTATAAATCTCTCAGGTTTCCTCACGATGTTTTCCTTCACCGTTTAAGCAAGTGATAATTAATTTGTAATACGCACATAACTTTGAAAAATCAGGCGTTCCTGGGATTTGAACCTCGGACCCCTCGATCGAGAGGCCGAGTTTCTTAACCACTAGGCTATTACTGCGTAAGTTAAACATAAATAATAATAATGATCAGTAGAATATAAGAACAAAGTGATTTTGTTACAAGCTTTTATAATCATATCTGTTTGTGTATCAGCGGACACAATGAAAATAAGTTTGGTATCTTTTAACACTTTTAATACTTGATTTTAAATATATTCTACAGAGCGATGTTTACTCGACTGTGAGAGAGAAAAATGTAGGTAGGCTAAACACCTTTGTCCCTGTAGTACCGGGACCAGAATAGGGCTACGGTATCCCCTGCCTGTCGTAAGAGGCCACTAAAAGGGGGCTTCAGGGGTTGCGCGCGGTAAGATTGGGAGGTCGAGCCGTCCGGTAAGCAACTCCGGGAAGGACGGCGGTGTGTGTGGTCGCATACCGCTGTAATGACCAAGGGATGTGAGAGGAGCGTAAATTGCTCCCCCCAGGGCAGAGCCCGATAGAAGGGCATCGCGTTAGGAGGACTCCGTTTGTGTTCCGTTGGAGATCCCGGAGTTCTCCACCAAGCGCTGAGGACGGCCACCGGGGGGGTTTTAGTGCGGTAAAAATCCCACATAACCCGGCGTTCCGAAGTTTTCCCCCTCGTTAACAAAAAAAAAAAAGGCTAAACACCTTATTAAAATTGCGCGCATTTTAAAACGACGTCGAAATGTTGCGTTACTATAAAACTATTATCAGGCGTAAAGAATATCATCATCATTATCAACCTATTTATAATCATAGTAATTTAAAGAAAATAAAAAATAAACCTGGTTAGTGTCATCATTTTATCATCATTATCACTATATTGATGATGATGATAAAACGATTTATTATCATCATAATTATCAACCCATTAATCATAATAATTTAATTAAATTAAAATAAAAAAATGTTTTATAATAAAGGAGTAGCGACGAGCATGTAGTCCATCTGATGGTAAGTGGCTACTGCAGCCCATGGACATCTGTAATCAATCCCAGATAAGATTCGCCGCTACCCCTGAGGACTAAGCTGGAACGCCTCGGAAAAGTATGTCTCCCTTACCACACCCTTCAAACCGGAACACAGCAGCGCTTAACACCGCTGTTAGGTGCTAGGGGTAGCGGTGGTGCCTCCTAAGTCGAACCACAAAGGTTTCTTAATATTCATGAAAAATACTATATTTAAGACTACCTGACCCGGCAAACTTTGTACCGCCTCAAAATCTATTTACCAAACATATTTCATATAAAATATAGCCTATGTTACTCGTGGATAATGTAGCTTTCGAATGGTGAAAGAATTTTTAAAATCGGTCCAGTAGTTTTTGAGTTATTCATTTTGTTTTTTCATCCTATTCATTACAATCAAACAAACAAACAAAGATTTCCTTTTTTATAATATTAGTATAGATTATTTTATTGGTAACCTTGTCTGTATAATATGAAACATTTTGTAATCAATTTTATGATGTTGATTTTATATGACGGTGTGCGCGAGAATTTTACAAGTACATCATTTTATTCCAAACACATCAAAATAAGTACTTATAGCTTTAAAAAACAAAACAAATATGTAAGGCGACTAAATATTAAAAAGATTAACGTCCCAGGGTTGCTGGAAGAGATACCATTTTGAAATAAGTAATCCTTTGTATAGTCCGCGTAAAACTGCTTGTCCGCTCTGAATATAGAAATGAACCGCGTCGCCCTAGCAAATTGTATGACTACACCTGCTCAACTGCAACAACTTCAGAGCGGACTAGCAGTTTGGTGGGGACTATACTTTATTTCTATGACTTCTGTATTTATATTATTTTTTGTGTACAAAAGTTTATTAAAGAAAAAAAATACGTGTGGCACTCGGAGACTGCCGCGGTAAAGCTATTGCATAGCATTTTTTATCAACTTATGCAATTACAATTTATTTTATTTATGCAGTATGCAAAAAGTCATTAACCCGTCAACTGGCGTGTGCGCCCCGGGGCGCACAGATCGCTACTAAAAAGTGCCGGTCGGAGTGGGGGGTGTTAGGTTTTTTTCGTTACGGAATTTCTGGATTCGGTCTCCACGCTCAAGGCTCGCGATAGAAGCTATGCAATAGCTTAATAAAAATTACTGGTTTCAATTTCACAGAGAAATACGGCCGATCAACGAAACCGCAGCCCGGAGAAGAACAGCCAGTGAAGAAGAAACCGCTAGAAGGTTCCTTAGAAATGGTGAAGCATACAACCAACATCAACACTATCATGGAGAACTCGAACGCGACTCCAATCCGTTGCCATGGCGACGGCGGCTACCTATGTTGCTTCTGTGATCATCAGTACCAAAAACCAGAGGATTTGAAGACACACACAATAACAAAACATGATATGAAAACGAAAAAGAATTTTACTAAAGGAAAGCGACCATCTTCCTATTTTGTAAAACTTGATATTTCATTCCTTAAGTGTAATGTTTGTGAGTCTAATATCGACAGCTTAGAGAGTTTATTAAATCATTTCGTTAATAAACATAACATTAGGGTTCACACGGATATTAAAAACCATATCTTACCCTTCAAGTTTGAGAGCGACGAGCTCCGTTGTTCCATCTGTTATAACGTGTTCAACAACTTCAAAGTTCTTCAAACACATCTGAATAATCATTACCCAAATTACGTGTGTACTGTCTGCAACGCAGGTTTCGTATCCAGTATGATTTTACACAGTCACTCCCGAGGACATGTGACAGGTTATTTCAAATGCGAACAATGTTCTAAGGTGTACACCACACAACGACAGCTACGTTGCCACCAGAACTTAGTACACAAACAGGCGTACATGGCTAGCAAATGCGGTTATTGCTACGAAAGATTCAAGTCGTATCATCGTAAAATCGAGCATCTAATCAAAGTGCATAACGTCAAACCGTTGACATTTGTGTGCAACGCATGCGATCGAAACTTCAACAGCCAATCCGCGTTGAGGATTCATAGGAAACGAGATCATTTAATGGAGAGGAAGTATGCGTGCACAGAATGCGATATGAAGTTCTTTGCTAGGGACATGCTAGATGCGCATATGCTCAAACACACCGGTGTCAGGAATTTTCAGTGTGACGTGTGCAATAAGTGTTATAAACGACGCCATACGTTACGAGAGCATATGCGGATACATGCGAATGATAGGCGGTTTAAATGTGTGCAGTGTGGAGCTGCGTTTGTGCAGAAATGCAGCTGGCGTGCGCATATGCGGAGCAAGCATGGCGTTATTATATGATAGGGGAATATATTTTAGACTAAAATAATGTTTTTAGTGGAAATAATGTCTGTTATCAGAGGTATGGGTAGTTGAATAAGAGAAATGTTATGTAAGACATACACGGTACGGTCTACCGGAAACTTTACCCTGCGCAGGTATACCTGAACAGATAGACCTCTCCTGGGCATAAGGAAGGTGCTTTAGTTTTTATATATGACAGTATTAGCAAGTCGATGTATAATTGTCATGCATAGATTAGTAAAGATACTTCGCCGCCTTGAAATTGAATGAAGCCACAAATGGCTTATTATCGTAAGTTCTTTTTTTGAATTCTTGACAAATAAAAACATTTTTAGAGAAAATTTACGAATAAATAACTAATACTGCGTAATTTACATGATTTACATAATAAATAATTATTTAAAATATTTTAGGGATATTTTAGGACGGAGACGTGGCAAAACTTTTTTACGCAAGTATTTCAATTGTCAAAACTGGGCACATTTTCTAGTTAGGAGTGAGTAATCTTTACTAATCTATGTTGTCATGAAAGTAATTTTTGCATAGTTTTTTAAATATAATAATAAAATCAAACTGCTTACTAGGGATAGACATATTTAGATCTTTGTTAGTTAAAGCTTGAATAGATTAATTGTTGAATTGAAATTGTCTTGTATAAGTGATTTACATACAATAATGTTGGACGTTGTAAATATTTTTATTAAAGTTACTATAAAGTATTGAATGTGTTTTTTATGACTACGAAAAATATATCAGGCATTTTTCATAATCTTAAATTATTTTATAACCTTTATTCAATTTGCAATTCCTGGCATTATAGCCGGAATGCAGTGAAAATTAATGAGCTTAACACAATTTAAGAACATAAATGGAAAGAATTAACAGACAGTAATGTGCAGATTTTTATGAGTATACATAGTTGATTTGCATAAATATAGAATAATTAAATATCATATCTCTTCACTGGATTTTTCTGATTCAAACTGAAAGCCATATGTGCATGAAAGAGTATCTAGTGACCTATATAGGGAATGTGTATCATTAAAAAATGGAGATAGTGGAATAGAAAGTGTCTGGTTTAAATTTTTAACTAGGGAGACTTAAGAACATAAGCTTAAGATTAGAAAAAATATATTTATATGAATTTAATATAAAAAAAATCATCCCCTCTCGTATTTTTTGTGGAAGCAAAAGTATATAATAAAGCCTTTGTTTTCAAATTCTATTCTTTATTGAAACAAGTTACAAAAAACATAACCGTAACAAAATGAGCCCGAAAAGACAGAATCCATGCTTTTAACACATTATTAAAAAACAAATCTCAACTAATCTGTCACGTCAACTGTCAAGATTGTCAAACTAAAATCAATGCTAGAGTTGTTGGTACGCGTCGCACCAAATGTTGATAATAAAAACATTAATATTGTAACAAAATCGTAAAAATGACGGGGCATTCGAACAGTTGGGGGAGTTACGGACAATGCAGGTTCTGTAGGTCGGAGGGTAACCACCGGTATCTCATGAAAGAATATAAAAACCAAGGTGTCAGCGAAGTTTATTACGATCTGTTACAAGAGTGCTTCAATTTATACGTAAGTTTTGTTATAACAATCATTAATATGCATATTATATGACTTATTTATGAACAGAAAGTATTGTTAAAGAACTTTTACGCTTTTGGGTGTAATGAATATGTAGAAGCGAAACATTTAATCAATTTAGAAAGGTGGTAAGACTTTGGTGTTTGTTTGCGGTTCTAATAGAATCTTTCGCCTGTGGCGGCTTTATTATTATGTTTCTGGCTTATTGTAGCAGTATTAACGGTTGTTTTCTTGTTTGAAGAGTGTAAGAGAGATACATTTATAAGCATTCGAACTTAGTCCTCAAGGGTAACGTGATTGTAATCGGTCTAAAAATGTACAACAATAAATATCAAAACAATTTAATTTTTGACCACCTCTTTTGCTGAATTCGTCATAACTTCATTTAAAATGTTTATAATATAAGAATAGCAGACGAGCATACAGTCCATCTGATTAGGTAAGTGGCTACTGCCGCCCATGGACATCAGTAATCAACCCCAGATAAGATTAGATTTTTATCCGAAGACGACAACATATGCGCCGCAACCCCTGAGGACTAAACTGGAACACCTCAAGAATGTATGTCTCCCTTCCCACATACTTCAAACCAGAACACAGCAGCGCTTAACACTGCTGTTATAACAGAAATAGATGTGGCGGTAGCGCTCTCCAGTGAAACCATATTGGTTTTACGACGTTTCAACAAATATCATTATATATCCTTCTAGTTGGTTAAATTTTATATTAAATGCCTTTCAGCTGTCAACCAGTGCCAGGATGAGTCTGCTGATCTGCGGGATGTGTGTGGACCGCCTGCGGGACTCCCTCAACTTCCGCAAGCTGGTGCTAGCTTCCGAGACCCACCTCACAGATACACTTGATGAGAAGAACTCTGTGTTTTTGAGCAGTAAGTGTTTATTTATTAAGTGTAAGGCTCATTACCCATTACTGTCCCACTGCTGGGCACGGCTCTCCTCTCAGAATGAGAAGGATTAGGCCATAGTCCACCGCGCTGGCCAAGTGCGTATTGGTAGACTTCACATACCCTTGAAAATTTTTTTTTTAAGATTTCTCAGGTATGCAGGTTTCCTCGCGATGTTTTTCTTCACCAATTAAGCATGTGATAATTAATTTCTAATACGCACATAATTTTGAAAAATCAGAGGTTTTGTGCCTGGGGTTTTAACTTCGGACCCCTCGATCGAGATGCCGAGCTTCTTAACTACTAGGCTATCACTGCTACCACCTCAAAACTATACAAAATCTAAAATCTTTTCAGTGGATGAACCCTCAACAGACTTGCAAATGGAGATCAAATCGGAACCTCAAACGGTGGTAAAGAAGGAGTCCGAAGGTGGATCACCGTCGCCGTGTGATGATTGGCAGGAACCAACAGATATGAATGATGATAATGATAACGATAACGACTTTGACAATGATGATAATGATGATCAGTATGATGATGAAGGTAAGGACTGTAGATAACTGATTGTATTTTATTGAAGGTGGTAGAACCCTTTGTGGTTCGACTCCGGCGGCACCACCGCCACACTTATTTCTACCTAATAACAGCAGTGTTAGGCGCTGCTGTGTTCCGGTTTGAAGGGTGTGGTAAGGGAGACAGACTTTTCCGAGGCGTTCCAGCTTAGTCCTCAGGGGTAGCGGCGCATCTGTGACCGACCTCAGGTAGGAATATCTAATCCTATCTGGGGTTGATAACAGATGTCCATGGGTGGCAGGAGCCACTTACCATCAGGTGGACTGCATGCTCGTCTTCTACTCCTATATTATAAAAAAAAAAAAAGTTAAGCATTCTAGGCGCGCTCAGAGTGGAAAAAATTGGTGAAACTATTTTGTCACGGAAACTGTTACTCGCTATGTTTAAAGGGTGGGATTCATTGATATAACAGTTCTAATTTGGTATCATAAATATTATGTATCAATCATTCTGAAATCTGTTTTTTGTTTTCTTTCTTGTTACATACATGCACTCTTTTTTTATATGAAAGAAGTATAAATTATTACATATGGACATATGTATCCTTAAACATGCGTTTCATAAGATTGTAGCAACAAATGATAGGCCCGTTCCCAGTGGGGGTCACAGGGGTCATAACCTTCCTTTTCCCCAAAACCGTAGAGTACCGTAGACTCGCACTTTCAGTTTTTTTCATGGGGAAACCTTGCATGGATTTCTCTCTGCCGCGGAGGTACCGGAGAGGATATGCCGGACTTTACAATGAATACTAAAATATACTTGTTTATAAATGTTTAAAATGCGCTACAAAAAGTTATCTAATTTAACCAAATTTCCCCTGTGACAATAAAATCTCATGCTGTGATCGCACCTGACAAACAAGCATGGAGTCTACCTGATGATAAGTGATCACTACCGCCCATAAATCAAAGTAGCTTTCATTCCTAATTTCCTTATTATTATTATTATTATTTATTTATTTATTTATTTATTAAAGGTTCACCAACGTAGTATACACTTATATAAATTACATTGCAAAAGTTAGAAAAATAAGTCGTGTACCCACAATTATAGGTGAACACGGCATTTACAGAATAGACGCTCTAGTAGATTTAAATATAATGATAATAAGACTACATTATTATATAATGACTTGATTGTTATTATTATTATTATTGATTGTTAATTTCGACATAATTGCATTCGTCCTAATCTAAATATCGGTTACCTTTAATACTTTATTATTAATCCTAACATTTTATTTAAGTTTGAAATGTGTAACACTTGTAAAGGTAGCATTTAATTGAACTGTATGTATTGTTATTGACCTATTGTACTAAATGCTTTACACAATAAAATAAATAAATAAATAAATAAATTTGGTTCAAGAGATAATAGTCTGTGGCAGACGTACAGAAAACTTAGGTTATATTCCCATTTGTATCTTAAACAACCTTAATAAATTATTAATTGAATTTTATGTCACAATTTTGTTGAAATTATTAAAATTGAATAATTAATTATTAAAATTATTAAAGTTGAAATTATAATTATTGTTGTTATAGATGCAACGCCGCTGATCAAAGTGCAAGCGGCCATGACGGATGAAGAGCGGCTCCTGGCTCGCTTCCCGAAGCTGCCCCCCTTGCCGACCAGGCGCACCCTGCACTACATATGCAGGGAGTTTGCGCTGCAGCTCGACAACTTGAAAGGTAGGGTAGTTTTTTTTAACTTGCTATAAGGCTTGCGTTTGGCTGCAACGTTATAGTCCACGTAAAACTGCTAGTCCGCTCTGAATATAGACATGAATCGCGTCACCACAGCAATTTGTATGACTACACCTGCTCGCAACAACATCAGAGCGGACTAGCAGTTTGGCGCGGACTATACCTGATGTAAAAGTGAGATGCACCCTTGGATAACGCTTGCCTAGAAGTATCCTATTCATCATAATTTTAAGCTGATGAACTTTGGTTAAGTGGTTTGTCACACACCTGTGGGTCCGGGTTAGATCCTCGGCCAGATAGATATCAAAATGGTGAATAGGTGTGTGTTCTGGTTTTGAGTCCATGGCACCTTCGATAAAGGAAAAATTCGAGTTTTTTCTGTTTATAATAAGAGCAGACGAGCATGTAGTCCACCTTACGGTAAGTAGCTACTGCATATGGACATCTGTAATCTACCCCAGATAGAATTAGAGTTCTACCTGGTTTCTCACAGATGCTACCCCTGAGAACTAAACTGGAACGCCCCAGAAAGTATGTCTCTTACCACACTTCAAACCAGAACACAGAGGCACTTAACACTGTTGTTATAACAGAAATAGGTGTGACGGTGGTGCGTTCTACCACCTTCTAAATTCTTTATATCCATACTCAATCTGTCATTTAGGATTTTTTTTTTTTTTATATACTATATTTTCAAAACTGCGCAAAACTGTTTTCAGTAAACTATTTTTTGTTCCACATATATTTTATTTTACCTAATTTTACTTCCAGGCAGGACAATCAAAGCCCAAACCATCCAAAGCATGTTTACAGAAGGATACACGAACGCTATGGGCTCCAGAATATACATAACAGAGAAAATAGCGCACACAACAAACGTTATCACAATCTTGGAGAACTCGAACGCCACGGCCTTCCAATCGAAGACTCGATCGGGTTTCCCGTGTCTGTACTGTAGAAAGATATGCGAAACCTTCGAGATTTTACGACACCATCAGGACAGCGATGGGTGTAAGACTAGCCTGAAGAAGTTGTTGAAGAAATTCACAGCGGACTGTCTAGTTGTCTACGTGTATGTTCAGAATCTGAAGTGTACGCTTTGCCATCAAAATATGCCGAATTTGAACGAACTGAAGACGCATTTAACGAGAGTACACAATAAGGAAATGCACCTTGATTTTGGTGATAGAGTTTTACCGTTTAAGATGTCCCCGACTAATGAATTTGAGTGTCAGTGTTGTGGGTGTAATTTCGAGACTTTCGGCGCTATAGAACGTCATATGAACGTGCATTACCGTAACTTTGTGTGTGACCAATGTGGTGCTGGTTATGTGACGAAGCAACGGCTCAAAGTCCATATGAAATACACTCACGAGACCGGTAGATTCCCGTGCGAGAGCTGCAAGAAGGTGTACGACACTCGACACAAATTCCGCTCGCATGTAGACTCGGTACACAAGATGTTGAAGAAGAATAAGTGTCCCAAGTGTCCGGAACGTTTCGCGGACTTCTTTAATAAACACAAGCATATGGTCGAAGCGCATGGTCTAGCGCCTCTAGTCTATAAGTGTAATGTGTGTGATTCTGTATTCAGACGGCGTTACGGGCTATCATTGCACATGAAACGGATGCATCTCGACGTGAGAGACGTACAGTGCCAGATATGTTCATACAAGTGTTACACGAATACGGAGTTGAAAATACATATGGCGAAACACAGCAGTGAGAAAACATATGAATGTACGGTATGTAAGAAGTCATATGCGAGGAATAAGACGCTGAAAGAACATATGAGGATACATAATAATGATAGGAGGTACTCCTGTGTGGTTTGTGGGCAAGCTTTCGTACAGAATTGCAGTTTGAAGGGCCATATGAAGACACACCATTTGGATTATATTAATGTGTTGCAATAGTTATTTCGTTAACGTTGAAATTTGAGCTCGATGAGGTCCGAGGTAAACCCAGATAAAAGTTTGTGCGTATTAGGCCTTATTATTAATCACTTGCTTTAAAGGTGAAGGAAAATGTGGGGATATCTACATAACTGAGATTTAAAAAAATGTTATGAAAAGGTATGTGAAGTCTACCAATATGCACTTGGCCAGCGCGGTGGACTATGGCCTAATCCTTCTCATTCTGAGAGGAGACCCGTGCCTAGTGGGACAGTAATGGGTTAATGATGATCATAATTATACTCTGGTGATTGGGAGAGGGTGTAGAACAGAGCAAGCTGTACTTAGCTTGAGGGTTAATTGGTAAAGAATAAATGGTTTATTTCCTGGAGATGTAGAGTTATTTGTAAAAAGAAATGGTAAAAAACATGTTTTACCTGAAGCCGATCACAGATGGTTTGCCACGTCAGAACTAAGATGTTCGCCTCATATGTAAGTAAGACATCCACACCGGCATCGCAATACAGAACTGCTTCGAGCTAACTATTTATGCGTACTATGGATGGCTCTAGCGGACTAAGGGGGGCCCCCCAAACAAAACATCTGTGAAATGTGTATAAATCAGCGAAAAAGAGAGGTCACCGGAATCACATATATTCTGGCGTAAAAGTCTGTAACACATTTGTAATTACTACGCGCTTATACTTTCGGCGTATAAGTCTGTATCACATTTGTAATTACTACGCGCTTATACTTTCGGCGTAAAAGTCTGTAACACATTTGTAATTACTACGCGCTTATACTTTCGGCGTAAAAGTCTGTAACACATTTGTAATTACTACGCGCTTATACTTTCGGCGTAAAAGTCTGTAACACATTTGTAATTACTACGCGCTTATACTTTCGGCGTAAAAGTCTGTAACACATTTGTAATTACTACGCTCTTATACTTTCGGCGTAAAAGTCCGTAACACATTTGTAATTACTACGCGCTTATACTTTCGGCGTAAAAGTCTGTAACACATTTGTAATTACTACGCTCTTATACTTTCGGCGTAAAAGTCCGTAACACATTTGTAATTACTACGCGCTTATACTTTCGGCGTAAAAGTCTGTAACACATTTGTAATTACTACGCTCTTATACTTTCGGCGTAAAAGTCCGTAACACATTTGTAATTACTACGCAGGATCGTCAAGAATCAGGATTAACGATTTTCCACTATAATGATTATTTCGTGAATCCAAATCAACTTTATGCACTATGGCCTCCATTCAACTTTCCGCCCCGGGCCTCTGACGATCTTATTCCGCCACTGATGGATAGTTTGGAGTTTTACTATTCTGGGAAAGACAGATCTAACATAAGAAATAAGGGCTTGGAAAAGCCGTGCTTAAACTCAGTTTAAAGAGATATGATACGCTGTTATACGAAAATAAGTAACCGCCTAATCTACATACTGCTAACTTTTTTCAAAACGCATATGTAATAATTATCATGTTAATTATATTCAAGAATGGTTAGAAAACTTCGACAGCGTGATTCAGGAGCGAGTGGCGCTATCTCTTGGCGACTAACGAAGTATTACTATTGCTTCAATGTTTTAACTGTTGGTTACAATATAAATTCTTCATACGGAATTTTTGCAAGTGCTTGAGCGTAAAATATTAGTATTTAAGTTAGAAAATAAGTTGTACAGGAAGAACAGAAAGTAATAATATGAGAATAAGGTTTCAAGCAATGACATGTAATACATCCATGGTTTCAAGTAATTTTAGGATGATAAGTTATTTAAAATATGTTTAGATTAGGTTAGGTTATTTTATAAGAATAAAACTAATTTTAGCATTAAAGTTGTTTTATTAGCAACACGTTTTCCTTTATACCTATTGAAGGTGGTAGAATTCCTTTGGTTCGACTCCGGCGGCACCACCGCCACATCTGTTTCTGTTATAACAGCAGTGTTGAGCATTACTGTGGTTAGAGAGACTTATTTTTCCGAGGCGTTCCAGCTTAGTCCTCAGGGGTAGCGGCGCTTGTGGCGGACCTCAGGAAGGAATATCTAATCATATCTGGGGTTGATTGCAGATGTCCATGGGCGGCAGTAGCCACTTATCATCAGGTGGACTGCATGCTCGTCTGCTACTTCTATATTATAAAAAGAAAATATTTTTGACAGGAGAAAACAATAGATATCTGCTTTACCATGGATTGAATACTAGTGTCACTGCTTGACAGTAGGTAATTTACTATCAATAAGCAGTGATAGCCTTGTGGTTAAGAAACGGCCTCTCGATCCAGGTTCGAGGTTCAAATCCTTTGATTTTTCAAACTTATGTGCGCATTAGAAATTAATTATCACTTGCTAAACGGTGAAGGAAAACATCGTGAGGAAACCTGCACACCTGAGATTTATAAAAAAAAATCTCAAAGGTATGTGAAGTCTACCAATACGCACTTGTCCAGCGCGGTGGACTATGGCCTAATCCTTCTCATTCAGAGAGGAGACCCGTGCCCAGCAGTGGCACAGTAATGGGTTGTTGATGAATTTACTCTCAATAGTGGTGATTAAAACAATATAAACCATTTCATACAATTTATTTATATACACATATACATAAAGTTTAATAATTAATAAGTTTAGATATTACTAAATTGTACAAATAATATTTAAAATGGAAATTGTATGTTGTATGTAAATTCAATGGAAGAACATGGCTCAAGAAAGTATAGTCCGCGTAAAACTGCTAGTCCGCTCTGAATATAGAAATGAATCGCATCGCCATAGCATGACATTGTATGACTACACCTGCTCGCAACAACTTCAGAGCGGACTAGCAAGGCGCGGACTATACCACCGTCACATCTGTTTTTAGTAAGCTGGAAGCAGTTTGATTTGATGGAAGGGTGTTGTTAACCGATTTAAATATGAGGCGACCATCTAGATCTAGATCTTATCAATGCATCCATAGATAAGTATAGATATCTCACCGCCTTGTAATTGAAGGAAGCCATTAAATGACTTAAACGGCTGATAACTCTGTCAACCATTTAATGGCTGTCATGGTGTAATTTTACGCGAAACAATGCCGACATGCGCAGTTAAGACACGAAATCGAACAAAAAGTGCGGAATAATATCGTTTCGTTCGTAAATTATCTAAAAACTACATTTTTTAATAATTTTCAAACACGAAAATAGATGATAGTGACAATTTCAATTGTCAAAACTGGTTTGGCAAAAGGAGATCTCCCGCCGGGCTAGGTGATCATGCCCGGGGAGCGGCCGCGCTCCGACAGTCTCAGTTCGGAATTTGTATATATGCCAGATACTTAGAAAACTTCCATAGCGTGATTCAGAATACTCGTGGCGCCATCTCTTGACGAGTAGCGGGAGATCGCCACACTGGTTACATTTTCTTGTTAGGAGTGAGTAATCTTTACTGATCTAAGAATGCGTCTGATAGAAACGGCTTCAGTTAGAAGCTGTTCTATATGCAATTGTTTACAGATGTCCATTGCAGTGACTTACCATCAGGAGGGCTGCATACTTATTCATTACCTCAATAAAAAAATTGGCCAAGTCTCAGTCGAACTCGCACACAGAGGGTTCCGTACCATCAAAATGTTCCATTTTTTTATTTTTAGTATTTGTTATAACAGTCATTAAAGTAAATGCATTGAGAAAATTTGAACTGTCTACCTATTACGCTGTTTGTCCACTGCAACCGTCACCGAGCCGATACCGATAATTAATGACGGCGCCGAAGTAGCGCACATACATTTACTATAGCCGCTTGTCCACCGCACGTCCGTCACCCGAGCACCGTGATCCCGGCCGCCGATATTCCGAGTAGATCGGCGTGACGCTAGATCGGCACCGAGTTTTTGACGGGCCGATGTGCCGGCAATATAAAACACATTGGAACTTGTCCCTACACTGTCGTCACACGCGTGACAACATGAACAAAATAAACCGCCGATATCGGTCGCAGTGGACAAACTATCGCCGTCACGACATATTAAAATCGGCCCGAAATAAATCTCGTTCTTGGTATCGGCTCGGTGGCGGTGCAGTGAACAAACATCCTTACGGTTCAATAGATAAAACAAAAAACACCGAAAAATAACAAATTTCTTTTAATGCGACCACAATTTGTTTTTGAAACTTTTTACCTCGCTTTTATTATCTTGACCTGTATGTATGTATGTAACAATATCTTTGAACTCTATTTTTACCCACTTTGATCGGTCCAATTAATTTAAAATTTTGAAAAATTATCAAGAACCGATGACAATACACGATTTTAATTTTTATCCCATTCTCCTCATCAGAATCAACGATTTTCCTTGTGCGATTTTAGCGTGGTTTTTAGTTTTTAAATTATAATTATTTAATTTTAGTATTTGTTGTTATAGAGACCATCCTTATACATATTCTGTAAAAAATTCTAGTGTCTATCTATTACGGTTCAGGAGATAGAGCCCTGTGACAGACGGACAGACAGCGGAGGCTTAGTAATAGGGTCTTTTACCCTTTGGTTATGCAACCCGAAATAACAATTATCGTTAACAAAGTCAATATATTACTACAAAGTCTAACTAACAATCACACAATATTATGCTTTCTCCGCATATGGGCATGGTAGTACGGTTTCCAATCAAACCGAAGCCCACAAAGCTCACACGTAGTCACTTTAATCTTCTCCTTATGTCGTTCCATCACGTGCAAATGTCTCTGAAACGTCCCATAGAACTTCTCCGGGCAATACAAACATTTAATATTATGCTCTTGCTTATGCACATGATCGAAATGCTTCTGCTTATATTTTTCTAACGTAAACACCTTGCCACACACTTCACAAGGATGCCGTCCGGTCATGTGCACTTTTATATGTTTGTTCATCCTCGTTGAAGACAGAAACGTATCTCCACAGTCCTGGCATATATAACTCGAGTAGTGTGTATTCATATGACTGTCCAAATGGTGATAATTTGGGAAACTGTCGTTACAGAGAGCACATTTTAGATCCCGCTTTAGTATATATGGTATTACTCTTGTGTAGGCTTCGTCTAAGGGAACATTATGGGTGTCTTCTAGATGTGAGAACATCTTGTTCCAAGTCGGTAGTATAGTACAACAAACCGTGCAATGTAAGGCATCGATATCCATTTTTAACACCTCATTTTGCCACTGAGGTCTTAGCGCCAACTCTATATTCCTAGTTCTATCATCAACATGCTTCGTTCTCGTGTGAACCCTTAAGTCATCCGGTTCTTCGAAGTAAGGTCCATCTGTTGAGCAGTAGGCACAGAAGTATCTCGCTGATTTCGTTTTGAAGGGCACTGCGTTGGTGTAAGTTAGGATTTTTTTGACTTCATCTATGAAATTGAAGTACCGTGTCGCCTTGTCCTGCTTTTCTTTGGAATCTGGAAGGGAATGTTTTGAGTATATATATCATAGACCTCTTAAGATTTTTCTTCTTATAATCAGCATTACCAGCCTCTTTCAGTCCACGGACCCTTAGAGGATCAAGCAGTTTTAAAGGACCCCCTTTATAAAATCAACAGCAAAAAAACGAAATCCCAAAATTCATTTTTTTACAGGGGAGCCAAAACAAAATTTGAAAAACCAATTTATGTATTTTTTTTTATAGATTAATAATATCTAGTGTTATTATACATCATTGGATGCATCTTTTTTAATTTTTTAAATAAAACTGGTTTGCTGATTTTTCGTTTTGCGGCCCTTTTGCATTTAATGAGCGATTAATGTATGGTTTAGAGATGACACCGCGGACCCCCATACATATACTCTTTTTAAAAACTCTTTTAAAACGCCTTCTACACTCACAGCCCCACACTAGGACTCCCTGTATCGTGGGTGCTATGTACACACACAGAGACAAATACACAAACACCCAGACCCAGAAACAGAAATCTAATTCAGCATTTAGAAATCTGTCTGGCCGGGGATCGAACCCGGGACCCTCTGCGCGTCAGACCGGCATGGTGACCGTTCCGCCACGCGGGTCGTCAACCAGCGAAAATACTCGCGGACCCCCAGCAGTCCGCGGACCACAGGTTGGGAAACGCGGCTTATAATCATAAAGATGCAAATGAGCATCAGGTACAAATGTGTTTCTAATCTTGTGGATTAAGTAGAAATGTCTCGGATGAGTATGTTCTCTTACCATAAGCTTCAAACCAGAACACAGTAGAGCTTAACAGAAATAGTTATAAGACGTACTTATCCGAAGTATTCCATTCTAGTTCCTCAGTATCGACGCATCTGTGGCCGATTTCAAATAGGAAAATAATCTTATCTGGGGTTGATTACAGACGTCCATGGGCGGACTGAATGATTGTCTGCTTCTAGTGTAGATGGCGCAAGGCGGAGCGGTCACCATACCGGTCTGACGCGCACAGGGTCCCGGGTTCGATCCCCGGCCAGACAGATGCCTAAATAATGAATTTAGGTTTCTGTTTCTGGGTATGGGTATTTGTGTATTTGTGCGTGTGTGTCCATAGCATCGTGGGAAATATATACAGGGAACCAGTGTGGGGCTGTGAGTGTAGAAAGCGTTTTGTTAAAAAAAAACACTTTGTATTACATGGCAATGTCCTTACCTGATTGTTCAGCCTCACGTAGCTTCGCTGTCAATGTTTTCCTCGGGATCTTAAACTTCTTAGCCGCTTCTGATATACTCAAATTGTTGTCCTTCACAGAGTCTAACGCCTTCAACATATCTTCTCTAGTATACTGTTTATATATCTTCAATCGCTCATGTTTTTTTCGTTTTTGAGGCCATTTTCGTTTCGGTTCATCCTCTATTTGTGATTTTTGGATTTTAGTTACGTCTTGTTTAAATTCTGTGTGTCTTAAATTGGTGGTGGAGTTCTGAGTCAGCTCTGCTGAGGTTTCCATCTCTTCTTTCACTGAAATTTGTAAAATTGTAGACTAAATATAACAATATTTATGTGAAATGGTATAAAAATTAGAAAATTTTCATGCGATCCATCTGATTGTTAGTGGAAACTGTTATTTGGACGTCTGTAATCGACCTCAGATAAGATTAGTTTCCTACCTGAGTTCGGCCACAAACGCCGCTACCCTTGAGGACTAAGCTGGCACGCCTCGGATAAGTATGTCTCCCTTACCACACCCTTCAAACCAGAACACAGCAGCGCTTAACACTGCTGTTATAACACAAATAGGTGTGGCGGTGGTGCCGCCGGAGTCGAACCACAAACGTTTATACCACCGGGTTTATACCACCAACGTTTATATGAAGTGATTCACTTAATCCCTTAATAAAGAATAGGGAAAAAGATATTTAAAAAAAGTAATGATGCTGTTTTAGTTTTTATCAAAATCGGCCTCGTAACTCCTTTTAGCATGTTTAGCGCTAATCCTTATAGTTTCAGATTTGGCCCTGAAGGCCTATTTGAAAAATTCACCCTGTATTATCGCACTCACCATCAACATCCACATCCACGTCGTCAAACTCCAGATACTGAACATCTTCGAACGTCTGCACTTCGTAGCTACACTCCGTACCGTCCTCCTCGATATAATCCACCACATATTGTTCTATATCATTCTCCTCTGCTTCCATTGCAACATTGTCTAAAGGTTCATCATCATCTGTGGCTTCACTCTTTATTTCTATGTCAAGACCTGAAAACATTGAAAGATTATGTCAATTCTTTAAAACAATACCTAATTATAGTATGATGGCTGACGGCAATTGAAAATTAATAGAAAACTAGTAATAATTGCAAACTAATTGGCTAAATGTAAGTCAACACAACGTTTTCCGGGTCAGCTAGATTTTTTACATTCCTTGATAGTACTTTTTATCATATTAATTGCTATAATCATTAACCCATTATTATCCCACAGCTGGGCACGGGTCTCCTCTCTGAGTGAGAAGGATTAGACTTCACATATGCAGATTTCCTCGCAATGTTTTCCTTCACCCTTTAAACAAGTGATAATTAATTTCTAAAAAGCAAATAACTTCAAAAAATCAGAGGTGCATGCTTGGGACTTGAACCTCAGACCCTTCGATAAAGAGACCAAGTTTTTTAACCACTAGGCTATCACTGCTTCTCCTGTGTTAACCCTAGAAGGCTAATATTAGTCGTTTCAACACTGTCAAGTATTTCTGCTATATCTTTCTTCAGAATAGTGTCGTCTGTGAGTAGTTTTGGGGAATGGCTGTGGGAATAGTGTTGAGGGTGTTAGTACCACCATTTTGTAGTGCTGAAGTTCATATTAGTTGTATCGACTAATATATAGCGTTTTACGTTAAAAAATATGATTAGCTATCTAGATTTAAGCATATCTTACCATTATTAAGGTGCTCGTATCTCAACTGCTCGCACGCTATCACCTCTCTCTTGAAGTCCAGTGCCTCTCGCAGCCTGCATATGCAAGAGTCGCATATTTGCTCCAAGTGACTGTCCATCTGTATTGTATGTTTAACCTGGAACAATATTTAACATTACTTATAAGGAATTTTTGACATTCAAGGCATAGTGATGGTAATGTATTATTGTTTTACTGTTGAAGCATAATTACGACGGGTCCTACATAAACTGGTGCAAGTGCGTTTTCACAACTTTACAGTAGAGCGATTTGAACGTTCTAATGCGTGTAACTTTAACATTATTCAACGTACATAGTTAAAATTTTAAATTGAATCCTTTTGAAAAAAAACTGCATTATACGTGAATAATGTTAAAGTTACACGCATTAGAACATTCAAATCACTCTACTGTAAAGTTGTGAAAACGCACTTGCACCAGTTTACGTAGGAGCCCGACCCGTCGATTATTGTGATAAAAGTTATGTGTAAGGGACAGCCCTACACGTTAAGGCTGTATTGTTCCAGCCCTACACGGTGCTTACGAGGCGCATCGCCCGTGCAGGTTTTCCTCCATCGCGGAAAGCGACCCTACTTATCATATATATTTTTTTCTTACAGGTTTGTGTAAAATTTAAATAAAATTATTAATTCGTTCATGAATAGACTTTTTGATTCTATCCTCGACGCTCTGGTATGTTATGTTTTGTAATGCAATCCGAGTAATGTAACTGTAGTGTAAATGTGACTACTGTCGCCCATGAGCATCTGTAATCAACCCTGGATAAGATTAGATTCCTACCAGAGGTCGCCCACAGATCATTTCCACTGCTGGAATGCTTGAGAAATATATGTCTGCCCTATCACTTCCTTCAAACCAGATTACTAAATTAAACACTGTTGTTAATGGGCAGAAATAGGTGTGGCGGTGTTGCCGCCGGAGTCGAACTAGAAGGTTCTACGGATTTATAAAGTATATATGTTATGTTTAAAAAATTGTAAATCCGTAATTGGCTGTAAGAAATACTATATCAGAAATGTATTTGTATGATTTTAAGAGCTGTGGATTTTGTACATATTTTATTATGTAGAAGTAGCACTTAAATTAGTAAACTATTACTAATCTAAGATTACTCACTCCTAACTAGAAATTGTAACCAGTTTTGACAATTGAAATTGTCACTGTCGTCTATTTTCGTATTTGGAAAATATAAAAAAATGTAATTCTTAGACCATTTACGAATGAAACGATATTTCTCCACACTTTTTCTTCGATTTCGTGTTGTTTTGGCACCACTTAACTGCACATGTCGGCATTGTTTCGCGTAAATTACATGATGACAGCCAATGGCTAACACATTGTCAGCCGTTTAAGCCATTTAATGACTTCCTTCAATTACAAGGCGGTGAGATATCTGTACTTATCTATGAAATAGCATGAAGTCTACATGATAGTAAGTGGTGACTGATGTCTGTAATCAAACCCAGATAGGATTAGAATACTACCTGTCGTCGACTTTGAACCTCCCTTACCTCACCCTTCAAACGACAACACAGCAGCGCATAACATGGCTCTTATAAGGCAGAAATAACGTACATAACACCATTAAAACTAAGGCAGATTTTGGACCTAACTCCAAATATATGAAACCCAAACTCATTCTACTTAACAATCACCTATTAATAATGTATTAAAGTGCGAAAATGATAAAACTAGTTATATAATTAACTTACAGTTAAATCGAAACATTCGGCTAGCATCTCCCCGTAAATTTCTTTTCTCCCGTCAGAAAAATACTCCGCCCACATGTCTTTCAATTCTCCATCCCCCAAACAACACTTGCACTTATCAAATAACATGCTCTCCGGCTTCTCCGTTTTTAAATCATCCATGATTTTATTTTCTTATTTACGTTTTCGTAGCGATAAAAAGATCGAACGCCATGACGTGACGGGCACGAGTTGACTTTTGTTTATTTGGTCACAGACTATATAGTATATAGGTAGATTTTTAAATGCAGCAGACATTCAATATTATTAGTAAATGCAATGCATAAGCAGTAAAATATTTTACATCTTAATGTTAATTAGCAATAATTATTTCGCTAATTATAAATGCAAAAATATTAATTATCGCTTTAAAGATTATGTAAAATATATTCTGTGACATTTTGACATATGTAGTATCCATTAATAGTCTGTGAATCTGACATTGTTTGGCTTGTTATAGATGCTAATAATATAGACAGGAATTACAAAAATCTCCAAATTTACTTTAAAAAGGCCCTTAAAATTTATTTCTGCACTATAATTAACCAAAATGAGGAACCATTGAGCAGCTAACACACAAATAAATTGCGGTTTATATCAGAAAAGCGCCATGAGCGCTAATAAAAACGGGCCCATAATAGACCCAGCACTTTGTCGATGCTGTAGAGCGATTAAGAAATGCAGAATACTTACTTCAGAGTACACCTGGATGGAGCAGAAGGAGGTCTATTCGGACATGATCATGGATTGCTTTGGTATTCTAGTAAGTTTGTTTAATTAAACTTTAATCTAGTGTTGACAACTCGTGTGTGGCCTAGATCTAGCATTTCTGAAACAAATAGGCCCTATATTGGGATAGCAACGTTAATAATGAAACGATGAATTAATTTTCAGTTATCAAATCGTAGGTTTTTTATAATAAAACTAGAAGCAACTACAAATACCTATGGTAAGTGGCTACTGCTGCTTATGGAGATCCTGTAAATCAAAATCAATCCTGTAAAGGGTTGAGGACTCCGGGATCTTGAAAGGAACGCAACCGGAGTCCTCTAAGCGTGTTGCTCTGTTGTGCTCCACCCTGGTGAGCATAATGCTCGCCACACCATCTAGTATGTACGACAGTATGCCACACATATCGCCGTCAGTCCCGGGGTCGCTTATCGGGCGTTTCAAGCTCTCACTCTTGCCATCACGAGTCCAGAAGCCCCCTTTTTGTCACCTCTTACGACAGGCAGGGGCGTCTAGTCTTGGAACTATAGGCACAAAACCTTACAGACTTACTAACTTACCCACTTCTCCACAGCTATCCCATGTAGATGACGAAGATCGTGACTGCGGTGTGTGTGCCACCTGTGTAGTCAGACTTCGCGACGCGTGCGCCTTCAGAGCGCAGGTCCTGCAGTGTGAGGAGCTGTTCCTCAACTCCAAGCTTGGAGATCGGGAGGGGGAAGGTAATTAGTTTATTCTTGCTTATGCATGCCCAGTGGCCGTGTGAGGTGTGGGGGAAGTGGGCCACGGCCTCGTGACCGAGGTGGCCTTGCGCCTCTAGCGGTCAATGAAAACAAAAAAAAGGATGCAGGAATCATAGATGAGTTAAGATACTTCGCTGCCTTGAAATTGAATGAAGCCACAAACGGCTTATTAGTAAGTTCTTTTTTTTAATTCTTGACAAATAAAAACATTTTTAGAGAAAATTTACGAATAATTAACTAATACTGCATAATTTACGTAATAAATAAATAATTATTTCAAATATTTTGGGACATTTTAGCACGGAGATGTGGTAAAACTTTTTTACGCAACTATTTCAATTCTCAAAACTGGGTACATTTTCTTGTTAGGAGTGAGTAATCTTTACTTATCTATGGCTGGAATGAATCCAATACTGGATTGACATATTTGTCG
This sequence comes from Epargyreus clarus clarus, assembly GCA_014595695.2. Classification (NCBI taxonomy): domain Eukaryota; kingdom Metazoa; phylum Arthropoda; class Insecta; order Lepidoptera; family Hesperiidae; genus Epargyreus; species Epargyreus clarus. Next base: position 1,682,522 of record JACTTY020000078.1, read on the forward strand.
GCGAATAAGTCTATGTGATATTTGTAGAATCAAAACAAGTTTTTAGGCTAGGGGACTTTTCCACTTTCCATCCCGGGCCTCCGGTGACCTTAGTCCACGACTATTTACTGTTGTATTGTGACAACTTTCCACAACTCAACAAATGGCGATTCTGAATCTCGCTAGACAAATACCTATTTCAGTGATGGGTTCATTCCAGTGTCCTTTTTTTTTCGTTGCATATTCGTTGCCCAGGCCTTACGCAGCCACTGGCCACACCCATTGGGACTGTAATGGCTTAATGATGAATATGTATTGCTCATTAAAATATGACTATTTTCTATTACAGAAACCAAAAAGCCAGCAGACTTGGAACCGAAGATCGAGCCCAAGGACGATGTTAGCGACCACCATTCAACAGGAGATCGGGATCATGACGATATCATATCTGGCGCATACTCAGCTGATGAAGTTGAAGGTAATACAAACACAGCCAGTTGAAGGTAGATTTTTGTACCACCGTCACATCTATACCTGCCTAATAACAGCAGTGTAGCGCTGCTGTGTTCTGGTTTGAAGTGCGGTAAGGGGGACATACTTTTCCGAAGTGCTCCAGTTTAGTCCTCAGGGTAGGAGGAGTGCATCAGTGGTCGACCTCGGGTAGGAATCTTTTAAAGGGTTGATTACAGATGTTCATGGGTGGCAGTACCCATTTACCATCAGGTGGACTGCATGCTCGCCTGCTGCTCCTATATTATAAAAAAAAACGCACGAAAAACTATATTCTCTGAACTTGTGTTGAAAAGACCTTCAATTGTATACAAAAATAATCAGAAATAATATAGGTTTATTTTTCTCTACTTCTAGATGTAAAACTCCCAAAGAAGGAAGAAGAAGATAAAACAGAACCACAAGCGGAGATAATGGAAGATGGTACAGAAGATGATTTAAATGATGAAGACTTCACCGATTCCAGCTCTAACTCAGATAAGCCGATAAAGCGGAAAGCTAAGAAGAGAAAAGCAAAGAGTAGCGGTAGTAAGAAGGAGAAGAATTCTAAGAAGCACAAAGCAGGTGAGGTTGGATTTTAAAGGTGATATTGATTGATATATTTCGTTTTAGGGTCCCGTACCCAAAGGGTTAAAACGGAACTATTACTAAGCCTCCGCTGTCTGTCCGTCTGTCACAGGGCTCTATCTCCTGAATCGTAATAGATAGACACTTGTTTTTTTTTACAGACGATGTATAATGATGGTCGCTATAACAACAAATACTAAAAATTAATAAAATATAGTTCAAAGAACTAAAAAACACGCTTTTATGATAAACTCAACTAAAAAGTAGAAAATAATTTTCAATCTAGGAATCAATTAAGGAACAGTACATAGTATAATAGTGAAACAGGTGTGGGGTACTTTTCGAAAACTGATAAATGGAGCACCCCATATACATCGTATGTAAAAAAAAATCATTGTATTGTCATCGGTTTTTGATACTTCATCAAAATTTTGAATTAAACTGAACGTTCAAAGTGGATAGAAATCGGGTTCAAAGATTCCGTTACTGTTACGTACATACATACACACCTACATACAACCCAAGCTAATAAAAGCGTGTTAATAAACCGCTATTTTTAGGCGTTTTTCGTTTTGACTATTGCACCGTTATATGTAGACAGTTCAAAATTTCACAATGCATTTACTTTTATGGCTGCCATCACGACAAATAATACGAATTTGTGGTACGGAACCTTCCGTGTGCGAACTTCACTTGGACTTAGCCAAATATTTCATAGGATTGAAATAATAAATAAATATGGTGATAGAACCCTCTATGGTTCGACTCAGGCGGCACCACCGCCACACCTGTGTCTGGTATAACAGCGGAGTGCTGCTTGTTCTGGTTTGGATAAAAAGGTCCATAACAAAACATAGGGCATATTTATCCCGATAAATGTACCTTTCCCGAAGGACTGATAAAAAATTCTTACCATGAGTGAAGCTAGTAACATTTTAATTCTATATTTTATATACAGTTTTCATTTACAGGCACTTCAAATTCAAAAAAATCACCGAAGACAATAAAAAAACCGCCCGTGGAAAAGAAGAATACATACGACAGAGACCTAGATTGCATGTCCGAAGAGAATCTACTAACAATAATACAATATTCCTATGTCTGTCCGTTTAAGAATAGACGGAATAACTATTACTGTTTCTATTGTAAGGATTATTACCCAAAGCCTGAGGATTTGAGGGAGCATACAGTGTCGCATGACACGAAGCCGTTCCAGTTGTTGATGGGGTATAAGAAAATGCCCAAAATTGACATAACGAGAATCGATTGCAGGCTCTGTCCAACGAAAATTGATGATTTGGAGACGTTCAAACAGCATATAGATCAGGTAAGGAATAAAATTATAATTTATTTTGATGGTGGTAGAACTCTTTGTGGTTCGACTCCGGCGGCACCACCGCCACACCTATTTCTACCTAATAACAGCAGTGTTAGGCGCTGCTGTGTTCCGGTTTGAAGGGTGTGGTAAGGGAGACAGACTTTTCTGAGGCGTTCCAGCTTAGTCCTCAGGGGTAGCGGCGCATCTGTGCTCGACCTCAGGTAGGAATATCTAATCCTATCTGGGGTTGATTACAGATGTCCATGGGCGGCAGTAGCCACTTACCATCAGGTGGACTGCATGCTCGTCTGCTACTCCTATATTATAAAAAAAAAATACAGGATGGATTTTTTTTACCATCTGGAGGGAAAGCAGCAAATTCTGGAGCTAGCTTTCACTGAACATAGGAAATATTGAAAGATCTTGAAAATATGTTTGTCATACCCGGGAGTCGAACCGGCTCTAATTTGAATAAAATGGTTTTTTGGAGGGTCGATCAATAGGGTCAATTATAAGGATGCTCTTTTATATACATATGAAATGAAAGAAAAATGTGAAATTTGACATTAAATGAAAGAAAAATGTATTTCTTTTATAATATAAGAGTAGCAGACAAGTTTGCAGTCCACCTGATGGTAAGTGGCTACTGCCGCCCATGGAAATCTGTAATCAACCCCAGATAGGAATAGATATTCTTACCTGAGGTCGCCCACAGATGCGCCGCTACCCCTGAGGACTAAGCTGGAACGTCTCGGATAAGTATGTCTCCCTTACCACACACTTCAAACCGGAACACAGCAGCGCAACACTGCTGTTATTGGGTAGAAATAGGTGTGGTGGTATCTATATATGGTCAGTTCATGAAAGGATCCACAATCTTTAAAGTTTTTGAATTCAGCCTGTAGAGCAGAGAGTCTGGGGTTCAATTCCCTGGCAAACTCTGATTATTTTAAATTATGTAACCTCTTTTCACCCTGATGCATAGATTAGTAAAGATTACTCACTCCTAACAAGAAAATGTAACCAGTTTTGACAATTGAAATTGTCACTGTCATCTATTTTCGTGTTTTAAAATATTCAAAAAATGTAGTTTTTAGAGCATTTACGAATGAAACGATATTTCTCCGCACTTTTTCTTCGATTTCGTGTTTTTGCACAACTTAACTGCACATGTCGGCATTGTTCCGTGTAAATTACACCATGACAGTCGGAGACGTAACACATAGGCTGACACATAGTCAGCCATTTAATGGATTTTTTAATTACAAGGCGGTGAGATATCTATACTTATCTATGCTCTGATGACGATGTTTGTTTAACCAGGAATCGAACCTAGCACTGCATCTAACATTGATAAATTTCCACAGGTACACGGGAAGAAGATATACTTCGAAGCACCGGACAAGATGCTACTATACCGGCTGACCTGGAACGACCTGGTCTGTGTCATGTGTCGAGACGTGTTCGAAGACTTCAACACATTGAACACACATATGGTCGAACACTTCAGTAACTACACATGTGATATATGTGGTGTGTGTTTCTTAGAAAAACCGAGGCTAGATGCACATTTGAAGCGGCATAAGGATGACGAGAGACACACCTGTGAGATTTGTGGGAAGGTGTTCAAATCTAATCACTATAAGGATATGCATGTGGATATAGTGCACAAGAAGAAGGCGATCATACGTTGTCCAAGGTGTGATGAGTGTTTTATGTCGTATGCACTCAAAAATAAGCATTTGACGGACGCTCATGGACAGAAGAGAGCTTACCCGTGTAATTTGTGTGACAAAGTATATAATAGGCAGAAGACGCTAACAGAACATCAGCGAAGGAATCACCAGAAGGTCCTGAAGCATCAGTGTGAATACTGTGACCAACGGTTTTACTTACCATCGAGACTCAAAGAACATATGGCTACCCATACAGGTGAAAGGAACTTTAGATGTGAGTACTGTGATAAGAGCTATCCGAGATTGAAGTCACTGCAGTATCATATAAGGACACATACTAACGATAGGAGGTACCGCTGTCATATATGCGCTCAGGCGTTCATACAGAATGCTAGTCTTAAGTCGCATATTAAAAGTCATCATCCCGAATGTGATATTGAAGGGTGTTACTTTTGAATAGATATTTTTATAAGTATAGTCCGCGCGAAACTGCTAGTCCGCTCTGAATATAGTAATGAATCGCGTCGCCATAGTAAATTGTATGACTACCTGCTCGTAACGTCTTCAGAGTGGACTAGCAGTTTGGCGCGAGCTGTACAGACAGTAGTAGGTTTGTTATTTGGTCTTATGACGGTCCCAGGAGGAATGGTGATTCTGTCCTGAAAAGATCAGTTCTTGACTAGATTCGAATCGAGGTCCAAAGAATAGATTCACATAAAATTTAAGCTCAAAGAATCGATTCACAAAACATCCAGGCCCAAAGAATGGAGTCACAAAAGAAAGAGTTGATTCACAAAAAAATCTAGGCCCACGAATCGATTCACAAAAAAATCGCGGCCCCGAAGAATCGATTCACAAAAAAATCGAGGCCCAAAGAATCGATCGAAAAATCGATCTTCGATCGTTTTTAGCTAATAACGGCGCAGATGACGAAAAAAATTTCATCAGGACCACACAAGCACTGTCAACACAAAAAAATGTCTATTACACATTCAGCAACACATACAGGTGAAAGGAACTTCAGATGTGAGTACTGTGATAAGAGCTATCCGAGATTGAAATCACTACAGTATCATATAAGAACACATACTAATGATAGGAGGTACCGCTGTCATATATGCGCTCAGGCGTTCATACAGAATGCGAGCCTGAAGTCGCATATAAAAAGTCATCATCCCGAATGTGATATAGAAGGGTGTTACTTTTGAAAATAGATTTTTTGATAAGTACAGGCAGTAATGTCCCAGGTAAGGATGCGATTCTGTTCTAAAAAGATCGATTGTTGAATCGATTTGAATCGAGGCTCAGAGTCGTAAAAAAAAATCGAGGCCCAAAAGAATCGATTTATAAAAAAATCTAGGCCGAAAGAATCGATTCACAAAAAAATCTAGGCCCAAAGAATCGAATCTAAATCGATTCACACAAAAATCGGGGCCCAAAGAATCGATTCTGAATCGATTCACAAAAAAATCTAGGCCCAAAGAATCGATTCACAAAAAAATCGAGGCCCAAAGAATAATAGATATTTTGGTAAGTATAGTCCGCGCCAAACTGCTAGTCCGCTCTGAATATAGTAATGAATCGCGTCGCCATAGCAAATTGTATGACTACCTGCTCGTAACGACTTCAGAGCGGACTAGCCGTTTGGCGCGAGCTGTACAGACAGTAGTAGGTTTGTTATTTGGTCTTATGACGGTCCCAGGTAGGAATGGTGATTCTGTCCTGAAAAGATCAATTCTTGACTAGATTCGAATCAAGGCTCAAAGAATCGATTAACAAAAAAATCGAGGCCTAAAGAATCGATTCGCAAAAAAATCGAGGCCCAAGTAATCAATTCATAAAAAACCTCGAGGCTCAAAGAATCGATCGAAAAATCGATCTTAGATCTTATAAGAACACATACTAACGATAGGAGGTACCGCTGTCATATATGCGCTCTGGCGTTCATACAGAATGCGAGCCTGAAGTCGCATATAAAAAGTCATCATCCCGAATGTGATATTGAAGGGTGTTATTTCTGAAAATAGATTTTTTGATAAGTACAGGCAGTAATGTGCCAGGTAGGGATGGCGATTCTGTGCAAAAAGATCGATTCTTGAATCGATTCGAATCGAGGTCCAAAGAATAGATTCACATAAAATTTAAGCTCAAAGAATCGATTCACAAAATATCCAGGCCCAAAGAATGGATTCACAAAAGAAAGAGTTGATTCACAAAAAAATCTAGGCCCAAAGAATCGATTAATAAAATAATCGGGGCCCGAAGAATCGATTCCAAAAAAAAAAAAATCGAGGCCCAAAGAATCGATCTTAGATCGATCTTAAATCTTAGATCTTATAAGCACACATACTAACGATAGGAGGTACCGCTGTCATATATGCGCTCAGGCGTTCATACAGAATGCAAGTCTTAAGTCGCATATAAAAAGTCACCCCGAATGTGATATTGAAGGGTGTTATTTCTGAAAATAGATTTTTTGATAAGTGCAGGCAGTAATGGGTTTGTTATTTGGTCTTGTGATGGTCCCAGGTAGGGATGGCAAAATAATCGAGGCTCAAAGAATCGATAAATATAACACTCGAGGCTCAAAGAATCGATTCGCAAAAAAATCGAGGCCCTAAGAATCGATTCACAAAAAAATCGAGGCTCAAAGAATCGATAAACAAAAAAACTCGAGGCCCAAAGAATCGATTCACAAAATATCTAGGCCCAAAGAATCGATTCACAAAAAAATCGAGGCCCAAAGAATCGATTAATAAAAAAATCGGGGCCCAAAGAATCGATTCACAAAAAAATCGAGGCCCAAAGAATCGATTAATAAAAAAATCGAGGCCCAAAGAATCGATTAATAAAAAAATCGGGGCCCAAAGAATCGATTCACAAAAAATCGAGGCCCAAAGAATCGATTAATAAAAAAATCGAGGCCCAAAGAATCGATTAATAAAAAAATCGGGGCCCAAAGAATCGATTGACAAAAAAATCTAGGCCCAAAGAATCGATCGAAAAATCGATCTTAGATCGATCTTAAATCTTAGATCTTATAAGAACATATACAAACGATAGGAGGTACCGCTGTCATATATGCGCTCAGGCGTTCATACAGAATGCGAGCCTGAAGTCGCATATAAAAAGTCATCATCCCGAATGTGATATTGAAGGGTGTTATTTCTGAAAATAGGTTTTTGATAAGTACAGGCAGTAAGGGGTTTGTTATTTGCTCTTGTGATGGTCCCAGGTAGGGATGGCAAAATAATCGAGGCCCAAAGAATCGATTCATAAAAAAATCTAGGCCGAAAGAATCGATTTACAAAAATCTAGGCCGAAAGAACAGATTCACGAAAAAATCTAGGCCCAAAAAATCGATTCTAAATCGATTCACAAAAAAATCGGGGCCCAAAGAATCGATTCTGAATCGATTCACAAAAAAATCTAGGCCCAAAGAATCGATTCACAAAAAAATCGAGGCCCAAAGAATAATAGATATTTTGGTAAGTATCGTCCGCGCCAAACTGCTAGTCCACTCTGAATATAGAAATGAATCGTCGCCATAGCAACTTGTATGACTACACCTGTTCGCAACAACTTCAGAGCGGACTAGCTTGGCGCGAACTATAAAGACAGTAGTAGGTTTGTTATTTGGTCTTGTGATGCTCCCAGGTGGGGATGGCGATTCTGTCCTAAAAAGATCGATTCTTGAATCGATTCGAATCGAGGCCCCAAGAATCGATTACTGACTGTAACACTAGACCTCAAATTAGATCAATTTCTGCCTAATAACAGTGTGTTAAGCGCTGCTGTGTTCTGGTTTGAAGTGTGGTAATAGAGATATTTACCGAGACGTTCCAGCTTATTCCTGAGGCAGCGGCGCTGTGGCCGACCTCGGATAGAAATCTAATCTTATCTGGGGTTGTACGGATGTACATACGACAATAGCTTACCATCAGGTGGACTGCATGCTCGTCTGCTACTCCTATATTATAAAAACTTCCTCGATCGTTGGTAAGCATAACATTAGATAGATCGGTTATTATTAACGGGCCTCTGAGCAATCTGGGGGCCTACTACCATCTTTTAAAAACCCTCATAGTTCAGGAAAGTTTTATTTCAATATTGCATCAACATTATTTTGTTTCGTACCTGTTTTAAGGAGGTCGTGGTAAGAAATTTCAATGTATGCTTAAAATAATATTGTTTTAAGAGATGGTAGTAACCACCCAGGCAAATAATAAAACTTCAATAAGATATTTTTGGATAATCTAGTAATTAATTTGTAAATAGACTGATTTTACCAGTGCAATAAAAACATTTTTTACGAATCACGAAATAAATTATAAGTTTATATGTAAGCGTTTGTATCTACAGACAGTGTACGTTTCAGACACGGAGCGTGACAGACGAAATCTTGTTTTCCTATGCAAATAATTATTGTGTATTGTGTATAACTATTTATTATAGGAGTAGCAGAGGAGCATGCAGTCTATCTGATGGTAAGTGGCTACTGCCGTATGGACGTCTGTAATCAATCCCAGATAGGATTAAATTCCTACCGGAGGTCGGCAACAAGTGCCGCTACGCCTGAGGACTAAGCTGGAACGCCTCGGATAAGTATGTCTCGCTTACCACACCCTTCAAACCAGAACACAACAGCGCCTAACATTGCTGCTATTAATATTGACAGGCACTGCCCAAGGTCAATGCAAATTGTATAGGAGAATACTTTCTGTCTGATACGGTACGTGTCTGATACTCTCTATATCTGTACATGTAAATGAATAAGGGCTTAATCACATACATACGACACACGACCTGTAGCGATGCGGTGTCGTGTCGTGGAAATGTACGACGTACATCGTAAATTTTGGAAAATTGGTAATAACTAATGATTGTTGATAATGTGTCGTGCGTTGTTCCGTAATGCGATGTCGTATCGTGGAAATATACGACTGGAACCGTATAAAATAAAAAAAAGTTAACGGCAATGTATTCATAACGTGTTGTGCGTTGTTCCGCGATGCGATATCGTGTCGTGACTTTTTACGATGCACGGCGTCGTATCGTATGTATGTTTTCGAACCGAGTGTTCTGGTAAACTTTTATTGCTAATCTTAGACCAAAAAAGGGAGATAATGTCTCGTGTTTTTCTAAAGCGTAACCTGCACTTGTGTAAGAAAGCTTTGATAGATTTCTTGCAAATGTGAACTTAGTTGTTATAAACTGTATTTGTCAACTTGAAAAATGGCAGACTCGATTTTGTGGCTGCCGCTCATGGACATCTGTAACCGACCCCAGATAACCTAAGCTTGGCCACAGATGCTCCGCTCCCTCCGAGGACTAATTAAAAATGCCACGGAGACGTATTCTTACTCTTCAAACCGGAACACAGCAGCGATTAACACTGCTATTATTGAAATAGGTGTGTGCAGTTGTGCACATCTATTTGTAGCGTGAAGATCATCGTTTCGGTGGGAGTGAATACCAGCTGACTTATAAAAAACTAGTTCTTGCCCGCGGCTTCGCCCGCGTTTAAAAGAAAATAATGTAACATACTAACATACATAAAACTGAAAATTCGTACCTTCAACTTTGCTAAAGATCATCACTTGTTCGAATGCATAGTTTACGATTCAATCCTTACTAATATCGATTAAAATAATCGATGTTTTGGGTCCAAAAGATCGATTCTCCGATTAATCGTTCTTAGATCGCCATCCCTAGTTCCCGTGGAATTTCCGGGATAAAAACTATCCTATGTCCTTTCTCGGGTCTCAGACTATCTTCGTACAAAATTTCATTAAAATCGGTTCAGTGGTTTGGGCGTGAAGGAGAGACAACCAGACAGACAGACAGAGTTACTTTCGGATTTATAATATTAGTAAGGAGTAAGGATAACAAAATCGAGTACGTCTCTATATCTTGTTCGAGCGTGCCTTTTTTGGTCTAAGATTTTTTTATCAATTAACATCACAATTTTTGTAATGTTTTTTATGCAAACTGTTTTTAAGCGTAATATGCAACGAATGTATCACAAGTATTCATTAGTAATTTATGCTCAAGTCACTGTTTTTAATAGAAAAATGTTGTTAAACGCACTGGCGGACTAAGAGGCCCAGAGCGGAGAGTTGAATGAGGCCCCCAGGGTAAAAGGTTTATTTATTTACTTATTTATTTATTGCATCTCTATAAAAATAAAATATACAATAGAGCTAACTTAATGCCTGATGGCATTCTCTGCCAGTCAACCCTGTGTGGATGGAGAAAACGCAGGCAGGTGTTAATTATATATACATTTTTTTTATAATATAGGAGTAGCAGACGAGCATGCAGGCTACCTGATGGTAAGTGGCTACTGCCGCCCATGGACATCTGTAATCAACTCCAGATAGGAGCTTAGTCCTCAGTAGTGCATCTGTGGCCGACCTCAGATAGGAATATATAATCCTATCTTGATTACAATGTCCATGAACGGCAGTAGACTTACCATCAGGTGGACTGCATGCTCGTCTGCTACTCCTATATTATATTTATAAAAAAAGACTTATAAACATTTGGGGCCCCCAGGACTACGCCAGGGCCCCTCAGTCCGCCAGTGGCAAAACTTGCACAATATGAAATTAATTGATGCTACTGATAAGCAATAAAAAAATGCAAACGAAAAATATATTTTTCCACTAACAAAACTCACTGTGATTAGAAAAACAAAGGCATTTATATATGAGATTGTTAATGATTCATTTTTACTTTATAATACTACCATTAGTCAAATTCTACAATAGACAATAATAGACAATATTTTTCTACACGTTTCTTTTTTTAATTAACTGAAAAAATGTATGAGATTATGAAAAAAATACATGATTTTTAAGTGAAAATAAAGTAATTCTATTGAGGGATTGCTGTATTAATTAGAAAAAAATACAAAATTAGTTTGTCATTTATAATTTTTATAAAGAAAATTGGCCCCGTTTTATATAGTATTATATACCCCTCAGGGGTTGTGGCGCTGTGGCCGACCTCAGGTAGGAATCTAATCCTATCTGGGGTTGATTACAGATGTCCATACGGCAGTAGCTTACCATCCGATGGATTGCATGCTCGTCTGCTACTCCTATATTAAAAGAGTGTGGCATTAAGTTATGATAAGTATTTAAATAAAACACAACATATTTGTAATTCGTTTATTACGAAGGATTACGTAAATCACAATTTTATTTTATTTTAAATTGTATTAATAATTATAATTTTCATAGTTAATTGTAAGATAATTTAATAAGTTATGCTTAGGTGTAATTAAATTATTAAGTTTTATAATTAAATGAATTATTATAACACTTGCTTTGATTGTTTTATTTACAGAAGTTACCATATACCGTATTTGTTATTATAGTCCGCGTAAAACTGCTAGTCCGCTTTGAATATAGAAATGAATTGCGTCGCCATAGCAAATTGTGTGACTACACCTGCTCGCAACAACTTCAGGGCGGACTAGAAGTTTGGCGCGGACTATACCTAGCTTTCACCCACGGCTTCGCTTGCGGTCAGAGTTTGTATCTATCTCGGGAACTGTACTTTTTTCGAGATAAAAAGTACCCTATGTCCTTTTTTTATAATATAAGGGTAGCAGACGAGCATGCAGTCCACCTGATGGTAAGTGGCTACTGCCGCCCATGGACATCTGTAATCAACCCCAGATAGGATTAGATAATCCTACCTGAGGTCGGCCACAGATGCGCCGCTACCCCTGAGGACTAAGCGGGAACGCCTCGGAAAAGTATGTCTCCCTTACCACACCCTTCAAACCGGAACACAGCAGCGCCTAACACTGCAGTTATTAGGTAGAAATACGTGTGGCGGTGGTGCCGCCGGAGTAGAACCACAAAGGGTTCTACCACCTTCAGCAGCCTTTTCTGGACCCCTGACAACGTGTGCACAAAATTCCGTGACAATCGATTATGTAGTTAAGACGTGAAAGTGTAACAAACAAACAACCTCACATTCGCATCTATATACAGGATGGATACTTTCATACGACAATAAATTTAACCACATGAACCTTTTGTTGACGAGGGGGAAACCTTCAAAAGGTACCCTATGCCGTGGGAGCGACACGGGGTTATGTGGGACTCTTACCGCACTAAAACCCCCCCGGTGGCCGTCCTCGGCGCTGCTAGAGGGCTCCGGGATCTCCAACGGAACGCAACCGGAGTCCACTTGGCGCGTGGCCCCATCGGGCTCCGCCCAGGTGAGCTTGAAACTCACCACACCATCTGGTGTTCACGACGGTATGCGACCACACATACCGCCGTCCTTCCCGGGGTCGCTGGCCGGGCGGTTCGAGCTCCCACTCTTGCCGCCCGCAACCCCGGAAGCCCCCTTTTAGTCGCCTCTTACGACAGGCAGGGGATACCGTAGCCCTATTCTGGTCCCGGAACTACAGGGACATAACCACATGAACCTTTTTTTTTTTTTTTTTTTTCTTTTCGAGGGGGAAACCTTCAAAAGGTACCCGGTGCCGTGGGAGCGACACGGGGTTATGTGGGACTTTTACCGCACTAAAACCCCCCCGGTGGCCGTCCTCGGCGCTGCGTAGAGGACTCCGGGATCTCCAAAGGAACGCGACCGGAGTCCTCTCAGCGCACTGCCCCGTCGGGCTCCGCCCAGGTGACTTTGTGTCACCACACCGTCTGGTGTATACGACGGAATGCGACCACACATACCGTCGTCCTTCCCGGAGTCGCTAGCCGGGCGGTTCGAGCTCCCACTCTTGCCGCCCGTAACCCCGAAAGCCCCTTTTAGTCGCCTCTTACGACAGGCAGGGGATACCGTAGCCCTATTCTGGTCCCGGAACTACAGGGACAACCACATGAACCTATCCATCTCCCAAGCCTCCAAACAAATTTTCAATCAAATATCTTTAGTACTTTAGGCACAGGATTTTTTTTGCATCTTTCAAATTTTCTACACGCTTTGTCTAATCGCAAAAACATTATAAATCGAAACGTAATCAAACTACAATGTTGCAAATTCGTCAAATTAAGTAAATGCATATTGTACCTTATTCCTAATACATAAGGATCACACTCGCAGCAAAAGATTTTACGTCATGACACTGCGCTGTTGCCGCTCTTATCAAAGTTGAGTAACCTGTTGTTTAAAATATTTTTTGAAATTCCATGTTAAGTGTTTTTTAATTACTGTAACATGACATATATTTAAACATGAATGTTAGTCTATATGTCCTTTATAGAATCGTAAACTATGCATTTGATCATGTGATGATCTTTAGCAAAGTTGTGCATGAGCCCACGAAGGTTCCGAGTTGGTACGACCAATTTTCGACAGATGGCGCCACTGTCATTACAATTAAGGTACAAATTCTCAGTTTTATGTATATCATGTAATTTCTTTAAACGCGGGCGAAGCCGCGGGCACTACTAGTTTATAATATTACTTATAGGATGATTACATTCTTTTTGCATGGAGACATCTTCTAAAGTGGTGGTAGATTTTAATTAAAAAATATTTTTATAGGAAGACATCTATATATGTAAAAATCAATTGCTGTTCGTTAGTCTCGCTAAAACTCGAGAACGGCTGGACCACTTTGGCTAATTTTAGTCCAGGGAAGGTTTAAAAAGTGAGTTAATATGACATATATTTCATTAATAAATTCTGAGGCAGTACAAAGTTTGCCGGGTCAACTAGTTTTGAATAAATGAGATTTGAATTTCAACGTTTTAAACATTCTACTTACTATTATAAATATTTGGCAAAATCGTATATGAATTAGTTATTATCGTAAATTATTACGTAAAATCGTACATAATTACGTTACAATCGTAAATAACTACGTGAAATGTTATTTGAATGTTTTATCCATAGACTAGTAAAGATTACTCACACCTAACAAGAAAATGTACCCAGTTTTGAGAATTGAAATAGTTGCGTAAAAAAGTTTTGCCACGTCTCCGTGCTAAAATGTCCCTAAAATATTTGAAATAATTATTTACTTATTACGTAAATTACGCAGTATTAGTTATCTATTCGTAAATTTTCTTTAAGAATGTTTTTATATGTCAAGAATTCAAAAAAAGAACTAACTAAAATAAGCAGTTTGTGGCTTCATTCAATTTCAAGGCGGCGAAGTATCTTTACTAATCTATGGTTTTATTGCATATATTAACGTAAATTTTTGTTTGAACACGTGGTAGAACAGCCATAAGATCCAATTCAATTTAAGTTCTTTTCTGGTCATCTAAATACATTTATTTTCATGTTACTACATACATGAATGACAAGAAATATACATTCTATTTATTATACAATCTTTATGTTCTGCCCTATTAGAGTTCAAAATGGTAAATGGAGATTTCTGTTTTTGTGTGAAATGGTGAATTTAAATTTGTGTCTGTAACCTCTTGTGTGTATGTGTGCGAAAGTATTTTTTCAGTGTATTTTGTTTCTGTGTGTGTGTCAAATTTCCGTTTCGTATCTATGTTCTGTGCATTTCCGTATGTTAGATTTTTATCATTCATATTTTTCTATGCTGAAGTAAAACTTATTTTCATTACATATTTATCCATATCTATACTAATATTATAAAGAGGAAAACTTTGTTTGTTTGTTTGATTGTAATGAATAGGCTCAAAAACTACTGGACCGATTTTAAAAATTCTTTCACCATTCGAAAGCTGCAGTATCCACGAGTAACATAGGCTATATTTTATATGAAATATATTATATGATAAATAGATTTTGAGGCGGTACAAAGTTTGCCGGGTCAGCTAGTATTTTTATATGTGTATGCTCGCACGTCCCTGTGTTAAAGTTATAATCATTTTTACATTTTTACTGTACTGTGCTTGTGCATGCTATGTATGTGTAATTTTTATTAACTGTATTTTTCTCAAATGCTAAAGTTAAATTTGTTTTCAGTCAAGTGTAGTTTCAGTATGTGTGTGTGTGTGTGTGTTTGTATGTATGCATTCGCGCCTCTTTGAGTGTTCACGCGTTTGTGTGTGTACGTTTGCGCGTCTATGTTCTCGCGTAAGTGTTTGTGTGTATGCGCTCGCGTGTCTGTGTGTTCGTGCGCTTGCGTTGCGTATGTATGTTCACGCGTCTTTGAGTGTTCGCTCGTTTATTTCCAAACAATCCAACATCAGTAATTAATTATATGTACCACTATGTAAAATTGTATATTATTTACCCTTTAAAAGATGCAAATATGTACACGTATGGAGTTTCTTGCGCCGCTTCTTCTCCATAGCGAAATACCTTCCGAAGCGGTGGTAGTTTGTTGACTTTCAAAAAGTATTCTATATGAATCAATTTTGAATAAATGAGATTTGAATTTGCGTGTGTTTGTGTATGTTTGCGACTGATCCCTACGTATAGCTAGTATCCTTGTACCCATGGTGATGGTTCCTGAGATGTGACTTATAGTTGGCGTGTTGCGTGAAGGCCGCCACACACAAGTGACATTTATATCTCTTCTCGCTGTGTGTCCGCACGTGTTCCTGTAGCGATTGTAGTCGGGGATAACTCTTGTCACATACTTCGCACCTGTGAAAGAATTGAATAAGTTTTGTTAGTGAAATTGGGCTGACTTATATTATGTTTCAATTTAATTCAATTCTGTAATCTTCTGTATATATAATTATATGAATATTTGTATGTCATGATAATATGACTGGATATAATGGAACTATCAGTTATATGTAAACCACCTTGTTGTAACTATATCTATGAACGAATAAACTATTTGATTTGATTTGATTAAAATATTACATTTGGGTTGCATGAGGACACCATTTTGGTTCGAATGTCAAGGGGAACCTCAATTTAAAATCCTTTCTCAAAATGGCGGCTCAAGGACAAGAGTTGCGACCTCACAAACTCTAATTTGACTCCACACAAAGTCCCATTGATCAAATCAAATCAAATTTATTTGTGATAGGGGATGAAAATATTACTTTGCAACGCGAGCGAAGCCGCGGGCAAAAGCTCGTAGTTCATAAAGTTCAATAGATCATATTATAATGTCAGGATTTCCAAAAAGTAAAATTGCGTCCTCTGACTTTGCGGCTAACGACCAAAAATTTAATCAATAATGATTATTCGGAGGCATGTTCTCATAACAGCAGTAATGAACGTTGTTATGTTTGATGTGATAAGGAAGAGACTTTTTATAATATAGGAGTATCAGACAAGCATGCAGTTGGCTACTGCCGCCCTTGGACATCTGTAATCAACCCCAGATAGGATTATATTCCTACCTGAGGTCGGCCACAGATGCTACCCCTGAAAACTAAGCTGGAACGCCCTGTATTCAAATTCTTTAAATAAATTCTTCGAACTGTTCAAATCGATTTCAATACATTATATTATTATTACGAACATATTTATTGACATTTTCAAAGATCAATTCTTTATATATTTTTTAGAAAATCGACTTTTTTCTTTATTTTTTTTTTGAATAGATTCTTCGAACGAATCGAATCAATTTAAAAATGTTATTTTACGAAAATAATCACCGATATTTTCAAAACATCGGTTCTTGACATTTTTATATGAAATCGATTATTTGTCTTTCATATTTTAATCGATTCTACGACCTATTCGAATCGTTTTAAAAACGTTATTTTAGGTAAGACAATCACTAAAATGTCCAAACATCGATTTTTTACACTCCAAAATCGATTTTTAAAAAATTTAAATAGTCACTATATTAGGAGTAACAATCACTAAAATGTCCAAACATCGATTTTTAAAGTCCAAATCGATTTTCAAAAATATAAACAATATAAATAGTCCCTATATTAGGAAAGACAATCACTAAAATGTCCAAACATCGATTTTTAACACTCCCAATCGATACAAAAATCGATTTTCAAAGACCACTATAAACTCACCTAAAGCTCCTCTGTCCGCTATGCGTCGCCATATGTTCCTTCAACCTCGACGGCAGATAAAACCTCTGGTCGCACATAGAACACTCATGTCGCAACACCTTCTGATGATTCCGCCTGTTATGTTCCATCAGCGTCTTCCTACGATTATAAACTTTGTCGCACAACTTACATGGAAACGTTCGCTTATCACCGTGCACTTCGATCAAATGTCGATTACGTAGCGCATACGACATGAACGTCGCCTCACATTTATAACAATTAACTGTTGCCTTCTTCTCGTGAACAGTCGCTATATGTAAGTACCGACTGTACTTCGATTTAAGATTCTTCCCGCATATCTCACACGGAAAATTCGTTTCGACTTTACTATGTGTTCTGATGTGAGTTCTGAGCGAGTTCCGCTCTAAGAAACAAGCGCCACACACGTCACAGACCAACGTACCGAAATGTTCGACCATATGTTTCTTTAGTGAATCGAAGTACGGAAAACTTTTCCCACACTCTGTACAACTCAAATTATCTTGCGTGAGTTTAAATTTGATAAATTCGTTCGCGACCGGATACAGTTTCAAGTTATGTGCGCTAGTGATGTGCTCCTTAAACGCGTTTAAATCATCGATTTTCGTGTCACACAACCTACAATCGATTCTAGTTATGTCGATTTTCGGAATTTTCTTATATTCCACCGTATCTTCGAATAGTATTACTGGATCATGTTGTAAAGTGTGTTCTCTTAATTCATTTGGATTCGTGAACTGATCTTTGCAATAATAACAGTAGTAGTTGCTTATTCGGTTGTGAAAGGGTATAACATACGAGTTATTGACTATGGTGACTGTATTTAAATACGCCATATTATCGTGGTCCACTTCTTGTTGTTTTTTCTTCGATTTTGGTTGTGGTTTTTCCTTTGGTACTGAAATATAAAAATATTTATGAGTCAGTCAAAATATTTTTTTAGGATTCCGTACTCAAAAAGTAAAGGGTCTCATCTTTTAAACAGTACACAATTGATTGTAAGTATTTTTGTGGACGCTTTAATAACAAACCACTAAAAACAAAAAAAGATTGAAACAAATATGTATCTGGTAAGGGAGACATAATTTTCTGAGGCGTTCCAGCTTAGTTCTCAGGGGTAGCGGCGCATGTGTAGGCCGACCTCAGGTAGGGATATGTAATCCTACTTAGTAAGTCTAGTATGTCATCACACCCTTCAAACTAGAACACAGCAGCGCTTAACACTGCTGTTTTAACAAAAAAAAGGTGACTCAGGAAGGAATCTAATCTTATTTGGGTTTGATTACAGATGTCTGTACAGCAGGAGCCACTTACTATCGGGTGGACTGCATTATTTTTGGTTAACCTAAGGATTAGGCAGAGGTGCTACTTGATGGAAAGCAGTCAACGTCGCCTATGGCCAAAACCAGATGTCGACAATACATCTCTGGCTTTGTATGAGAGCTCTTTTTGAAGAGCCGTCTGCATATCACATGCTCGTCTGCTACTAAAGTTAAAATCACCTGGCTTATCCAGCATCTGGTCCAGTTTATCCTTGAGCTTCGAGACCCTGGATTCCAGGATCAGTTGGAGCTCATCTTTGACCTCAACCTCCTTTGGCTCAGAGGGTGGTTCCTCCACTATATCCACTGCTTGTATCGGAGGCATGTCCTCTGGAGGCTCTGGGGTTGAACAACTGGAAACTAACAATATAATCTTTATTATTTTAAGTTGTAATAATAAAACAAAAATACCGATTAACTATACATATAAATAAAATTGGAGTGTCTGTTTTTAATATTGAAATAACCGCTTTTTACTACATGCATATGAATATACATACGGTACACACACCAAGATAACATTTATTACAATTTTTGTCTGTCTGTTTGTTCTGGCTTATCTCTAAAATGGCTGGACCGATTTTGACGGGACATTTATTGGCAGGTAGCTTATGAAATAAGGAGTAACCTAGGCGAACCTCATATAAAACTTTACATTATTCTTTCTGAGGTTGATTACAGATATTTAAGGGAGACATACTTCAGGCATTCCAGCTTAGTCTTCAGGTTTAGTAATGCATCTGTGACCAACCATTGTCCGCGTAAAACTGCTAGTCCGCTCTGAATATAGAAATGAATGGCGTCGCCATAGCAAATTGTATGACTACTCAAACAACTTCAGAGCGGACCAGCATTTTGGCGCGGACTATACTTTTCTAAGCCATTCCAGCTTAGTCCTCAAGAGTAGTAAGGCATCTGTGACCAACCTTTGATACTACTCTAAGCTGATGAGTGGATTACAGAGGTCCATGGACGGCAGTAGCCATTTACAATCAGGTGGTAGAACCCTCTGTGGTTCGACTCCGGCGGCACCACCGCCACACACATTTCTGTTATAACAGCAGTGTAAATAACGCTGCTGTGTTCTGGTTTGAAGCATGTAGTAAGGGAGACCTACGTTTCCGAGGCGTTCCAGCTTAGTCCTCAAAGGTAGCGGCGCATCAGTGGCCAACCTCATATACAATGTGGTACTATAAATATAAACTCCAATTTATTTCCGAGGTTGATTGTTTAAGGGAGACATACTTTACTGAGGCATTCCATATTAGTCCTTATGGGTAGCGGCGTGTCTGTAGCCGACCTCAGGTAGGAACATAATCCTATCTGGGGTTGATTACAGATGTCCATGGCCAGAGCCAGAAACTGCAAGCTTGTCTGATACTCCTATATTATAAAAAGTATCTCCCTTTTCAAATCAGAACATAGCAACATTCATTATTCTTATCTTATCTGGGGTTGATTACAGATGTCCATACGGCAGTAGCCTTTCCATCAGGTGGTGCATGCTCGTCTGCTACTCCTACATTATAAAAGTGCTAAGTAACAAACCAACCTTTACTTTCCATTTCCTCTGTGTCCACACCTTTGCTGTCCATATCATCTGTGCCCTCCATACTATCAGAATCTATTTCATCAAGATCTTCCGTCTTCACTTCAGATTTTATTTCAATTTCATTATCTGAAATATATCAAATAGGAATTAATAACAGATTTCAAAAAACCGTTTTTTTAATGTTTGTTCGTGGATAAGTTCGTCGTTTATGAACCGATTTTGGAACCATTATTAGGAAAAATCTAGGGGAACTTTTAAAATCGTAGGAGCGACTAGTGCGTTTGTAAGATTTTTCATTAAGCATATTTAATGTTTTATTTATATATTATACTAGCTGACCTAGAAAACTTTGTACCGCTTTAAAATCTATCAAATATATTTCATATAAAATATAGGCTATGTTACTCGTGGATAATGTAGCTTTCGAATGGTGAAAGAATTTTCAAAATCGGTCCAGTAGTATTTGAGCCTATTCATTACAACCAAACAAACAAACGAAGTTTTCCTCTTTATAATATTATAGTGTAGATTGATATAAACGTTAGTATGTCCTCACTAAAAGGGTTAAAAATTTTTTTTTACAAAAAATACAAGTGACTTCTATGTCACTACAAAGTAAAAAACATATGACATAGAAGTCAGTTGTATTTTTTGTTACTTTTTTTACAAACAATTAATTATATAATAGCAAGTAAGTAAGGATCAGTGATAGCCTAGTGGTTAAGAAACTTGGCATATCGATCGAGGAATCCGAGGTTCAAATCCCAGGCACGCACCTATGATTTTTCAAAGTTGTGTGCATATTAGAAATTAATTATCACTTGCTTAAACGGTGAAGGAAAACATCGTGAGGAAACCTACATACCTGGGAAATTTTAAAAATTATTTTCAAAGGTATGTGAATTCTAGCAATGAGCACTTGGCTAGCTAGACTATGGCCTAATCCTTCTCCCGACTTACCTCTCTACAAAATTGGTAGCTATAAAAACCCCACAATTCACAGTTTAATGTTGAATTTAAACAACCGTCCACTGCACAATTTTGATAACTTTTTTTTGTTTCTCCATTTCTTATACAAAACTGCCAAACGCGAGTCAGAAGCAGACTGACAGTCGCGCAAGTACGCGCCCCAGTCCTCCCGAGATAACGTGTCGGTGAGCGGTGTCTATGTGTGCGTTGCTCCAGGCCGCTTTGTATGAAGATTGCCTTCTGTTAGTTCTAATTTCGTGGTAATGGGTTGATGATGATGACTTACCGGCATCCATCCTAGCTTCGAGGAAAGCCTCCTCAGACCGCAACACCTGGTGTCGGAATGCCTTCGCCTCTCGCAGACGGAGCACGCACGTCGCACATATGCACGAGTCCTTATCATCACCGTCTAAGTGGGATAGCTGTAATATATGTTTTTTGTAGTGAAAACTTCTTTAGCGGCATAACTCACTTTTTGTGATGGGTAAAGAATTATTAACTCGCGTCAGGATCACGTGACCTGATCGAAAATTTGCTACAAAATTTTGAAGTTCTAATCCAAAAACTAGACACTTGGAGCTTCAATTTCCTTTTTTTTTTAATTTCCTGTACGACCATTTCTCTCAAGGTTGCGGCCTGTTTTTATTTTTTTTGATCCCTTAATTTTTTCCAGTACTATAGTTATTTTATATTCTTGTCGCATATTATCCGATTTATTTTTTTTAAATTGTAGATATTAATGTTTTAATTAATTTATAATTTTGTTATGTATTTTTATGTGCTCTTACTTGTTCTTCTATTGCATGCCGTTTGCACCTATAAGTGAAGTGACACTTACTGCTTATATACATATAAATTGTACAATGGATTTGTCAGTGATTACTTCGTTGGTGCAACTATTAACAAATAAATAAATAAAATAAATAAATAAAATTCGTAAGACGACAAAGCAAACTGCAAAGGTCAAAATGTCTCTGTTGTCTGCATAGAAAAAATATGTCAATTACATTTTTTATTTATTATATTTTATTATTCAGGTTAGGTTTCCAAAGTTTTCACTTCTGTGGGGACTCCTGGAGTGCAACCCGTTATTTATTTTTAACCTTGAGCATTACAATTGCTTAGTGTTTTATTTTATAATACAGGAGTAGCAGACGAGCATGCAGTCCACCTGATGTAGTTAGTTACGCGCAAGGACATCTGTAATCAACCCCTGATAAGATTAGATTCCTACCTGAGGTGGACCATACATACTAATCCTGAGCACTAAATTAGAATGCCCCTGAAAAGTATGTCGCCCTTACTACACTTCAAACCAGAACACAGCAGCGCTTAACACTGCTGTTATTACAGAAATAGCTGTGGCGGTGATGTTGCTGATGAACCATGATTTTATTTATTAGAGGACAGTTAAAGAGGAGTTCAGCTGATGGCAGTGCCATCTATAGATATTTATAATCAACCTGAAATAGATAAGTCAGCCTCTAGCAGTAGCGGACTAGATGCGCCGAGAGGGGGTAACGTCGTTCAGGGAGCTTCTGGTCCTGGGGGGCCTTTAAATGTCTACAAGCTTGTAGAAGTTTGTAAAAGCTTAAAATTAGATAAACTTGTTGCACTGGGGGCCTCATTCAACTTTTCAAAGTGGTTCTTTTTGCACTTTTTAAGCATTATATAGTAGAAATCCGAAAGGACAAACCAGACTAATTGTAATCGTAAGTTTATCACAAATCCGACATTTAGAATAAAATAAATTCGACCGCACTTATTTTCATTACAAAAATTATTATTTTTTATTGTGTTATGTTTCGACTTTCTTTCTTTATCTATAGACATTAGAATACAGAATCTAATATATAAGTAATAATAACTTTAATCTTCAACATACTCACAATAAAGCCGAACACATCCACAAACATATCGGAATAGACTTCTTTGCTCCCCATCCACTCATATTCGGCGGTTAAAATCCTACACTTTTTGATTGAACGGCACGCTCTACACAAACCGGGGTCCACTATTGGCCCTTTGCCCTTCTTTGGTACCTCCGTACCTTCCATGACTCTTATAAAACATTAATTTTAGCAAAAATCAATCGAACAACTATCGATTAGTGATAAAAATAAAATTGTTGATTAAAATTGATATTGACAGTTGTGTTGTCACTGTTGTCAGTATGACAAAAGAAATACAGATAAGATATAATTATACATATACATACTCTGTGGTGGTGGTGGTAGTACAGATTATGTATACTGTTTTGTTTTTAAATAGCTGTCCTAAATCGCACGCAAAAAGCTTTCTGTAACTTCTGCTTTATAATATATTTGTTATGCCATCAGGTATTGAAAAAAAAATCATAATCCAGTTTATCTGTATATTGAAGTTTACAGAATACATCATTTTATAATGAACAACTTATTAATATTATCAGTACTTAATTATCTATTTACTTAAATAATATAATCTTATTTGTAAAGAGAAATTGAATGAGATAGGTTATCGATTTTTTTTTTATATTATAGGAGTAGCAGACGAGCATGCAGTCCACCTGACGGTAAGTGGCTACTGCCGCCCATGGACATCTGTAATCAACCCCAGATAGGATTAGACATTCCTACCTGAGGTCGGCCACAGATGCGCCGCTACCCCTGAGGACTAAGCTTGGAACGCCTCGGAAAAGTCTGTCTCCCTTACCACACCCTTCAAACCGGAACACAGCAGCGCAACACTGCTGTTATTAGGTAGAAATAGGTGTGGCGGTGGTGCCGCCGGAGTCGAACCACAAAGTGTTCTACCATCATCAAATATTTGAAATACATTTGAATCTGAAATTCTGTTTTGATTAAATAGCAGTAATTAACAAAAATGGTTAACATTTTGAAAAATCCATAGAAATCCATATTTTAATATGGTTACCCAAAGTTCACTCATCAGGCAACAGAAATAAAATTAAGTTTGCACGACCTACGACAACAATTTTTGTTTTACTTAGACAAACTTGGAATATAATAATTTTCTAACATAACATAACATTCCATTTTCATCACAACTAAGATGCAAATGGTCGTACAACCATTACGATGATACAACCACTGTGATCTCAACCTTACTTAACTTTTTAGTTAACATTTTTAACAGTTTCTTATTCTTTAATAATAAATGCAGTCCATAACTAAACTAACTTCACTTAAACCTTATCCAACAGATCAACATAGGCTGTCTTGATCAAATCCTCATCAAGCACCCCGAGTTTGGTCTGCAGGTCCTTGGCTATAGCCTGGCCTTCCTCGAGGGTCTGGTCTGGCCGTAACACCACTTCTAACTCCATGAAGTGGCCGAGGTCCTCCACTGTGTCTATGTGGACACGTGTCTGCCCGACCATGTATAGTTTTCTGAAAAAATAAGAAAATTTTCTATTGAAATATAATTATTGTCATAAAAAATTACCCATATGTTCTACACACACAAAACCAGGTGTAAAAACACCCAGACCCAGTGAAAAGACGCAGAGCAGAAAAGTTCAAATTCTTCATTTTATTTTTTTATAATATAGAAGGAGACGAGCATGCAGTCCACCTGATGGTAAGTGGCTACTGCCACCCATGGACATCTGTAATCAACCCCAGATAAGATTAGATATTCCTAAGGTCGGCCACAGATGCGCCGCTACCCCTGAGGACTAAGCTGGAATGCCTCGGAAAAGTCTGTCTCCCTTACCACACACTTCAAACCGGAACACAGTAGCGCCTAACACTGCTGTTATTAGGTAGAAATAGGTGTGGCGGTGGTGCCGCCGGAGTTGAACCACAAAGGGTTCTATAAACTTAGTATGAAACTTAGTTAAAATTTGACAGCTTCTTTTTTTTTCATGGGCATAGATTAAGCTTTCTTAAAGGGGGTCCCAAAACATAACTTATCAAGATTCTTAGTCACCTAAAAAAAATTGCAGATACTGTTGTTTCTGCCAAAAAAAAATTTTTTTTCATTTGATATCTCATAAGCGACATATTGAAAATTTTCATTCTTTCATTTCGTTTTCCTTTTGTAGATTTGTATAGAAATCTGTCGTCAGATTGGGGCACCACGGAAACAGCAGTTTGCCAGTAATTTCTAAGTAAGGTGTGCAAAAAAAATAACCCCCCTTGGAGTTCTACCTGCATGGAAAGTGACGTAAATATACTTTTTTACCTTAACCAGCTATTTTCATAGATTAGTAAAGATACTTTGCTGCCTTAAAATTGAATGAAGCCACAAATGGCTCATTAGTAAGTTCTTTTTTTGAATTCTTGACAAATAAAAACATTTTTAGAGAAAATTTACGAATAAATAACTAATACTGCGTAATTTACACAATAAACAAATGATTATTTCAAATATTTTAGGGACGGGACATTTTAGCACGGAGATGTGGCAAAACTTTTTTACGCAACTATTTCAATTCTCAAAACTGGGTACATTTTCTTGTTAGGAGTGAGTAATCTTTACTAATCTATGGCTATTTTATAGAACAAGGAGTAATTATTTAAACTAACCGTTCCTTCACCACCCTGCCTCGCACACCGAGACACTTCTTCAGCATATCATCAAGTAGCCTGGCTTTCTGGCTCTCAGTGGGATCCTTACTAAATTCCAGCAGCTCATAGTTGCACAACTTTGGTCCGTCTTGGTCATCTCGGCTGTATCTGACCAGAGTTGCTGCGGAATCTGCATAGAACCTGAAATGTTTAGAATATATTGTGTTGCTGTTGTTGTATGTAGAAATATAGTACAAGTGGTATACAAATCATAAGTGCATTTTTAAGGTGGTAGAACCCTTCGATATAGGCGCGCTCGATACAGCAGTGATAGTGGTTAAGAAATTTGGCCTCTCGATCGTGGGGGTACGAGGTTCAAATCCCCCAGGCACTTACCTCTGATTTTTCAAAAGTTATGTGCGTATTAGAAATTAATTGTCACTTGCTAAACGGTAAAGGAAAACATCGTGAGGAAATTAAAAAACTCAAATGTATGTGAAGTCTACCAATACGCACTTGGCCAGCGCGGTGGACTATGGTCTAATCCTTCTCACGCTGAGGAGACCCGTGCCCAGCAGTGGGACAGTGATGCGTTGATAATGAGAACCCTTCGATATAGGCGTTGCAATGCAACCTATTTCTGTCCAAAACCAGCAGTGTAATATTGTTAAGGTTGACAGTGGAGTATTGAGTAAATATAGGAAACAATAAAAATTGTGGTTAGTAAAAGCATCATAAAGACATTTACCGCATCTTTAACCGACCATCATTAACTTTGTAAAAAGTGTCATCTTGTTTTATCAATGTCGGCGTTCCGCCGCTTAAATCTTTAGCAATACTGCAAATTTTATCGTAATCGTGCACTTTGGCCTTTATTTCAACGTTACGCATATTTACTTTTGATTATAAAAATTAAGAAAATATTATTAATATGCTTCCACGCTATGCAACATAAACAAATATGGCAGAAAATGCAGAAATGCAAAATTTTCCCGCCATATATCAGCTGATGAGGTTTTGCGAAAAATGACAGATAAAAATAATTATGATAAAAGGAACGTATTTTTAGAATAAAGTAATACCACTACAAATATCTATAATCCTTACACTGTGGTAATACCTAAATTTTATTGTGCTTATTTTGGTAATTAATTTAATAAGACCTAAAAGGTTTATTCTATTGTAATGTTTAAAAAATATATAAAACACAATAGGTGTTTTATGGATGTATTTTAAAGACATCTTTGCTTATGAAAATATCATTCTTATGTCACTGTCAAAACTTGACAATAACATATGACATACCAAAGCAAAATTAAAACATTTCATATTGATTCGTATTGGAAATTTGCATTTTAATAATAATGGAAAATAATAGCTTAAAAACGTGGGTTTCACAACCCAATGTTTGTAGATGTTGTTTAGCAGGAAGTGGTACTTGGGACTTAACTGCGTCGCATACAAGTGCCTCAGGAAATACTGAAATATTGACTGATATGCTACAAGAATGTTTTGGAATAAGTGTTAGTTTTTTTTTAATAAGTTACCGTCGGACACTGATAACCTAGGAAAGCTTGTTTTTATTCCGCCCGAAACACAGCGCCGAGTTAGCTCTTTCACCTATTGAGAAATTTATTTTTTAAAGTCAATAAGAAACATTTAAAATTTGGCTTATTCTCGAGAAAATCTGTATCAACTTTTTTTAACTACAGTTTCATTACCATGATTCTCTATTTATTTGTCAGTCAGAATAATAACAGCTACCAAAAAATGTGTCATTTAAAATTATATCAAAATAATCTCTTATATGCAAATTATAAATTAATTAAAAAAAATATTACAATGCTCTTAGTAGAATTAAAAAAAAGACTTCCTACAGAAAACAATTACTTAAATTTGTAATTTTATGTCATATTTTTCTTAAATGCTTAATATTATTATAATTAATTACAGTTGTCCTGTGCTATGGACTATGGTGCTAGCATGTTGGCATGTGGATCCTGTGTGGAACATCTCCGGAATGCTAATTCCTTCCGGAAGAAAGTCCTAGAGGCAGATCAGCAGTTTTGTGAATACTATAAAGGTAATATAACCATATACTACTACTAATAATTTTTTTTTTTTCTAATATAAGAGTAGCAGACGAGCATGCAGTCCTCCTGATGGTAAGCTACTGCCATATGGACATCTGTAATAAACCCCAGACAGGATAAGATATTCCTACCTGAGGTTGGCCACAGATGCGCCGCTACCCCTGAGGACTAAGCTGGAATGCCTCGGAAAAGTCTTTCTCCCTTACCACACCCTTCAAACCGGAACACAGCAGCACCTAACACTGCAGTTATTAGGTAGAAATAGGTGTTTAAAAATGGTGTGTGTGAAAATGGTGGTTTAACTCCATTTATCTTCAAAAATGAACTAAAATAAATATGGAAATAGAAAAATTACTACAGTAGAGACTATATATGCTTGTACCCATTTGGAAGCCCCCAGGACCAGAGACCCCTGAGATTAATCCACCAGTAGTTCTGGGCATCATCATCAATCCATTAATGTCCCACTGCTGGGCATAACACCTCTCATAATTGAAGGATTAGGCCATAGTCCACCGCGCTGGACAAGTGCAAATTGGTAGACTCCACATATCCTTGACAGGTTTCCTCACAATGTTTTCTTTCACCGTTTAAGCAAGTGATAATTAATTTCTAATATGCACATAACTTTGAAAAGCCAGAGGTGCATGTATGGGATTTGAACCTCGGGCCTCCTGTACAAGAGGCTGAGGGCTGTATTCTGCCCTAAATGCCATAAATAATTAATAAATAAGGGAAGCTCAAAATTAGGAACAGTATAACGGAGTTATCAAAATGAATATTTGTACATTTACAGGCATTGCAAATCCTGTTGTAAAGATTGAAGATGAAGAAATACTATCAAATGTTTTGGGAGATTCACCAACTTACATGTATGGTAAGTAAGGTTTTGATGATTAGAATCCACTGTGGTTCCACTCCGGCACCACCACCACACCTATTTCTGTTATAACAGCAGTGTTATGCGCTGCTGTGTTCTGGTTTGAAGGGTGTGGTAAGACATACTTTTCGACAGTCTCCAACTTAGTTCTCAGGGATAGACCTCAGATAGAACTCTAATCTTATCCAAGGTTGATTACAGATGTCCATGGGCTGCAGTAGCCACTTTTCATCAGGATGATTAAGTAGTTCTGATGGTGAGAAAACTATCATTCGTCACTAAGGCCACTTTTTTTTTTATAATGTAAGAGTAGCAGACGAGCATGCAGTCCACCTGATGGTAAGTGGCTACTGCCGTGATGTACATCTGTAATCAACCCCAGATAAGATAAGATATTCCTACCTGAGGTTGGCCACAGATGCGCTCCTACCCCTGAGGACTAAGCTGGAACGCCTCGGAAAAGTCTGTCTCCCTTACCACACCCTTCAAACCGGAACACAGCAGCGCCTAACACTGCTGTTATTAGGTAGAAATAGGTGTGGCGGTGGTGCCGCCGGAGTCGAACCACAAAGGGAAGGTTCTACCACCTTCAAAACTTGTCCTTTTGTTAGTTTTCACAACATCGATCTTTAGCTATAAGACCTTTTCTATTGTTTTAAATTTGTATGTTTCTTTCTTATGTATATTTTATGGGTCCAAAAAACAGTATTATTATTAATACGTCGTCTTATGAAACAAAAATGTTAATATTGTTTTACCATACCAAATAATAAATTATAATGATTTTGTGGCGACTTTCCGCTACTCGTCAAGAGATGGCGCCACGAGTATTCTGAATCACGCTATGGAAGTTTTCTCAACATCTTGCATATATACAAGTACCGAACTGAGACTGTCGGAGTACGGCCGTACGGCTGCATCATCTAGCACACAGGGAGATCTCACTTTGCCAAAAAATCATAGATTAGCAAAGATTACTCACTCCTAACAAGGAAATGTAACCTTTTGACAATTGTCACTGTCAATTATTTGCGTGTTTGAAAAATAATAAAAAACATGTAGTTTTTAGATCGTTTACGAATGAAACGATATTTCTTCGCACTTTTTCTTCGACTTCGTGTCTTAACTGTGCATGTCGGCATTGTTCCGCGTAAATTACACCATGACACCCATTAAACGGCTGACAGAATTGTTAGCTGCTTAAGTCATTTGATGGCTTCCTACAGTTACAAGGCGGTGAGATATCTATACTTATGTATGCAAACAATTATTATTTACATAATATTACTAATTACAGATGACAATAAAGAAGAAAATATAAATAACTTAAATACAGAGAATATTGTATCTTCTAAAAGACGGTCACAAAGAATTAGACAAGGACAGACGACTAATATTACAGCGAAAAGAAAGAGAAAGAAGATAGCTAATAATAAGAAGATAGCTAATAATTGTGATTCTGAATATTTGAAACAGTTGTCAAATAAAAGTAATATTTTTATTGGACATGAGAATCATAATGATAAAAATATAAGTACTGTAAATGAAGATTCTATAGGCTGTTTAAATGATGAGGAATTTAAAAATGTTGAAATTTGTATTGAAGGTGGGTTATTCATATATTTTTATATAGCTTATTGTTATTACGTATTTTAGATGTTTTATTATATTAAGTAGTATTTTCAGCACTTATATATGTCATATGGCCATTATTCTCATTATCATTATCACAAAAAAATCTGAACATTTAGCATAAAAATTGTGTTTTTTTATGCGCAATTTTAGTTCCATAAGATTTTATGTGGCTGGATATAACGCCATCTAGTGACAAGTAGACAGAAACGACATAATTATTCAAAACATTTCTCAATATTTCTAAGCTAATGTGATACAGGAAAAGCAACAATTATGCATTTTTAATTATTGTTACGAAGTTATGTTTGGAAACCTAATAACAAAATTTTATTTCAGGCCTACGACATGTAAAGCAAGTATCTGAACGCAAACGAGTGATCTTAACCTGTGATATAGTTTTAAACGACACAACAGCTTGTCCATTCAGACACCACAAAAGTTGGTTTCAGTGCTTTTTCTGTTCTCAAGATTTTATGGAAATCAATTTATTACGGCACCATACGTTGGAATCACATCCTAAAATCGACGAGGAATTAAAAAAAATAAAACGTTATCCCCGTTCCCTTCAAATTGACATTTCAGAGCTAAAATGCCGCGAATGTGAAACGTCATTAACAGATGTTGATGCAATGACCCGCCATTTTGAAATTATCCACAATAAAGTTATTTATAAAGAATGTATAGCCGATTACAAAGTAAATACTAGTCCGTACACATGTCATATTTGCGAACGAGAATTCCACGTTTTTAGAACCCTAACCACACATTTGAACGAACATTACGCGAACTGTATTTGCGATGTTTGTGGCAAGTCGTTCTTAAACTCGAAAAGACTTAAAGTACACAAACGGACACACGAAAATGGTACTTATCCGTGTGTGGAGTGTGGTAAGGTACTCAAAACTAAGATTTCTAAAGCAAATCATATGGAAAGCGCGCATTCGAAACGCGTTATGAAATGTCAAATATGTTTCTTACCAATGAAACATTATAATGATCGAATAAAACACATGTCTGAGGCGCATAACATAACACACAAGTTTAAATGCTCTATTTGTAGCCGGGAGTATAATATTAAGCATTATTTAGCCACGCATATGCGTCAAACGCATGGGCATAAGAATAAGAAGTGTTTGGAGTGTGGTATGGCCTTCATAACTAACCATGGGTTGAAAAAACATATGCTACGGCATTCTGGGGAAAAGCCGTATACGTGTGGGATATGCTCGAAGTCATATGTTAGGAGTTATACGTTGAGGGAGCATATGAGAATACATAATAATGAAAGAAAGACATGAATAAGTAATATAAGAGATAAATATACATGGCTGTCTATAATAAATATCTATTTAATGAATACATGTAGTTTTATTAGACTTTTTATTATTGTTTAACAATAGGAATCATTGTTAAACGACATAGAGGGGACAGATGCAGATGTTGGATACTTAGGCCGTCCCCCCACCACGACCGGTTTTCCTGGTATAGTCCGCGCCAAACTGCTAGTCCGCTCTGAAGTTGTTGCCAGCAGGTGTAGTCATACAATTTGCTATGGCGACGCGATTCATTTCTATATTTAGAGCGGACTAGCAGTTTTACTTCATTTTCCACCATTTTATGATAATATTAGATAAGCGTTTTATTTATTAGAACTATCTATTCATATATTCTATTCAGCTTATAAATTTAATGCTTGCTGGTAAGGTTAGTCCCAGTGTGATTCACATACTTTATGGCGCAAATATATGTGCGTTAAAAAAAAAAGGACGGTGGTATTCGACCGATTGCTGTGGGTTGCACCTTACGTCGCCTGGCTTCCAAAATTTGATGCAGTTTTATCAGACCATGTATAGCTGAAAAGTTATCACCCGTTCAGTTAGGTTTTGGAAGCCAGGGAGGTTGTGAGGCTGCAGTCCACGCAGCTAGAACCTTTTTGATGAAAGACAGAGGAGACGTGTTTTTAAAGCTGGATATAAAAAACGCGTTTAATTCAGTAGACAGGATCACTTTGCTGGATCAAATAAAACAAAATGCTCCATCTATTTACCCCTTTCTTTGGCAATGTTATGGTTCTCCCACAAAATTAATGTACAAACATCATGCTTTTGAGTCATCTGTTGGTTGTCAGCAAGGTGATCCTCTTGGTCCAGCAATCTTTAGTTTGGCTATTCATCCCATTATATCAAAATTAAATTCAAAATTTAACGTTTGGTATTTAGACTATGGTAGTCTAGGAGGTGATACAGAAACTGTTTTTACAGATTTTCAAGAGGTTTTAGATAAATTCAGCGATATTGGTCTAGACGTAAATTTTTCTAAATGTGAACTTTTCGTTTCAGATACAAAATCTTTATATGAAAAAAAATATATTATTGAACGATTTAAAACTTTGGCTCCTAATATCAAAATTTTAGATAAGAATTCTTTACATCTCCTAGGCTCACCAATATTTCCTGAGTCAATACCTTCATTTATCCAAAATCATATTCAAAATTATAATGAATCTTCAGATCGTTTACGTAAAATTAATTCACACATGGCTCTTTTCATTATTCGTTTTTGCTTATTTGTCCCTAAATTTACATATCTTTTGAGAAGTACACCCTTTTGGAAATTTAATGATATTTGTTTAAAATTAGATGACATCATAATGAAAACTCTTTCATCGGTTCTAAATTGTAATATGAATGAACGCGCTTGGACCCAGGCCTCATTGCCCATTAGGCACGGAGGCTTGGGTATACGCAAAATTTCTAGTGTTGCTCTACCAGCTTTTTTATCTTCAGTCCATAAAACCCAAAATTTAACTTCTAACGTTTTGTCCAAAATTTTTGAGGAACCAACGATTACATTTATGGATGAAGCTAAAGATGCTTGGTTACAGGCTGGACCAAATCTAAAATTTCCGGTTCATCTAAATTTACAGAAACTTTGGGACGAACCTCTCTGCATACTTGTGCAAAATCAACTTCTCGATTCTGCGCATGATATTGCAGAGAGGGCTCGTCTCCTTGCTGTAGCAGAGCAAGAATCGGGATTTTGGCTACAGGCATATCCTTCGGGTAATTTAGGTACACTTTTAGATAACTTAACGTTATCAATTTGTACATGTTTGCGCCTGGGGGTAAAGACCGTTGAACGCCATCGCTGTCATTGCGGCGCTGACGTCGATGTGTTTGGACACCATGGACTTTCTTGTCAGCGCAGTGCTGGTCGCTTATCGCGTCATGCTTCCATCAACGACGTCATTCGTCGGGCTTTTGTCACCGTCAACGTGCCGGCTTGTTTAGAGCCGAATGGTCTCGCACGTGACGATGGCAAGCGGCCCGATGGTATGACGTTAATACCCTGGAAGAGGGGGAGGATGCTAGTGTGGGATGCTACGTGTGTCGACACACTGGCTCCTTCTCACCTCCAGGCGTCTTCCTCTGGCGCGGGGGCGGCGGCTACAGCTGCTGAAAGCACCAAACGTCGTAAATATATTAGTTTATGCAATAACTATATATTTGTGGCGTTTGGTGTTGAAACTTTGAGTCCATGGGGTCCGGATGCTTGGCAGCTGTTTAAACAGCTGTCAACTCGTTTGGTCGACATCTCTGGGGACCCGAGAGCTGGCATACATTTCGCTCAAACGATTGGTATAGCAATCCAGAGAGGAAATGCTGCCAGCGTCTTGGGAACCTTGCCAAAAGACAGTGATGGTGACAATTTTTTATGGTAGTGTTTTTGTTTTTATATTTTTGTTTTTCATTTTTGTATATATGTAAATTTTGTAAATAAGTTGTTTTATATTTATAGTTTAATTTATTTCTTTTAATTTTCTTTTAATTTTAAGTTTAATTATAATTGGCTACTTGACACTTTTTGGGAAACTGTTTTAATTAATTCATATACGTATTATGTATGCCTTTCATTGATCATTTTTTCGAAAAAAGGGCTATTTATTAATAAAAAACATATTTTTATTACGGTAAACGGAACGTTACGCCAAAACAGGCGGTCAAGTGTCATTTCGTAGCGTGACGTCAACACATTGAAAATATAGAAATAAACTTCGACGCTACACATACTTCAGGGGAAATCTTGGGTATAATTTAACTTTTATTAGTACAATTGCAAGAATGTCAAATTACAAGGCGTGTGCAGTGACGATGTGTTCAAGTACGATCGCTAAATATCCTAACAAATTTGCTTATACAAGTTCCTAAACCCAAGTCTCATAAACGTTAAAGAACTTGCAGATTCTTATATGTTTAAATCCTCTGTTTGCAAGCAATGACATTTTATACTATTTATGTAAGATTATTGAGAAAAAGGAATAAATTTAGTAACTCTCGAGTGATTCGTCAATTCCAAATCATTGGAACGGGACGTAATCAAAACAAAACAGCAAGTGGAAGTATTCACATATATTTAATATAATATATAGATGTCCATGATAAGAATAGAAGAGAATTATAAGACGTCTATGAGAATTTTATTTTAAGGGCCCATTCTCTAATTAATAGGACACAATTAAAATATTTCATGACTGTGTTATTATTGCTTGTGCATGTGCACTGATTAACTTACAGGACTGTATAATTAAAAATACATGATTTGCTAATATTAGTATTTTATTAACCGATTTCTTTGTTTATTTGGTTTATATGGTTCTATTAGTGAGTACACACAGTAGAACTGTTGTATATATTTATCATATGTTACAGTTACAATAATTACTACAGATCACCTAAGCTAAATTTTTGTGCTGCTTGCGTGTCTGCTTTTCTTCATTACTAAAATTATTTTCCGTAACAAATGGATATATATTTTTATCACTGTCATTTTCAGAATTAAATTGCAATGCAATAATAGGAACTGTATGGTCACTTTTCTTCCTTCATCTTGTTGGGTAGGTTACGCAAGTAAAGAAGTACTATTTCCCGTATACTTTACTTTATGTATTTCAGACTGGTGCCCACTTTCGAAACTTTTGGCTCCTCACTTCTAGGCAGGACAGTCATCACATTTTCATTTTCATTGATGTACCTTGTGTTCAGGACAACTTTTACTTTTCATGAAACACAAACTTGCCTTCCTCTCAAACTGCACATACTAACTTCGTCACTAACGTCGTCACTATACGGGAAGATCTGTAAATATAAATATAACCAATTAATAACCTTAAAACAGTTCACATAAGAATATAAGTATATTTAAAAAAATCTTAATAATCACTTGAAGACAACCTTTCTTCTGTCTGAAGTCAGTTAAGAAATGTTTTAATTGTCCGATATGATTAAAAGTAAATATAAAGAATGTTTTACTTACGTTGTTTATTTGATATTTCCATAGGTTATCTCACGGAAGTTTTTGTATCCATTTTGATTTATTGCACTGCATATATGGAGATTCTTTAAGCAGGTTCACGCTATCAGCTTTAATATAGTATGGCTTCATTTCGGTTCACAACATATTATAAATTCAACCAACTCTAACAGCAAACCTGAGCAAACGATTTAATTATTATTTGTCTTGTTTTGTTTCGATGTAGTGACGTCACATGACATTTGAGGCAGCACTGTCGCCGTTTTGGGATTTAAAATCCACAGATTAAAAATCGAAAATTTCTTTTTAAAAATTAAAATACTTAGAACGTATTAAAAAATAAACGAAATACTGCATAATTTATGTTTACTTATAAGCTATCATATCCAACATATTTCATATTTTATTGTTATAACTGTCAAGTACCCAATTGTAAATATTAATGTTTTTTCGAATTAATAAATGCTAATTACTTAACCTAATATTAGAACCGTGTTTGTCGTTAATAATAGCACAATAACATTTTTCCTCATTACATTGAACTAACATATAAAAATCAATTCCAACCTTTCGATATGGATTTTATTAGAATATTTTTATATTAACTGCTACTCAATAATAGATGGCGCTAATTAATATTAAAAAGTACAGAAAATGGGTAACATGTATAAGCGCCATCTATAGGAAAACGAGCTTAATTATAATTACGACTACTTAAACAGATTTTCTACTAGATGGCGTTATTTACAGTAAAATTATAAAGTTGGCTATTCATGAGAATTCATATTATTTAAATTGAATTTTTAACATATCAATATTCATTGATTTAAATTCTACATTTTTACGACTTTAATGAAGTAAACGTTAAACGTAGAAACTTAAAAATCTATTTAGAATCATATATCACTATCCGGACGAATAGAAACGCCGATGTCAATCACTCGAAAAAAAAAAACAAAAATAACATGGCCGACACGACAGTAGACGCCAAATCGTGAAGCAATTGTTATTGTCGTATTTTTGTAGATTAGTTGTATTTATATAAGTTAAACAATGTCGATAACTAGTTTAAGTCCGGAGAAGGACCTGTGTCGGTGTTGTCACGCCGAGGGGTCCTTCGATGACCTTGCACAGCCGTATTTTCACGATGGCAGAGAAGAAGTATATTCCGATATGATTAAAGATAGTTTTAATATAGAGGTGAGTTTTACGCTGTTATTTATCGCAGAACAACCCTCAACTTATTGTGTAACAAGTATCAAACGATTATTCAGTTCATCTGATGGTAACTGGTGGCAACTCTTTATTTAGTACTTGAAAACCTTCGATCATATATAACATAGAAGTATCAAACGAGTTGTCAGTCCATCTGATGGTAACTGCCGCCCATGGACATCTGATCAACTCCAGATAGGATAAGCTACCTGAGATTGGCCACGGATGCTTTTTCTTCCCCTGAATACTAAGCTGGAACGCTTCATATAAATGTCTCTCCTTTACCACATCATTTAAACCAGGTTATTATTGTACCATATATAAAGCTGTGGATTTAGTAAATATACAAATAAATGTTGTTATATGTTACAAATAATGTGGAGAGAGTGTCTAAGTTGAACCACCATGGATTCTAGTACTATATATCTAGGGTTGATTACAGATGTCCTTACCGTGGCTACTTCATCAAGTGGTCGCTGGTTGCTTGTTTTTCTATATAATAAAATTTCTATTAACAAGCAGTGGTGGTGGTTAAGAATCTCGGCCTCTTGATCGAGGGGTCCGTGGGTCAAATCCCAGAAATAAACCTAGAAATTAATTCTCAATTGCTTAAACTGGGATAAAAAACATTGTGAGGGAATCTGAATACCTGCAAAATAGTAAAAAATGTTTTCAAATGTTTGTGGACTCTACCAATACGCACTTGACCAGCACGGTGGACTATGGCCTAATCCTTCTCATTTAGAGAGGAGACCCGTACCCAGCAGTGGGACAGTAATGGGTTGATGATGATGATATAATAAAAAACACTATGTTCCATTAGGTTAGTCCGGTGCCAGGCCAGTTATGTGTAGTCACATACAAAATATGCAAACACTGCATCCAGAGGGTCCGGGATGCGTTCCTCTTCCGGAAACAGGTTCAGACGTGCGAGGAGAAGTTTATGGACCTCTACAATAGGAGCGTTAGTCAATTAAAAGGTTTGTAACAAAATATCTTATATATAAAATTCTCGTGTCACAATGTTAGTTACCGTACTCCTTCGAAACGGCTTTACCGATTTTTACCAAATTTTATATGCATATTCAGTAGGCCTGAGAATCGGCTACTATCTATTTTTCATCCCATAAGTGATAAGGGTTTTTCACCCTTAACATTTTTTTATTTATGTGGCAAAACAATGTTTGCCGGGTCAGCTAGTATATTTATCAATGATGACTATTGGCTGTCTTTTTATCATTGTTTTTGAATGTGTGTATTTTTTTTATAATATAGGAGTAGCTGACGAGCATGCAGTCCACCTGATGGTAAGGCTACTACCGCTCATAGGCACCTGTAGTCAACCCCAGATAGGACAGGATATTCCTACCTGAGGTTGGCTTCAGATGCGCCGCTATCACTGAGGACTAAGCTGGAACGCCGCGGAAAAGTATGTCTCCCTTACCACACCCTTCAAACCAGAAGACAGCAGTGCCTAACACTGCTGTTATTAGATAGAAATAGGTGTGGCGGAAGCAGAAGCGTTCAAGCTTAGTCCTCAGGGATAGGGGCGCATCTGTGGCCGACCTCAGGTAGGAATATCTAATCCTGCCTGGGGTCGATGAGCAGCAGTAGCCACTTACCATCAGGTGGACTGCATGCTCGTCTGCTACTCCTATATTATAAAAAAAATGGGCAGCAGTAGCCAGTATCGTCAGATAGCCTGCATTGCCACTTGCCACTATAATTTTGTAAAAAAAATGAAATCTATTTTTTTTACAAAATTATATTATTTTGGCGCAAATATTGTTCAAGGCTATGTAAAATATATTTATAACTCTGATTCACAATTTGACTATTTATACAGCTGTAAAAATTGTAAAAATATATAACTTTACTGTTTCAGGTTTAGGTTTAAAAACAGTTGTTAAAGAGGAACTCAGTGAAACAATAGGTATGTACGAAGAATAATGTTTGTTAAATAAAATTAATTGCATTGTTTAATTTATTGTTTGATTTGTTACATACATCTTGATACGAAAAATAATGATTTTATTACACAGTTTTTATAAAATAATAAAAATCAATACACAATCTATATTTTTCTTTTGTGCTGTTTTATAAAAAAATTTAATAAAATGACTTTAAATAAAATTTTATTAATTTTGTTCTATAATTTTTTTTACATTTATTTTACTATTTTTAATTCAATCAGTCTATATTTTGATAGATATTTTCTTTTTTATTTAAAATAAAAAACATTTGAAATACTTTCGATTTTCGATTCCAAATGATTGGTTTAGTTCAAAACTTTTCAAAAATAAGCTATTAGATGCTAAACGCTATAAACGCATCTACACTCACGGCCCCACACTAGGATTCCCTGTATCGTGGGTGCCATGGACGTACACAAAGACGAATACACAAAAATTCAGACCCAAAACTGACTGACTATTTTTATTTTTTTATCTTTTAAACAGATATCTAAATTCTTTGTCTGTGTGGCCGGGGATCGAACACGGAACGTTTTATGATTACTTACGTACGTATTATATATTTATGTAATTATTATTTATTTTGTTAAACAGACATGAAAGATGACTATTCACCAATACACGACTATGAGGACGAAGATTACGATATGAAATATGAAATTGAAGGTATGTTTCTCTCATTATGTTTTTACTAAATATACATGTTGTATTCTTTTATGTTGTGCTAAGTATACATGTTGCATTCATAAAATATTATTTCATTGAATAACACTGGTCCTTTATCCACTAAGACGATATATTTGTAGAGAAGATATTCGTATGGGCGTAAAAACAGAAATCCTTATTAAATCTCACATTTACAGATGATCTACTATGGTGTCTTAAGTGATATTAATTTTAGTCCTTCAATCTCTACAGTAGACCCTTTATGGTCTTAAATAAGATTAATTCAAGTCCCCCAATCTTATAGCAGACCCACTATTATTTAGGTCCTCCAATCTTATAGCAGACCCACTATTATTTGGGTCCTCCAATCTTTATAACAGTACCCCTATGGTCTTAAATAAGAATAATTTAAGTTCCCCAATCTTATAGCAGACCCACTATTATTTGGGTCCTCCAATATTTATAACAGTACCCCTATGGTCTTAAATAAGATTAATTTAAGTCCCCGAATCTTACAGCAGACCCACTATTATTTAAGTCCTCCAATCTTTATAACAGTACCCCTATGGTCTTAAATAAGAATAATTTAAGTTCCCCAATCTTATAGCAGACCCACTATTATTTAAGTCCTCCAATCTTTATAACAGTACCCCTATGGTCTTAAATAAGAATAATTTAAGTCCTCCAATCTTTATAACAGTACCCCTATGGCCTTAAATAAGATTAATTTAAGTCCCCGAATCTTACAGGAGACCCACTATTATTTAAGTCCTCCAATCTTTATAACAGTACCCCTATGGTCTTAAATAAGAATAATTTAAGTCCTCCAATCTTTACAACAGACCCCCTATGGTCTTAAAAAAGAATAATTTAAGTCCCTCAATGGTTACAGCAGACCCCCTTTGGTCTTAAATAATAATAATTTTAGTACAACAATCTTTGTTATAGATATGCTATACTCTTAAATCTAAATAGTTAGTCCTCCAATTTTTACAGCGACCCAATGGTCTTAAATAAGACTAATTTAAGTCTCTCAATCTTTGCAGCGGAACCTAGCCCAACGATACGAGAATCAAAAAAGACCAAAGCGAAAAGTAAGAGCACAGTAAAAACTAAAACCAAGAAGGTGAAAGAAGGAAAAACGCGGAAGATAAAAGAAGAAGGGAGGGGAGAGGACGCTCCAGAGGCATCGGAGACTAAGAAACCGAAAGGTAGGTGTTACTTCTTAATTGTTCTTTTTAGTGTAGAGGGTGGTAGAGCCCTTTGTGGTTCGACTCCGGCGGCACCACCGCCACACCTATTTCTGTTATAACAGCAGTGTTAAGCTGCTGTGTTCTGGTTTGAAGTGTGTGGCAAGGGAGACACTTATCCGGGGCGTTCCAGCTTAGTCCTCAGGGATAGTAACGCATCTGCGGTCAATTTTAGTCCGGAATATTATCTCATCTAGGGTTGATTACCAATATTCATAGGCGGCAGTAGCCACCTTTTTTTATAATATAGGAGTAGCAGACGAGCATGCCACCTGTCCACCTGGTAAGTGGCTACTGCCGCCCATGGACATCTGTAATCAACCCCAACCAATGATTAGATATTCCTACCTGAGGTCGGCCACAGATGCGCCGCTACCCCTGAGGACTAAGCTGGAACGCCTCGGAAAAGTCTGTCTCCCTTACCACACCCTTCAAACCGGAACACAGCAGCGCCTAACACTGCTGTTATAACGTAGAAATAGGAGTGGCGGTGGTGCCGCCGGAGTCGAACCACAAAGGGTTCTACCACCTTCAATGTCTATGGACGACAGTAGCCACTTACCATCAGGTGGACTGAATGGTTGTTTGCTTTTGTTTGCAATGTTATGAATAAAAGTAAGTAGGTGTTTGTCTAGCAGTGAGCTATAAAGGATTGAATAGAGATGTACAGTGTTATGTTGTATATCTAGATATAAGGGTAGCTAAGGACATAGAATAAGCGTTGACTTTTTGAAGTTATCTTTGAGAACTATCCGACAACTAAGTTTTAATTTTAAGATTTTTTTCCTTCGCCTAATGCGGGTGACTGTATTCTTTTAATAAATTCGGAAAAAATAAGCGTATAAACGTCAAATAAAATGAAAATTGATTAAAAAATGACTATTAATTAAGAGTTTAGTAAGTAAATTCGATTTTCGTTATATTTGTGACCTCTGTGCAACCATAACGCGATGAATCCTATGGGAAATATAGAAGCCGGAGTGTAGAAATGTCACTTCACACAAACACACACACACACACACACACACACACACACACACACACACACACACACACACACACACACACACACACACACACACGCAAACACGCACACACACACACACACGCACACACACACACACGCACACACACACACACGCACACACATACACACCACGCGCAAACTTGATGCTCTGGCTCCAAATATGTATTGCGTTTGATCTCGGCCACCATCGATATTTCACCTTTGTGATAGATCAATCGAACGGAGATTTGAAGACTACGAATTTTTTTCAAAAATCGCTAAATTTTAAATGGACAAAAATAAAAGTTTTGAGGAAACCGTACCATAGGATCTTTAACTTATTTCGTCGATACCGCTTTTAGGAATAATTATTGTCTAGCGCCCCCCAAGGGTTGAAAATATAATAATTTTCTATAACAAATCTATAATTAAGATGGTATTAAAGAGGCTCTATTTTCACCCAGAAACACGAGGCGTTGTAAAACGTCGGCCTCCACACTCAAAAAAAAGGGTAATAATTAAATAAATAAATTAAACTATCGCCCCTAAACCATTTCGACGTCCCCTGATTTTCATTGGACCATTCGCCGCCCCGATTAACCCTGTACCGCCCACAACGAAGCGCTATCACCCATTTGCGAAGAAAGTAGACGATATCACGGAACTTTCTGGAACTTACCCGAATATACAATATCACGGAACTTCCTGGAACTTCCACGAAAAAAGCCGAAGACGAAGACGCCGAACTGAACTGTGTTTTTCTGTCTTCAGGCTGGAGCAAGTTCAGACTCCGCCCAGAGGATTACAGGAAAGAGGACGGCACGTACTACTGTTCACATTGCGACAAGAACTATTTGAGACTCCTCTCACTGCGTTATCACTTGAAGACGAAACACTACAAGATGCCTCGTTTTGTCTGCGACGTTTGTAAGGAAGAGTTCATGACGCTAGCTCGGTTTACGTCACATAAGCTAGATGTGCATGGGATTGACGATAGGGTGAAATGCAATGCTTGTAAGGGTGCGTTCAACACGAGGATTCAGTTGCGAAAACACTTGAACAATTACCACATGATGGGACAGAAGCATAAGTGCGAACATTGTAAATACGAATCGTTCAGCTACGAAGGCCTCTATAAACACATGTTTAAACACAAATCGGTGAAAGACCATCACTGTAGGTTCTGTCGGAAGTCGTTCTTGAGGAAGGCTAACTTGGATCTACACGAACGGATACATACGGGCGATAGGAGGAAGGTTTGTAAGGTGTGCGGACAGGCGTTCGTGCAAAAAGCCAGTTTGAACTACCACATGGCGAAGTATCATCCTGAAGTGAATTTCTAGGGGACGAACATTGGTGGATATGAGGACGTTTTAGTGCTTTTTTCAGTGTTAGTCAGGCATAGAACTCACAGAGCGTTATTCTTCGTAACGTGTATGAATAAATAGTAGCTTTTGTAAGCGACTTATTATGCGGAAGTCAATACTAATGAAAATAATTGTTCTGAGTGATTTATTCGGCATCGCAGAGCGTAAATTACTGAAGATAGAAGCAAGTAAATCAGATAACTGATTCCTTTTATAACTTAGGGTCCACTAAGTAAGGATTTTTGCTGCTTCACCCCTAAGGGGTCAAATAGTTGTTGAAAGTTTGTTTGAAAGCTTGCCAATTTTGAAGCAAGCTCCATGGAACTTAGTTTTGGTTGATTGATTAGAAATAATGTAACAATTATTTTACCGTTTTAAATATATCCCCGTAGGGTTAATTTTTCAAAAAACGGTGGAATATGGGTTAAATTATTTCTAACTAGAAAGCCAAATACAAAATTTCTTCCCGTCCTACGGTGTACGCAACTGTAACGGCTACGTAATCGTAATTTGATACAAAAGCTATTCCGCGAAAAAAAATGCTCCGTGAGTTCTCACTCTAAGTTGATGTGTTACACTGGTAACACACAATATTGACACAAGCTGAACATTTATTAAGTAACAAATATTTATCGAGAATTGTATTAAATGTAAATAAATTGAATTTTATTAGAAAAATTGGTCAAGTGTGAGAGCTACTCGCCTAGAGGTGGTTACGTAATACGGAGTATTTTTTTCATTTGAAAGTTTTTCAAAATTTTAAATTTGGTGACCAATCAATATACATTGTAAATGTCATTTTGTTTCATAAAAAAATGAATTTGCTAATAACTTCAATACAACACCATCTGTATCTACTATTCTATGTATAAAACAAATGTCTTATATATAAAATTCTCGTGTCACAATGTTAGTTACCGTACTCCTCCGAAACGGCTTTACCCTATTTTCACCAAATTTTATATGCATATTCAGTAGGTCTGCGAATCGGCTACTATCTATTTTTCATATCCCTATAAGGGTTGTACACCCTTAACATTTTTTTATTTATACGGCAACACAACGTTTGCTGGGT
This sequence comes from Epargyreus clarus clarus, assembly GCA_014595695.2. Classification (NCBI taxonomy): domain Eukaryota; kingdom Metazoa; phylum Arthropoda; class Insecta; order Lepidoptera; family Hesperiidae; genus Epargyreus; species Epargyreus clarus. The sequence goes on from JACTTY020000078.1 coordinate 1,726,325, forward strand.
CAGCTAGTATTCTATAAATGTGACCTCAATCAGAATAATTCATATGTTTACAATCCCTAATAAAAGTTATAAGATTTTATTTATACGACACAACTGTAACATCACAATTTTTACACGACATATGAGCCAATGTTTTATATTTTATGATCGCATAGTCCGCGCCATACTGCTAGTCCGCTCTGATGTTCCGAGCAGGTGTAGTCATACAATTTGCTATGGCGACGCGATTCATTTCTGTATTCAGAACGGACTAGCAGTTTTACGTGGACTATACAAGATTCCATTGCGTGATTTCGGAATTTTTATTGTATAAATTATAATTATTTTTTAAATATTGATTGATTAAAAATTATATTTTATATTTATTACTTACTTTAAATCTAACTTTTGTAAAGTTAACATCACAATATATAACACTTAGTGTGTTTGTTTTAATAATTTTGAAACATTAAATATTATAATCGTGTATTGTTATCGGTTCTTGATAATTGTTTAAAATTTTAAATTAAGCGGACCATTCAAAGTGGGGTAAAATCGAGTTCAAAGATTCCGTTACATACATACATAGATTTAATCCAAGCTAATAAAAGCGCGTAAAAAAAACATCACATCCACAATTATAAATATAAAATATACAATATTTTGAAGAAAAAGTATAACTTAAGTGATATATAAGTTTATGAAAATTAATTATTAAAACTGTATTTAACTAAGAAGTCACGCAGTTTGGATCTCATTATAGAAATAAATATCGTTTGCAGTTTTAAATAAATATAATATTGTTATTATAGGTTATATTTTTGTTATTATATGATTTATATTTAAAATAAACTTTTTCAATTGTACTTACTCGTGTTTTATTATTTTTTTAGTCTATAAAACTAGTAACACTAATGCTAGTAGAATTATTCAAGAATTACATAAGAAGAATTTTAAATAAATCTAACGTCCTCTTTCCCCTCTAATGTTAGGTAGACATTGGAATATGTTATTTGTTGAAGAAATCTTAAATGTTAATCAATAAAATAATATTGATCATTTTCTTTGTGGTAAAATGAAAAAAATATAGAAATTTTGCCAATGTTAGAAAATAATGAAAATTATTTTGTTGATTAGCATTTAAGATTTATTTAATAAATAATTGTTTTTTGTCGACAAACATAATTTAATTTTTTTGGTTCTTCTAATAAGATATACCTACGATGCAAAATAGTTTTAAGAGTGGCGATATTTCTACACATTCACATAATTTTTGATCCATCAATTATTATTTGGCGTGCGGTGTCCACGTCTTTCGTATAATTTATTTTCTACTTTTTAGTCCTTTACAAAAAGGAGAATATTTTAAATTAAGTTATAATGTGCCTGTAACCATTTCATATACTGAAAATAATTAGTGCGTATTATTTATAATAATCGAAAAAGTATTCCCATTGATATACTCAAAACATTCGTATTTTCTGAAGATTTTCCTGTTGAAAATAAGATCGACACTCTCGAAGATCCTAAACCGAATGTAGCTGAACCGAAGAGTTACCAAGATCGACAGCTCAGCGAGTCTTTCTGTTCTAGGCGTGACGAGCGAACAGACTTACACGACGGCATACGAAGACGGCATGAAAGTGTACACTTGTAAGCTATGCTCACGGGTCTACAAACGCAAGGACAGCATCACACAACACTATAAACATGTTCATCTGAAACAACGGCCCAAGTTACGATCGTGTTACCTATGTCTGGAGAAAGTGCCGGGTCATTTAAGAGCGTTCCACTTAGAGAAGGTCCACAGTATACCAGCCCCGACTTGCAATGTCTGTGAGAAGAAGTTTGCCTACCCGTTCCAGGTGTTACGTCATCAGCAGACGTTCCACATGGGGGAGAGGGCGTTTGTATGTCCAACGTGTAGCATGACGTTCGCCTCGAGGAAGAATCTCAGTCAGCATCTAATGAAGCATTCGACGGTGCGGAACTTTAAGTGTGATTTGTGTCAAGAAGCGTTTAAGTTGAGGAAGCATTTGACTCAGCATCTCAAAGTGCATGCGAAGAGGGTTGAAAAGGCTTAATTTGTCTATTACTCTACAAATAATATTGAATGGAGTTTTAAATAAATTAATAGTACCTGGATGGCTAAGCTTTGATCGGTATTTTTTTAAATGACTAGTTCTAGAAATTAAACCTAGGTAGATCAATTTATCGTCCCCGAAACCCCCTGCATATTAAATTTCATGAAAATCTGAGGTATTCCCGGAGCGCCATGACATGGGGTTTTTAAAAAAAAGTGCAAAAAGGGCTCTACTCCATCACCGACGATGCATTGCTCTGGTGTTGCAAATGCCCATAGCCGACGATGACTGCTTTTCATCAGGCAGCCCGTCTGTCTGTAGGAAGAAGTTCGCGTACTTATTCTAGGTGTTGCGTCATCAGCAGACCTTGCACATGGGGGAGAGGGCGTTTGTATGTCCAACGTGCAGCATGACGTTCGCGCCGAGGAAGAATCTCAGTCAGCATCTAATGAAGCATTCGACGGTGCGGAACTTTAAGTGTGATTTGTGTCAAGAGGCGTTTAAGTTGAGGAAGCACTTGACCCAGCATCTTAGGGTGCATGCGAAGAGGGTTGAAAAGGCCTAGGTTTTGGGAGTATACCAGCAGAGAGGTCACCTAACTGGCCTGATGCGCAAAGGAATCCTGATTTGATCCTCGGTCATAAAGATATGAATGAATTTGAATATCTGTTCTGGGTCTGGGTGTTTGTGTATTCGTCTTTATGTGTGTCCATGGCACCCACGACACCTATAGAATCCTAGTTCCAGGGGCTGTGAGTGTAGAAAGTGTCGTTTATTTCTTAAATAATGTATAAAGCGCTGCGAATAAATTTAGTATTTTTTATTTTGTCTTTAAAATGCTCAGAAATTTAATTTAAGGGATATTTTCAAATTAACCCTAATTCGTGTATTTTATATTGTTGTAATTAAATATTTAGTACATTAATATTTAATTGTTATCAATTACAGAATTCGATCCTAATTATCAAATTTTAACTGATATATGAAATTGAAAATAATATGAAATAATGTATATGTGTAACTTGGTTTACGGACAAAAAAAAATGTGTTAAAAATATTTATTTTTCCATTAATGTTTTACTTAGGCACTATATTGTACATTATAAAATATTTATTATTCTAATATAACTTCGTATTCGTATATAATGGATAAAGATATTTATAAACATGAACACAATTGTTTAAGTAATATAAGTATTTATTTGCTAGTTTTATTATACGTGGATCAAAGCAAAGCCTTTGATAACAAGCCTTTTAATACAGAATATTTTAATTTTGTATTAACGAAAATTAAAATAAACCATTTAGATATTAACTCTTAAATGGGAAAGGTATATAAATTAACCTCACAAATTTAATGTTATGTAATGATTTAATAACGGGATACTTCAAGGATCATTTCTAGGTCCAGTATTAATGTAAATATAATTCGTATTTTAGTGTGAAATCTCTGTATCGATCTATATTGAAGTAGCATGGTAGAATATTTTTCGAGACTTACTCAGTTTTCGGGAAAAATCATAGACAGTAGTGGGATCTATTTGTAATTACTGTTATAAATAATTTTGACAATATATTTGATTGAGCATGGATTTACCATAGATTTTCTCATTACGTCATTACTCTGTCTCTTCTCACTGAAACGTTGCTAATTGAAGTAGAAAATGTATTATACTATAATAGAAGCAGAATATAATCATGAAGATACTTTTGCAGTAAGACAACTGTAAAATAAAGTTGAGCTTCTTCAAGCTTCAATATAGTGAATTATTTATTTGAAATACAAATTCTTCTTGTCGGAGTACAAACTGCCTATCCTTATAATTCTAGTGGCGCCATCTACTTCCAGTTTCAATGTAAGCAACGCCATCTATTGATAGAGTGCTGTGTTACACTCATGTAAGCTTTGCGGAAGTCAACGCAATACCATGAAATATGACGAAGATACGTTGAAGCGAAATGAGGAGGAAATGTGAACTTTGACCGTCTGTTTTTGTTTTAGGCAAGCCACAGGAGGACGAACACTATACGCTCACGCGCGAGGCGGACGGCACAGAGTGTTACACGTGTAACACGTGCCAGCGGGCGTTCAAGAATAAGATGTGCTTCAAGCAACATTACAACCACGTGCATTTGCAATTACGACCCAAATTGAGAGGGTGTTATTTGTGCGATGAGAAAGTCCCAGGGCACTTGAGAGCGTTTCATCTAGAAAAGATGCACGGGATACCGCCGCCGACGTGTAACGCTTGTGGGAAGAAGTTTGCCTTTCCATTCGAAGTGCTGCGGCACCAGAAGATCTATCATATGGGCGAGAAGAAGTTTGTCTGTGACGTCTGTAACATGACGTTCGCGAGGCGGAATAATCTAAGGCAGCATCTAGTGAAGCACTCGACTGTAAGGAGCTTTAAGTGCGATTATTGTAATGAGGCGTTCAAGTGGAGGAAGCACCTCGCTAGGCATGTGCTGTTGCATATGAAAAGGCAGAACTGATACTAAAATATATATAATTTAAATAAAATTATGAAGTATGATGGAAAGAGTTAGTTAATTTGAATTGAAAGAATAAAAAGGCGTTTAAGTGAAGGAAACATCTTGCTGGGCATGTGCTGTTGCATATGAAAAGGTAGAACTGATATTTTAAAAAATAATTTAATGAAAATATGAAGAATATAATTGAAATGAAAATAGTAAATTAATTTGATTTGAAAAAAGTAAAAACTCTAAGTGGAGGAAATATCCCGCGCTAGGTATTTGCTGTTGGTATGAAAACGCAGAATTGATACTTTAATACAAATATAATTTAAATGAAAATATGAAAATACTGTGACGTAAAGAGTGAATTAATTCGAATTAAAAAACCAAAAAGGCGTTTAAGTGGAGAAAGCAAGCTGTTGAATATAAAAAGGCAAAAATGATACTAAAATATACATCATTTAAATTAAAATGTGAAACTACTGTGAAATATGAAAAGAGTGAGTTAATTTGAATTGAAAGAAGTAAGTTGAAAAAGAAGAGATTGAATACGAAGTAAAAGAGATGAAAATGTAATGAAATTTGAAGTAATAAAAACAACGAGGAAGATATAATGATTAAATTAAAAGACTATTAAAATAATGAAGGCGTTGAATTGATTTTAAATGTGATTGAAATGAAATGTAATAAAAAGTGAACAAGAAAATACTAAAAATGTGTTTAAAACTGATGTTTTTAAACAGTTTCAAGTAGAATTATGAATGTAATGGAAGTTGTTTTACATACAATAGTGTCAGAGAAACTCGAAGAAATGGTACACAAACTTTAAAAGTTATTTTTTTATAAACAATGAAATATTTATACTCGTACTCCGGTCACAATCTATAGAGTCTGTATTTTATTTAGCGAATAGTTAAAACATTAAATGCGGTTAAAAGAGTGAAACAGATTTCAACTAATAGCGTTGTTTCTGTGACACGACAGATGGCGCCACACGTGTCAATTTGAATAATGGAAACACCTTGCATATAGAAAATATACGAACTAAGCTTAATGGTCATTGCCTGGTCGTAACATTGCCTGAATCAAACTTGAAGTTTGAAACATCTAGCAGTCATATACCGGTTCCGACCTAACTTTCTATTAGCGAACTAAGCTGAATAAGTATAGGTAAATAAATTAGTATAAGAAAACTATAAGTATAAGACTTTGCAGGCGCGATCGCAGCGTAGGATTTCGGTTGTCATAGGGATAATCTGGGTAACTTAGATTACTTTTTCCCAATTTGCAACTTTAGTATTTATTGTAAAATCCTGCATACCCTCTCCGCTACTACCGCGGTAGAGAGGAAACCATGCAGGGTTCCCACGAAAACAAAACTGAACAAGTGTGAGTCGGGTTCGACGGTCATGACATCTGTGGGACCATTCCCGAGACTTATCGCATATTCGATTGTAAATGAAAAGAGGCACTAGACGATCTCAATAAAGACAAACATTTGCATGACGTAGCGTATACAATAGAAGAACTGAGACTGAGCTGGCATCTTTTTGTTTTAGGCAAGCGCGAAGAGGGGAACTATACGCTAACAACAGAAGCGGACGGCACAGAGTGTTACACGTGCAACGTATGCCAGAAGACGTACAAGAACCGTCCGTGCTTCAAACAGCACTACAACCACGTACATCTGAACCTCCGACCGAAGTTGATCGGCTGTTACTACTGTGATGTGAAAGTACCGCCGCATTTGCGAGCGTTCCACTTAGAAGAGATGCACGGGATACCGGCGCCGACGTGTAACGCCTGTGGGAAGAAGTTCGCGCGGCCGTGCGAGGTGTTACGTCACCAGCAGATCTTCCACATGGGCGAGAGGAAGCATGTGTGTGACGTGTGCGATATGACGTTCGCGAGGCGCAACAGCTTGCGGCAACACGTGATTAAACACTCGAATGTGAGGAATTTTAAGTGTGATTACTGTGAGAAGGCGTTTAAGTGGCGGAAGCACCTTCGTCGGCATGTCATGTTGCATATGAAGCGGCAGAATTGAGTAATTTATGTAAAAGTTGAATAATAACATAATGTTAAGTGAATAAAATAATACTTGAAATGAATAACATGGAGTTCAAGTTAAATACCATGTTACTTAAAATAGAATAACACGGGATATCTGATAAATAACACAGGATTTGAGGTGTATAACACGGCACATGGAATTTACGAGTAAAATAACATGTTAATTGAACTAGAATAACACGGGAATTGAGTTGAATAACATGTTTCTTGAGGTCGAATAACACTTGAGAATAACACGGAATTTGATATGAATAACACTAGATTTCAAGTAAATAGTTCGTCAAGCAGACGGCTCAGAGTGTCACACATACAACGACGTGAAAGTACTGCATATTTTAAAAGAGTACCACTTAGAAGAGATGCACGGTATACCAGCGCCGACGTGTAACGCCTGTGGGAACAAGTTCGCGCGACCATGCGAGGTGTTACGTCACCAGCAGATCTTCCACATGGGCGAGAGGAAGCATGTGTGTGACGTGTGCGATATGACGTTCGCGAGGCGCAACAGCTTGCGGCAACATGTGATTAAACACTCGAATGTGAGGAATTTTAAGTGTGATTACTGTGAGAAGGCGTTTAAGTGGCGGAAGCATCTGCGTAGACATGTCATGCTGCATATGAAGCGGCAGAATTGAATACATTGGTAATAAAAGTGGATAATAACATTACGTGAATAACATAACACTTGAAACGAATAGCACGGAACGTACTGAATAACATATTACTTGAATTATAATAATAACACGGATTACTGATAAGTAAGACAGGACTTGACAATAATACGTGATTTTAAGTGAATTGAAGTAAATAAGGCAGGAGAATGCGAATAACATGGGACGAGATTTGAATAACATGTTATTTGAGGTATAATGACACGAGACTTGTGAATAACACATTTTGAATAATACGTTGCTTGTGGTCCATAACATTACACTCGTCACAAATTAAAAAGAAATTTATAGGAAACCATGCGTTTTGGATGTCTAAATAATTCGTGAAATAAAAGATAAAATAAATATAGATCAAAAAACTAAAAAACACGCTTTTATGATAAAATCAACCAAAAAGTAGAAAATAATTTTCAATCTAGGAATCAATTAAGGAACAGTAAATTTTATAATTGTGGAAAAAGTGTGGGGTGCTTTTCAAAAATTGATAAGTGGAGCACTCACACCACGCTTTTTTCACAATTATACGATTTATTGTTCCTTAATTGATTCCTAGATTGAAAATTATTTTCTACTTTTTGGTTGATTTTATCATAAAAGCGTGTTTTTTAGTTTTTTGAACTATATTTATTTTATAAATTTTTAGTATTTGTTGTTATAGCGACCATCATTATGCATCGTCTATAAAAAATCAAGTGTCTATCTATTACGGTTTAAGGGATAAAGTGAGTCACAGGGCACTCACGAACAGACAGCGGAGGGTTTTGTTTTATCCTTTTAGTACGGAATCCTAAAAATCATTCTAAAAGATGGCATTATAGATATGTTTCAATACATTTGAGTTATAGGGAAATAACATTATTATTTCTCATAGCTAAAAATCAATCTAGTAACTTTGCTCCATAAGGCGCTTTCTCTCCCCTCGAAAATCGTTAATCCTGAGGAGGATCCTAACGTTTTTTATTCCACTAAAATATTTTTATATTTAAATTTATGTGACATTGAATTAAACGTCACAAATAAATAGACAATAGTAAAATTATTCATAGAGAAAAAGAATAAATTAAAATAAACTTTTTCTTTACATTTATATAAACTAACATTAAGGTGTTTCGCTCACAAAGAAGGATTATCTTTTCCATAAAATAATATTATTCAATAATATTACAGTATACTTTGGAGCAAATAGGGCTAAAGACATATATAAATTTTATTTTATGTACACATTTTTTTAACGTCAATAATTATAATCCATTATTTTCAAGGTATTGGTCGAGTAACTTTATTTCAACATATATTTTCATTATTATTTATAAATTTATAGATATTTCATTATTTTTATGTATACATTTTGAAGTTTACACAAAATCTAAAGTAGTAAAAAAATTGTAATAAGGATTTTGTAAATATAAATTAAGATTTATGTAATAGTCTATTTTCTAAGAGACATCATGATAAATATTTAAATAAAATACATTCGTAAATAATAATTATTATTTAGTAAAATATTACAGTTATGTTTATTGTAAAATGGTTAATATTATTCGTGGTATTATTCTTTCAATTAAAATTTATTTATTAAAATTAGTGTCGTTTTTTATTTTTAATTATGTTTTAAAATTTTATTTATTTTAGAATTTTTGCTACGAAATTGTTTTAAATTTTTTTTTTATTTCAAGATTGTGTTATGATAAATTAAATGTTACAAAATTTATATACAAAATTAATGCGATTGACTACCGGCCATCTAAATATATATAACTCAAAGGTGACTGACTGACATAGTGATCTATAAACGCACAGCCCAAACCACTGGACGGATCAGGTTGAAATTTGGCATGCAGGTAGATGTCATGACGTAGGCATCCGCTAAGAATGGATATTGGTAAATTCTACCCCCAAGGGGATAAAATAGAGGATGAAAATATTACTTCGTAACGCGAGCGAAATTTTATAAGCAACAAAGTAACCATGTAAACAGTAACCCAGTTGTATTAATTAAATAAAAAAAAACTGTTGGAATCTAGTAGGATCTCGTACTATAAGAAATAGATATAAATATTATATTAGATGTACATAATTATATTTCGTGTAAAATACTTATTAGCTCCTAAAATATTAATATTAAATAATAATGTAATGTTATTTGACTATTCCAGTAATATTTAAATAAAATAATAGTCGTTTATACGTATTGTTTTCATTTATTGTCCGTAATAACTTTGTAAGGAAATCTACATACATATAATATGTATAAGAGTTTTCTGTAGTGTTGTAAAGGCAAGTGAAGTCTACCAATACGCACTTGGCCAGCGCGGTGGACTATGGCCTAATCCTTCTCATTATGAGAGGAGACCCGTGCCCAGCAGTGGGACAGTAATGGGTTGATGATTGACTCTTTTTTGTAACGAAAAATAAATGTAAATGACGATTTTGCACTTATACCTTTAAACTGAGGTACTGTGGCTACTCGTTAAGAGATGGCGCCACGAGTATTCTGAATCACGCTATCGAAGTTTTCTCAACATCTGGCATACATACAAGCTTCGAACTGAGACTGTCGGAGCACGGCCGCTCCCCGGGCATGGTCACCTAGCACACAGGGAGGTCTCCCGTTGCTAAAGTACCTTGTATATTTGTTGCTATGCATACATAAAATATAAATATCATAATATTTAAAAGATGGTAGAGCCAGCATGGTTAAAAAAGGATTGAAATGGGGCATGGGCGGGGCAGTAGCCACGTATCATCAGGTAGACTGCAGTTTGCTACTTTCATATTATAAAATAAACTTTAGGTTTCTTTTCTTTTTTAACTTTAGGTTAAATCTTTACTTTTAAAGGTGTTAGACGTGACTAAAAAGGTTCTACCTCTGTGGGTCGACTGAAGAGGCACAACCGTGATCACCTATTTCTGCCTAATAACAGCAGTGTCAAGCGTTGCTGTGTTCTGGTTTGAAGGGTGTGGTAAGAGACAGACCAGGCCTCTTAACTCATTTTTCAGAGGTAGAAACGCATCTGTGTCCAACTTCAGATAGGAAGCTAATGACATATGTCTCTAGACAGCAGTAGCCATTGATGAGATGGACAGATGGACAGTATGTATTTTTTTATAATATAGGAGTAGCAGACGAGCACTCCTCCTGATGGTAAGTGGCTACTACCGCACGTGGACATCTGTAATGAACATCAGTCAGGATTAGGTATTCCTACCTGTACCCTTACCAGGAGTTTTTACGTTTCGACAAATATGACGGTTTTGGTATTTGTTTACGTATTTGCCCATACAAATTCCAATCAGCGCCCCTAGCGGATCGTACCCATCATACCGCGCGATAAGGAACTTCGTTCAAAAAAAATCATTAGTAAATGTTTACTTTAATAGGTAAAAAAGAAGAGTTCCACCTGACAACAGAGGCGGATGGTACGCCGACCTACACGTGTAAGGTCTGCGAGCGGACCTTCAAGAAACGGAACCACTTCAGTCAGCACCACAGGCATGTGCACCTCAAGCTACGACCTAAGTTCCGGAGTTGCTACCTTTGTAAGGAGAAAGTGCCGGGTATGTATGATCCCCCCTTTTTAACACGCTTTTATTAGTTTGGGTTGTATCTATTTCATCATCAACCCATTATTGCCCCACTGCTGGGCACGGGTCTCCTCTCAGAATGAGAAGGATTAGGCCATAGTCCACCGCGCTGGACAAGTGTGTACTGGTAGACTTCACATACCTTTGAAATTTTTTCTTTATAAATGTCTCAGGTATGCAGATATGTATGTATGTAACTGAATCATTGAGCTCAATTTTCACCCGTTTTTAAAAAGCTTGATAAATTTTAAACTTTGCACACGTATCAAGGACCGATGTCAATGCAATAATTTGATAACAGTTTCCCACTATCCCATTATATTAATTAATCCCCCAATTTATGAGTTAGTCACAGACTAATAAATGAGAAATGAATAATAGTTAAAAAAAAAAAAAAAAAAAAAACACGCTTTTATTGCTGATCGAACTAAAAACTAGAAATAAATCAATCAATCATAATGAATCGTCACATAATAAAATTTAAATTATTAAAATAATAATTCAATTCAGAGTAAAAAGCGTGAGGTGCATTTTACTGTGGTTCATAACTATTCTCTCTTAGATAATTGCCAATAGAATGATTGTAACATTTAAAATATCAAATACCCCACGCTTTTTACTCTGAATTGAATTGTTATTACCACGCTTTTATTTTTATTAGCTTGACCTGTAGGTATGTAACGGAATCTTTGAACTCGATTTTTACCCACTTTGAACGGTCCGATTAATTTAAAATTTTGAACACTTATCAAGAACCGATGATATTACACAATGTTAATAATTTTGTTCTATTATCCTAATCAGAATTAATGATTTTTATTAAGCGATTTTAGCGTGAATTTAAGTTTTTAAACTATAATTTATTATAATATAGTAATAGACGAGCATGCAGTCCACCTGATGGTAAGTGGCTACTGCTGTATGGATATCTGTCAATCCCAGATAAGATTAGAGTTCTACCTGAGATCGGCCTCAGATGCGCCGCTACCCGTGAGGACTAAGCTGGAACGCCTCGGAAAAGTATGTTTCCCTTACCACATCCTTCAAATCAGAACACAACAGCGCTTAACACTGCTGTTATAACAGAAATAGGTGTGGCGGCGGTGCCGCTGGAGTCGAACCACAGAGTTCTACCACCTTCAACCTCATCTTGTTCCATAATCATGTTTTGTTCATTAAAACATATTTGCACCTATAATTGTAATGACACTTACCTCTTTTCTCTGTATTTATGATTGTTATTTTTATTCGGTGTACATTATGTTGGTGATTGTTATATATTGGCCTTAATCACCATAGTTAGGCATTCGCCTTATACAAAATTATGAAGAAGACATCCGATCCTGCACCGCCGCCGTGCCGTGGGAAAGCTGACTCCGCACCACCGCTCCGTTTCCACTGTATAGTCCCGAACGTGGGAATTCACTCTGGGTGCTAACATTGCCCCAGCAAGTCACTTAGGATAGTTAGTTATAATTTAGGTTAGATTTAATCCAAAGCTTGTAATATTCGGTTTTGATTAAATACATATATATAAGTAATTCGGTCTTTCTGTATCCTGGCTGCTGCATCCCGACGCATTATATAACTTGATCATGAATTAATAAATAAATAAATATGTGAATTGTTGTCAGGTCATATGCGCAGTTTTCATATGGAGGAAGCGCATGGTCGCCCGGCGCCGAGATGTGGTGCCTGTGGGAAGAAATTTGCATATCCTTTCCAGGTAATTTTATAATATACTAGCTGACCCGGAAAAGTTTGTACCGCCTCAAAATCTATTTATCAAATATATTTCATATAAAATATAGATTATGTTACTCGTGGATAATGTAGCTTTCGAATGGTGAAAAATTTTTTAAAATCGGTCCAGTAGTTTTTGAGCCTATTCATTACAATCAAACAAACAAAGTTTTCCTCTTTATAATATTAGTGTAGATATACAGTATATCGCGTCCACAACTCCATATGCTTGATGTTTGCTGCTTACTCCAAAATATTAAAAACGTAGCTGTATGCGATCTCAGGTAGGAATCTAATCTAATCTGGGGTTGTAAGATTTCCAGGGTCGGCTGTAGCCACTTACCATCCCGACTAGCTGGCAAGCTGGCATCCTCATAAGCGACTTACATATTCATTGGCGTAATAGTGGCGGAGCGATCAGCATGCCGGTCTGACGCGCAAAGGGTCCCGGGTTCGATCCCTGGCCAGACAGATATCTGATGAAGTTAGATATCTGTTCTGGGTCTGGGTGTTTGTGTATTCGTCCTTGTGTGTGTCCATGGCGCCCAGGGTACAGGGAATCCTAGTGTGGGGCTGTGAGTGTAGAAAGCGTTTATTGTCTAAGCTCGTCGGCAGCCCGCGGCGGAAAACTAAATGAGGCCCCCAGACTAAGAAGTTGATCTGAAGGTGGTAGAACCCTTTGTGGTTCGACTCCGGCGGCACCACCGCCACACCTATTTCTGGCTCATAACAGCAGTGTTAAGCGCTGCTGTGTTCTGGTTTGAAGGGTGTGGTAAGGGAGACATACTTTTCCGAGGCGTTCCAGCTTAGTCCTCAGGGGTAGCGGCGCATCTGTGGCCGAGCTCAGGTAGGAATATCTAATCCTATCTGGGGTTGATTACAGATGTCCATGGGCGGCAGTAGCCAGTTACCATCAGGTGGACTGCATGCTCGTCTGCTACTCCTATATCATATAAAAAAATACAAGCTTTTCCAAATGTCTACGGGTACCTGAGCTCCCCTCTTCCCTTTATCCATTACTTTCTATTACAAAAAAAATAACATAACTCATTATATTTCCAGGTGTTGCAACATCAAAAAAACTTTCACATGGGCGAAAAGAAATTCGCATGTGCTAACTGTAACCTGACATTTTCGACTAAAAGTAAATTGACTCGACACGAAACTGTCCATTCGCCAAGTAGGCCCTTCAAATGTGCGTTTTGTGATGCAGCGTTCAAATGGAAGAAGAACTTACAAACACACATAATGATGCATTTGGATGACAGGCGGCATGTGTGTACGGTGTGCGAGGTTGCCTTCGTGCAACAGTCGAGTTTGAAGTGGCACATCAAGAAGCAGCATCCGGATATGGTTTGAAACTCTTTGGAGGGATAAAATTCCAAAAATTCCCGTAAATTCCCGGTGTCAAAAATTTCCAGTACTAAAAATTCCCAATTCAAACTTACACAAGTGCTCCGTAGATACCAAAACAACAAAATTCCCAAAATAAAAAATCTGAAAAAAAAATTGCCTAAAATTAAAAAGTCCTGAAATTTCACTCCCAAAAATTATTTTAAAATAATACGATTCCTAAATTAGGAAGAAAATAACAAATTTTATTTAGTTCTATAGCACATATTATCAGTTTGATAGCCTTTAAATCAACCAATTCTAAAATCCAAATCAATATGATTTTTTAAATCAAAATTAAAATTCTCTATGAAGAATATGAGATTTCTCAAAATACCACACAACTTAATTACAATTACAATAATGTATTTTGTGATGCTGCCTTCAAGTGGAAGAAGAACTTACAGACACACATAATGATGCATTTGGATGATAGGAGACATGTGTGTACGGTGTGCGAGGTTGCCTTCGTGCAACAGTCGAGCTTGAAGTGGCACATCAAGAAGCAGCATCCGGATATGGTATAAATTTGAAAACAAAATTCCCAAAATAAAAATATAAATTCCCACGACGAAAAATTCCCGGTATAAAAAAATCCCTAGTCGAAGTTCCCTAGGAAAGGTCCCCCTTAAATGCCAAAACGACAAAATTCCCAAAATTAAAATTTACCAAAATTAAAAATTTCCAAATCTACACTTCCATAATGAAAGTTCTCCATAAAATGGATTATAAAAAAAACCATTTTCAAAATTAGGGTAAATATAATAATCTTTTGTTCGAAATCACATACTATCAACAAAAACAATATATTTTCTCAAAATAATAATCCTCTATGACAAGTATAAGATTTTTTAAAATACTGATTTACGCAATTGAAAGTAAATAATCTATTTTGTGATGCGACCTTCAAGTGGAAGAAGAACTTACAGACACACATAATGATGCATTTGGATGATAGGCGGCATGTGTGTACGGTGTGCGAGGTTGCCTTCGTGCAACAGTCGAGCTTGAAGTGGCACATCAAGAAGCAGCATCCGGATATGGTGCGATGTTAAAAACAAAATTCCCAAAAATTCCCGATATGAAAAATTCCCGGTCAGAAACAATCCCTAGTAGGAGTTCGCCTGAAAATTGTCCCTTAGATGCCAAAACCACGAAATTCCTAATTAAAAAAAACCTAAAAAATGCTGGGCAAAATTTTCAAAAATTCCCGGTAAAAAATTCCTGATATGAAAAATTCCCAAGTGTCTTAATCTTAGAAAGTGCCTCTTGGAAGCCAAAACGACAAAATTTCCCAAATTACAATTGAGCAAAAATAAAATGAAAGTTCCCCATTTTGGAAGAGAATGATTTTGAAATGTACTTTACATTTCAAAATCATTCTCTTCCAAAATTACGAAGGAAATAATACATTTTAATTTTTTTCAGAATCACATATTGTCACTATGACAGCCGCTAAATCAACCAATTCCAAAAACACGTTTTCTCAAATTAAAATATTAATTCTCTACAGACATGCTTGAAATGGCATATCGAGAAACAGCATCCGGATATGGTGTTAGGGGCTTGAGATGCCAAAACGACGAAATTCCCAAAAAAAAAACGCAAAATCAGAATTTACTTTATTAAAAATTCCCAAAATTACACTCATGAAATGACACTTCCGCATTAAATAAATTTTAAAATTATACAATATTAAAATTAGAAGAAAATAACAATTTTTCATTTTGTTCTAAATCACATATAACCATGGCTGCCTTTAAATTAAACATGTCTAAGAAAGGTATAAGATTTCCTAAACGCCCCAAAGCCAAAAGGTCAATTCTCTAATCCAGGGGTTCCCAAAGAGTGCGCCGCGGCGCCCTGGTGCGCCGTAGAAAGTAAAGAGGGGCGCCGTGAGTCGATCCTCTAATCATTGGACACCACAAATATTGGCGTTTTGGTCATCGATTCAAAATGAATATCCAAATTTAACATCCAAAGCATTAAAAAATTTCATTCCGTTTGCAACATCATATCTATGTGAAGCTGGGTTTTCAGATGTAGCTGTGATAAAGAACAAATATCGGATCAATGTGGAGCAAGAAATGAGAATAGCAGTGTCAAGTGATATTCCCCGCTTTGAAAAACTGCGCGGAGATCACTTGGCTCACCCTTCACATTGATTTGACTGAATAAATATCGTATTTTATTTTTGTTATCCTCAAGTCTTTCTTGTTGTTTGCCGTTTAAATTATTTTATAATAACGTATTGTACAATTTCATATTGTGGTGTTTTAATTTCGTTTCGATCAACCTAAGGTAACTACTATTATTGTAGTTACCTATTTCTTTCGACTGTCTTCTTCAAATAGTTAGCTAGGACAGGGCACAGGGCGCCGTGAAAGAATATTAAACTTGTAACTGCGCCGCGGGTTACAAAAGATTGGGAACCCCTGCTCTAATCAATAAAAATATTAATAAAAAATCCTTAATCGATAAATTTCCAGTGTCTATTTCCAAATTGCAAGTTTCCCAGGAAACGGATAATATCCTAAATTACGCGCATTTTTCTGAATTTTAATTTTCAAAAAAAATTGAAAGTAAAAAATATTTTAATAAATTACATTAAATTTAAATTTGTGTTAAAAATAACATTTAAAAAAATGATGTTCTATTTTTAATTGGAAATAGGCATATGAAATGTAAATTTGAGTTATGTTAAGAATTTTAAACAATATTTTAGGGTGTTGTAAATATAAAACCACTATTAATTTCAAAATGTATTTATTTGTTCACTATGTACATATTATAAATTTAACATTGTTCTGTTACGTATTTATCGTCAGGTATCTATGTGAAAATGTGAAATTTTTTATGTGAAAATGACGTTAAATTTGTTAAAAATGTATAAAATTGATACACTGTTCTGTTATTGTTTATTTAAAAAAAATACTAACTATTGAATTTGGTGCTATTTAATCTTTATGTATAATACGCGCGCGAGTTTTAACGCATTTATTTAACATGTGAATTTGAAATAGAAATGTACCATTTTGTTACTTTTTCTTTACTTTGCCTTTTATATTGTATCATTACGATGTCAGTTCTCTATCCATAGATGGCGCTGCCTCTATTTTAATGAAAATTAAAGCAAATGGTACGATAAAAACGTAATATATTTTCCAAAATCATTAATATTTACAATAATTCATCTTTATTCACATATTTATGATACTTCCTTTACAAAATTCATTGCAAAATCAGATGATATTTTATAACCCAAAGCAAGACTGCATATTCCAAAAATATAAAAATAGAAAAAGTATTTAAGTGTTGTAAATTATCAATAACCAGCAATTATGTAACATAGATTAGTAAAGATTACTCACTCCTAACAAGAAAACGTACCCAGTTTTGAGAATTGAAATATTTACGTAAAAAAGTTTTGCCATGTCTCCGTGCTAAAATGTCCCTAAAATATTTGAAATAATTATTTAATTATTACGTAAATTACGCAGTATTAGTTATTTATTCGTAAATTTTCTCTAAAAATGTTTTTATTTGTCAAGAATTCAAAAAAAGAACTTACTAAAATAAGCCGGTTGTGGCTTCATTCAATTTCAAGGCGGCGAAGTGTCTTTACTAATTTATGTTATGTAATCTATACATGAATTAGTGTGGTGTGACTGTAACACTATACTAATCTACTCGCACTTGTATTATAAATGTATATAAAACTATTTTTGTTTTATGCAGCAATTGTATAATTTTTGTGTTATATAATATACTCGTGTTTTATTTTAATTATATTTCAAATTATTCTGAAGAAAGGACATTATGCTGAGAGACTTGAGTTTGTAAAATATATATAAATTACTGTTTATAACATAATAACTGTGTCATTTTCTTCATAATGTTACTATCTGTTCATATTTTTAAAGCCTTATTTTTTTTGTCACGTAAATAGAAAAATGAATTAAATAAAAACGTAGTTTTAGTGTATATTTTTAAAACTAGCACTATGGAAAATGCAATAACTTTTATCTAGGAAATGGTAACATGTAAGTCATAGGTATAATATAATTTTAAATAAATTCATATTCTTTTCAACATCTTTTATTTAAATCCTATATTCAATTTATGTATGAGGATGCACTCCACCTGATGGTAAGTGCCTACTATCGTCCATGGACATCTGTAATCAACCCCAGATAAGAAGATATTTCTACCTGAGGTCGGCCACAAATGCGCCGCTACCCTAAAGGACTAAGCTGGAACGCCTCGGAAAAGTATGTCTCCTTACCACACCCTTCAAACCAGAACACAGCAGCGCCTAACACTGCTGTTATTAGGCACAACCCATTTGTATCAACATTATATAGTACTACCTGAAGTAGATGTACGTTATTTTCCTTGAGAACTAAGATGCAACACTTTTTTTATTCCGAGGGGGAAACCAAAAGGTACCCGGTGCTGTGGGAGCGACGCAGGGTTATGTGGGACTCTTACCGCACTAAACTCCCTCCTGTGGCCGTCCTCGGCGTTGCGTAGGGGACTTTTTTATAATTATACCTAAACGATGAGGCAGGCGGGCTACCTGATGGAAAGTAGTCACCGTCGCCTATGGACATTTGCAACACCAGAGGAGTCGCCAATGCATCGCCGGCTTTGGAGGAGAGCTCTTTTTACACCTTTTTTGAAGAACCCCATGTCATAGATCCCAACGGAATGCAACCGGAGTCCTCTTAGCGCAGTGCCCCGTCGGGCTCCACCCTGGTGAGCTTGACGCTCGCCACACCGTCGTGCACGACGGTATGCGAGTGGTCGCATACCGTACATCCATCCGCCATCCTTCCCGGGGTCGCTGGCCGGGCGGTTTGAGCTCCCACTCTTGCCATCCGCAACGCCGGAAGCCCCCTTTTAGTCGCCTCTTACGACAGGCAGAGAATGGAGACACCGTAGCCCTATTCTGGTCCCGGAATTACAGGGACACCGCGCCAGTGGGCTTCCTTCGCGGACATGACTATGTCGCAGAAGGTGATCATGCCGTCCCAGGCTTCGCTGCGCTGAGCCATCGCCCCAACGATGGCCGGCGGAGACAGATCCGGTCCCACTTTTTCGACGAGGCGCTGCGAATCCCGCGCGGGGCAGTACTGCAGCGTGTGCTGTGCGGAATCCTCGTCGTTCCCACAATGATGGCATTGGGCCGTCTCTTCCCTCCCTATCCTATTCAGATACTCATCGAAACAAGACCACCTATAAATTTTGCAATACACCCTTCTAACTATTCTACCCACACACGTTTCACTTGCGTCCTATTGTTACACAGATCTTTATTGAAAGGTTCATTAAAATGTATTTTATTATGGACAGTCGGTTCATTAAAATGTATTTTATTATGGACAGTCGGTTCATTAAAATGTATTTTATTATGAACAGTCAGCGACCTCTGGTTGTCAAAGCTCTTATCACAAG
Source organism: Epargyreus clarus clarus (assembly GCA_014595695.2). Classification (NCBI taxonomy): domain Eukaryota; kingdom Metazoa; phylum Arthropoda; class Insecta; order Lepidoptera; family Hesperiidae; genus Epargyreus; species Epargyreus clarus. The sequence goes on from JACTTY020000078.1 coordinate 1,745,784, forward strand.
TCTGACACTTCAACACCAGTACCTTAGCGCCGTGTACTTTAGCTTCATGTTTATTTTTTATGACATAATCCGAGAATTTCTCGCCACAGAACCCGCATTTACTTCTCTGACTTGAACAAATGTGTACTGCTCTTTCATGGGCCTTTTTCTTAACGTGTGTGTCGAATTCCTTTGCACAAAAATCACAATTGAAGACACCTGTTTGATGTCTATAAGAGTGCGTCATTAGAGTTCGTTTTGTAACAAAACTGGCACCGCATACATGACAAACGTAATTGTTACAATGTAAGTTCATATGCTCGAGTAATACTTTGAAGTTATTCGTTTCTTTACTGCAATAAACACATCGTAGCAACCCATCCCCGAACCTAAATGGTACTAAATGTGATTTAATATCGCTATGGAGCTGCCTGTTATGTTTTGTTATTAAATGGTTTATTAAATCTTCAATTTCTCTGATGTTCGCATCGCAAATCGTGCACTTTAAGTCTGTTATGTCTAGTTTGACGACGAAATTGACCATCGGTGAACCTTTTAGATAATTGGTCTTGGTTTCGTCGTCGTGATCTTTAATCGTGTGTTGTTTCAGGTCAGCTGGGTTTTCGTAACAACTCGTACAAAAGCAACACGTGTAACCAAAGCTTACTTTTCTGTGGATGGGCGTAGCGTTCGAATAAAGCAAGATTTCTTTAATATTATGCTGATGTTTATCACTATCAGCATTTTTACGTTTTATGAGCTTGATTTTTTTCTTCGGTTCTGCAGGAATTTCTATTTCTATTAACCTATTGTTCTTCTTTGCTCTGACTTTCGGTTTTCTTCCTGTAACAAACAAAATAATAATAAAAATTTCTGACGCAAGTTAATATTATAAAACTCCTTACTTATAGGACTTGCAACCTACCTTGAGTTGATTGATTTGCTAAGATTTATCTATTAATATCTACCGTAGGTACCACTTCCTTCAAACCAAAACACAACAGCGCTTATCAGGAGGCACAGCCTTTAACCGCGATGCGTTCTACCATCTATAGAAGGCTATGATTTTTTTATTTTTATCAGAATCTTCTTTATCTATGTATCAGAACAATCTCTTTATTGAGATATTTAATTTTTCCAAAGTTAAAATGTTTAGGAATTAATCTAAAAGATGATCCATTTATTATTACTAAAATAAATTAACCTTACTGGCTACAAATTATTTCAGTTATCATGTTTGTTAAATAATGTCAAAATTATACCAATTTCAATAACTTACATTATCCTGAGATACAAACACAAAATTATAAAGGGATACTTTAGAATTACAATATATAATTTAATTCAATACAGACATTAAAAGTAAAAAAAGAAATTACGAGTGACTTTAGAGGCTAATCTATAAAAAAACTAAATTATCTTTTTGAATATTCTGTGAGATGAGGTTATGTAGTAAAGGAAACAGTCTTGAGCGTTGTATTTAATTTTTAATAGTAAAACGCATTTTAGCAATAGCTGATGCGGCTACTCGATAACAGATGGCACCACTTATTTCTAAGAACGGAGTTACTTCTACGTTATAGTTTCTCAATCATTGTAAATAATAATATGCAGAATTATTCAATTACATAAATAATTTCGTAAATTATTATTAGACATTCGTAATAGTATGTTAAATATTGACAACAAATTAATATGGTCGTTAAAATTTCACTTCTTCGTATTAATATTATGATGGTCAGTGGCGTCCCATTCTCTCATCATTATCTCGGTGACATTTTTAAATTATTACCTATTATAATACCAATGTAAAAGTCAATACTCTAGTTTTTTAATTAATCAAAATTTTCAGTTTACTTAATTCATTAGAGAACTTGTTTGAGAAACATTGAGTTAGGGTACTTATTTTTGAATATTTACATCTTGCCTTTATATAAGAATCAGCAAACGGTAATGCAGTCCAGCTGCTGTTAAGTCATTGCCGTTACTAGACATCTCTAACCAACCAATAGAACAGGAATTCCGCCTCTTCCAAAACAACTCTATTTTATTATCTTGCCTTATTTTATAAACAAATATCAGGGCTACATTTATACTTCAGTCTTAATTAATACCACGGGTGAACTAAGAGAGATATTTCATCCTTTTTTATAAAATAGAAGTAGAAAACTAGCAAATATCAGATAGTAATGGCTTTAGCCGCCTTTGGGCTTTAAATCAACCTTAATTTCTACTGAAATCATACCTAGATAAGAATCCTAACTAAGATTGGCTACAGCGTTGCTACTCATGTGGATTCACGTCCGTTATTAATATTAAATCTATCCGATGTTTTGGCCACCAGTTTCAAATGTGACAATTGTTGTATACTAGAAATGGACAAATTTCGACGCTTGGCAGCCGCAATATGGATAGATTTTTTATTAATACGTGCGTAAGTTGGAATGTTAACGCTCCTTACTAAAAACTTAAAAGAAAAACACAGCTGTTATTAGACAGTATTAGTTGCCGGGATATTACATTTAAAGACAAACCACGAAGGGTTCTCATTCTTTCAAACTTTAAAAATATTGCTCAAATCCTTTACGTGTGTATCCTTCGCACATGTTCCTTCAACGTCTTATACCGTCCATACGACTTCATACACACATCACACGTGAACTCCCTTGTGCCAGTGTGTTTCACTATGTGTATCACCAGCTCTTTCTTTGTGTGAAACTGCATGTCACATTCATTGCATTTGTAATTCTTCTGCATGAGATGCACACGCGCTGTATGGAGTCTCCAGCCTTGTTTCGTCGCGAAGTGCTTATCGCAAGCTTTGCATTTAACTCCCGGAGCTTTAATATCATGGACTTTCAACATATGGTTCTTCTTCGCCCAGATCTCCTTGAATCTTTCAGCACAATATCCACATTTATGCGGCAATTCACCTCGATGTTGCGCTCGTACGTGCAATTTCTTTTTGCGCGCCGTATCGAAAACTTTAGAACATTCCGTACACGCGAAAGTACCGGTTTTGTGAGCGTCTCCGTGCCGTAATAATATATTCTTGTTGACGAACCCAGCGTCACAGACTTGACAAATAAAGTTCCTGTAGTGCACATTCACGTGTTCTAAAAGGGCTTTGAAGGAATTGAAGACGTTACAACAGATACAACAGCTGAGAGAGTCGCTGTCAAACTTGAAGGGCAGGATGTGGTTCTTTATGTCCAAAAACATACATTTCTTGTGTACTTCTTGCAAATGCTCCATTATTGATTCCACTGTATCGATTTTCGCGCCACAAATCTTGCATTCGAGTTCTGTTATGTCTAATTTTACGAAGTAGCCGTACATTTCTTTTCCTTTCATGAAGTTTTTCTTCTCTGTGTCGTCGTGTTGTTCTCTCGTGTGCTTTTTCAAATCTGCTGGGTTTTGATACTGTTGGTTGCAAAAGCAGCAAGCGTAGCCTTGTCCGCCGTGGCATCTGATCGGCGTGGCATTCGAATTTAACAGTATTTCGCGTATATTACTTATGTGTTTGTCAACCTCTTTCCGTGGAACTATAACAGAGCTAACATTCTTCAATCCTTTTTGTGTTAATTGTTTAGTGTCCAGTGTTTTAGTTGTCTTTTTGTCTGCTTCGATTTTAGGCGGTTTGACAGCTTTTAATTTTGGACATTTGACTCGATTTCGACGACACTCTCTCCTACTCTGGGAACCTACAAAGAAAGCGCTAGTTATTATCAAATTACAACCACCACATATCAATAAATAATGATATCTACTCACACGATTTATTCGCTATTCGAGAATAAGTAAACTAAAAAATAAATGTTTTAGTATTTTGATATAAGTATAATTTAAGAACATTTTATGCGTAGTAATTTAGTAAATGTATTATACATTTCCTAAACAATAAAAAATAAAAAAAATAAAGTAGTTGTTATTTTCAGTGCACATTTTCGTGTCAATCAGTAATAATAATGATTTTCAAATATAAATAAAAGGTAAATTAAAAGTCGTCTAAGGAAAATAAAACTTTAATAGTTTTTTTAATATAAGTAACGTGTCCTTTTAAATTATGAAAATTGACACTGAGTATATTGACACTCAGATTCTCGTGTGTCGATTTAAACGTAATTTTCAAATCAGCACATATATTAATGAACAATAAATTGACTTAGACCGAGCTCCAATTACTGAACTATATCAAATACGTATCGTTAAACATATAACGTATATAGGACATGTATATAGAAGTGTTCAAAGTAAAAGAAGTCGAGGATGTGTTCAAATTTAGCTTGGTAGTTTTGCTAAATACTAATCACCATGCTTAGTCTTCATGTGGCTGTCTAAACTACTTTGATGCACAAACGCTTGCGGACATTTCGAACACATAAACTTCCTATCATCTGCATGCGATCTTAGATGCTGTCCTAACGACTTCTTCGTCATGTACCACCGCGTACAGACATGACATTGGAACCTCTTGTCCCCCGTGTGGACCGCCATATGATCCTCCATCCTACACTTCAAGAAAAATTTCATATCGCAAACGTTACAGATATGCTTTCGTTCCATCAGATGGTCCTTCTTTACATGTCTCGTCAATGCTCTCTTGTTCGAAAAAGAACGTTCACAAGCTTGACATTTTAAAACAACAGGGGGTGCGCCGTGTTCTTTAACCATATGATTGATCTTAGTCCAATAATCAGCAAATTTCTCCAAACAAAAGTGGCATTTGTTTTTCTTCTTCAATCCTAAGTGAATCCTCTGTTCGTGGTCTCGTCTCTTCCGATCGCAACTGAAGATCTTGTCACAATGGTCACACTTGAACTTCTCTATCCCGTGCATCCGTTTGTGACAAGCGAGCAATCGTTTCGTGACGAAACCAGAGTTGCAGATGTCACACACAAAGTTCCTGAAGTGCACGTGCATGTGTTCTTGAAGAACTTTGTAGTTGGTGAACTCTGTCGCGCATATCGCGCAGCGGAGAACGTCAGAATCGAACTTGAATGGAAGCATTTGGTTTCTTATATCTGTGTGGATGGTTTTCTTGTGTTCTTGTTGCAAATGGTCCGTGAAATCCTCGAGTTTATCGAAGGTTTTGCTACAAATTTTGCAAGATAGCGCCGTGATATCTATCTTCAGAACGTATTGAAAAATCTTAGGCAGTTTTATCGTTTGGAAATCATTATGCTCCTGTAAGAAATGGGTCTTCAAATCACTGGGAAGTTGGTACTTCTTCATGCAGAAGTTACACTTGTACCCATCGCCGTCTTTCCCTCTGATTAGCGTAGCGTTTGAGTATTGCAAGATATTTTTTAAATTCGCCATATGTTTCTTTGATTCCTTGATTGGTTTGACGGGTCTAAGTTTTGGATTGATCTTTATTCTTTCTGCTCCTTTTGTGTCCTTTTTTAATACATTTTCCGTATCTTGCTGTCCGATACCTACAAACAAAAATCATAATCAGACCAATCGATGCAATCTTTAGGATAAAAAGTGTTGTTTAAAATGTTGGTCAAGATCATGACTTAATAAAAAATGAGACTTCTTTTCGTAATATATCGATAATATTATAAGACAGAAATAATAAAATTATCACATTGAGTATATTCACAGATAATATATTGATTAAATACTGAAAACAGTGAAACAACACGATATAATTCGACATTCATTTATTTCAACGACACAATGATTTTAAACGTGCAATTTTGTTATATTTACAAATATATATCCACAAATAAGAATGTACTTAATGATGATAAATAAATAAATAAAATTAAACGAGTTTTTTAGAAATTCATGAGCGACAGAAACGGCATGTTACATGTCAAACATATTAAAATAACAATGTGTAATTCCGCTACTTGATAACAGATTGAACAGATTGATTTGAAGGTGGTGGAAGGGGAAGAACCCTTTTTGGTTCGACTCCGGCGGCACCACCGCCATACCTATTTCTACCTAATAACAGCAGTGTTAGGCGCTGCTGTGTTCCGGTTTGAAGGGTGTGGTAAGGGAGACAGACTTTTCCGAGGCGTTCCAGCTTAGTCCTCAGGGGTAGCGGCGCATCTGTGGCCGACCTCAGGTAGGAATATCTAATTCTATCTGGGGTTGATTACAGATGTCCATGGGCGGCAGTAGCCACTAACCATCAGGTGGACTACATGTTCGTCTGCTACTCTTATATAAAAAAAAGAAAAAAAAATAACCTTTCCTTGATTACCTGCTATTGACTATCGACAAATCCGTTTGTTGTTACGCGCAACACTAGAAGTGCGAGCGAGAGTTCCGATATACCCACAAGTGTGAACGAGAGATCTGATAAAAATGATTTATGACTCACTTCGCACGTTCGTAATGGCCGGACTATAGTTCCACCTATTAGGCAATCACTGCCTTATAATAATTTATTTGTTAAACAAATATTTTACTCATCAACTTCAAACGATTATTTATCGAAGATGTGATCAAAGATAAGATAATAAATCTTTTACTTTTGGAAATAGTACGTAAAGATTAAACGCAGAACCTTAATTAAAAGATACTTTTACGCTGACTTTTCGTAACTCGTCAAGAGATGGCGCCATAAGTACTGAATCACGCTATTGAAGTTTTCTAAACATTTTACATATATACAAACTCCGAATTAAGAATTTTGGAACGCAGTTCGCTGAACTTTATTTAACTTTATTTAACTGTATTAACTGTATTTTTAAACACTAAGAACGCTGTTCCTAGTGTTTAAAAATACGTGATCCAGAAACCTGTTCCACCTAGTCCCATAAAATCTCGACACGCGTACAATCTGGTCTTGGACTATATACTTATTCTTGGACTAGGTACATATTAAAACTTGGACTAGGTCCGACCTAGTCCGGTAAAATACCTAGTCCCTGAACCTGTTCCAGTATGTACGCCTCACCTCTAGAACGCAGTCCCTGACCAAGACATGATCACCTAATTTAGCGGGAGACCTTTGCTTAATTTTCATCTACTATTTACTGATATAGAATCATTTCCTAGATTTCGTCGTTCGATCAGTCCCATGCGTTCTTAGCTGGTGTTGCCCCAATGACCTCTTCGTCATATAGCACCTTGAACAAACCGGACATTGGAATCTCTTGTCGCCAGTATGAGCCGCCATGTGGTCCTTCATCTTACCCTTCAAAAAGAACCTCATATCACAGATATTACACACGTGCTTCCTTTCCATCAAATGGTCTTCCTTCACGTGTCTTGTTAAGGCTCTCTTATTCGAAAAAGATCGCTCACAGGCCTGGCATTTCAGAACAACTGGAGGCGCGCCATGTTGCTTTATCAAGTGATTCATTTTCGTCCAGTAATCAGCGAATTTCTCCAGACAGAAGTGACATTTATGCTTCTTCTTCAATCCCAAATGAATCCTCTTCTCGTGGTCTTTTCGCTTCTGATCGCAACTGAAGACCTTTTCGCAACTATTGCATTTAAAGCTATCTATTTGGTGCAAACGTTTATGACGAACCAACAACAGTTTGGTGACGAAACCAGAATTGCAGATATCACATACAAAGTTCCTGAAATGTACGTGCATGTGTTCGAGAAGAATTTTGTAGTTAGTGAACTCTGTCGCACAAATTGCGCAGCGGAGAACATCTGAATCGAATTTGAAGGGAATCATTTGGTTTTTTATATCCGTGTGGATGGTCTTCTTGTGTTCTTGTTGTAGATGGTCCGTAAAATCCTCAAGTTTCTCGAAAGTTTTGCCACAGATGTTACAACTTAAATCAGTTATGTCAATTTTCAACACATATTGGAATACTTTAGGCAATTTTATAGTTTCTAAATCATTATGTGTTTGTAAGGAGTGGATCTTCAGATCTTTGGGGATTTGATATTTTTTTACGCAAAAGTTGCATTTATAACCATCACTATCTTTGTTCCTAAACAATGTCGCATTCGAGCACTGGAGAATGTTCCTTAAATTCGCCAAATGTTTCTTCGATTCCTTGGGTTTCTTAATTAATTTTACTTTTTCTTTAATTTGATTTGTTTCATTGCTTTCCTGTTTTAACTGATCGGAGTCCTTTATTTCGTGTCCATTACCTACAAAGAAAAATAATCATCATCAGACACGCAGTTAGCTTTTTCTAATTAGAATTAGCTTCAAATAGTTTTATTTCGTAATTATATGAATATTGTACTGACAATGTCCAATCTATGTGAGATTGAATACTTAGGTTACGAATATTTTGAAGATAATATTACATCATATTTCGCTTTACTTTCGCACGAAAATAAAGGATAATAAATCAAATCAAATCATTTTTTTTTAATTCTAAATAGGTTCTTTACAGAGCACTTTTTGAATGTCAATACAACTACCACCTCTTCACAATGTGTTTCGTTATGGAGAAGAAGCAAAGAATAAGAAAATAATTATAGTTTAGAAACTAAAAACCACGCTAAAATCGCACAAGAGAAATCGTTAATCATCCCAACGTTCCTGATGAGGAGAATGGAATAAAATTATTAAAATCGTGTATTGTGGGTTCATCGGTTCTTGATAATTGTTCAAAATTTAAAATTAATCGGCCCATTCAAAGTGGGTAAAATCGACTTCAAAGATTCCGTTACATACATACATACAGGTCAATCTAATAAAAGCGTGGTAAGTAATAAATCTCTAATTAAACAACTATTTTGAGAACTAGTTTTTATTTAGTTCAATGTAAATAATAATAGAAACATCATAAATAATATTTAAACTTCTTCTCCATGCTTCGATCGCATATGACTACGAAAACTACACATTTGTACAAATGCAATCCCACAGTGAGTGCATCCGAACCGTCTGTCGTCCGCATGGATCCGCATATGTTGCTTCAGCGTGTTTTTCCTTCCATACGCTTTGAAACACACGTCACATCTGAACTGCCTCAGCCCTGTGTGCTTCGCCATGTGTCTTTGCAAGCAAGTCGTCGTGAAAAACGTCATCTCACACTCTGTGCACTTGTGTTTTCTCTCTAACAGATGGTCCTTCTTTGTATGTCTCGATAACGCTCTCTGATTCTGGAAGCTTCTATCACAGGCTTGACATTTCAAGACAACCGGTGGCGCCCCATGCTCCTTTATCAAATGATTGATTTTGTTCCAATAATCAGCGAATTTCTCCTGACAGAAGTGACACTTATGATTCTTCTTCAATCCCAAGTGCATCCTCTTCTCGTGGTCTTTTCTTTTCTGATCGCAACTGAACACCTTCTCGCAGGTGTTGCATTTGAAGCTATCCATTTTGTGCAACCGTTTGTGACGAAACAGCAACATTTTGGTGACGAAACCGGAATCGCAGATATCGCAAACAAAGTTCTTGAAATGCACGTGCATGTGTTCGAGAAGGACCTTGTAGTTTGTGAACTCTGTCGTACAAATCGCGCAGCGGAGTGTATCAGAATCGAACTTGAAGGGTATCATTTGGTTTTTAATATCCGTGTGGAAAGTCTTCTTATGTTCTTGTTGTAGATGGTTCGTAAAATCCTCAAGTTTATCGAAGGCTTTGACGCAAATTTTGCAGCTAAGCTCAGTGATGTCAATTTTTAGCACATACTGGAAGACTTTCGGTAATTTTATAGCTTCGAAATTATTGTGTTCTTGCAAGAAGTGGGTCTTGAGGTTCTTGGGGAGCTGATACTTCTTCATGCAAAAGTTACATTTGTAGCCGTCTCTGTCTTTGTCCCTGAATAACGTCGCATTCGAGTATTGTAGAATGTTCTTTAAATTCGATAAATGCTTCTTCGATTCTTCAGTGGGTTTCTTAACAGACTTTTGTTCTTCTTTAATTTCATTTGTCTCTTTTGTTTCGTTTTCAAATTGGTTGGGGACTTTAATTTCTTGGCCTTCAGACTCACTCTTCAGACTTTTCTCCTGTTTCAACTGATTGGAGTTCTTAATTTCTTGTCCTTTACCTACAAAGAAAAATAATGATCATCAGACTTTAGATATGACGCGTGTCATCATTAAATTAGTTTTAAATAGTCTTACTCTATAAATTGTCTCTACAGTATTCACCTATAATATGAATAAGATTAAAACTTAAATTAAATAATATCAAAGTAATTATGAAATATTAAATAAAATATTATATTATTTATATCGATGTATTCACTGTCGTAAGAGTTCATAGGACGTATAGGGCTTTTGCTAGATAAAACTACTATTTTAAAAACCATACTTTATTCAAATTAATTATACAAAGAAACATTACAAATAATTATCTACACTTCTTCCCCATGCTTCGACCGCATGTGACTGCGCCAACTGCACTTCTGGACAAACGCCATGTCACAGTGCGTGCATGCGAACCTTCTATCATTCGCATGGATCCGCATATGCTCCCTTAGCGTATTCTTCCTCCCATAGGCTTTGAAACACACGTCACATCTGAACTGCCTCAGCCCTGTGTGCTTCGCCATGTGTCTCTGTAAGCTACTCTTGCTGAAAAACGTCATTTCACATTCGGTGCACTTATTTTTCCTTTCCATCAAATGATCCTTTTTCGTGTGTCTCGATAGCGCTCTCTGATTCTGGAAGGATTTGTCACAGGCTCGACACTTCAAGACAATTGGCGGTACACCATGCTCCTTAACCATATGATCGATTCTCTTCCAGTAATCAAGAAATCTCTCGTCACAGTACTGACACTTATTCCGCCTACCAAAACCAAGATGCGTCCTTCTTTCATGTTCTCTCAACTTCTGTTTATTCGTGAATATTTTGTCGCATTGCTCGCACTTGTACTCCCCTGTACTGTGTCTCTTCACGTGGCTGACTAACAAACGCTCTGTTATGAAACAGGCGCCACAAATGTCGCAAATATGATGGCCGAAGTGTATATTCATATGTTCTTGTAAGAGCTTAAAGTTTGCGTACTGCGCTGAACATTCCGCGCACCGCAGATCTGGAGTTTCAAATTTAAATGGAACTATCTGGCTTTTTATATCCGCGAACACTGCTTTAGCATGTTGCACTTTGAGATGTGATAGTAAATCGTCTATCTTAGAGAGGGTTGTGTGACAGATTGTACAGCTAAGGTAAGTAATGTCTAATTTAACAACATGTTCGAAAAGACGGGCTATCATGAACTTGATCAATCTTTCGTTACTGTGTTCTTCTAGAAAGTGCTTTTTTAAGTCTACGGGTTCAAGGTACTGCTCGGGGCAGAAAGAACATATGTATCCGAGGCTATCTTTACATCTAATCGGGTTTGCGTTCGAGTGCATCAATATATATCTCAAATTCTGTTGATTCTTCTTCAGATCTGTTATCTTTTCTTTCTTTTCTGTTGACAGTTTCTTTTTCTTAACACACCGCACATCCACCCGAGGAGTCGTTGGTGCCCTTTCGATTGTAATCCTTCGTATACCTATAAAGAGAAATAGTTATTAGTGACCTCGCTGTCTTTAAGACTCCAATTTTTAGCGACACTAGTTAATCAACTGTTTTTGAAGGAGTAATGAGTTGTTAATAAAGTTTTAGTTTTACTTTTCACTCATAAAATCTGAAGACGTATGAGATAAAATCAACGTCAACATCATCCTTAATTTGTATATTTTTTAAAACCTATTTAATCACCAAACAAGTATCCGATATTTTTTTAATAAAGATTATACTAATAATATATGTATAAATATAGAGAAAGGTAGCAGTTTGATTAAATAAATGTTACCGTTCTTATTATTTATAATTTGCACTTAAAATTACTTTAAATAATAATTAATTATTTGATAATATAAATAATTTTGGGCAAAAATAAAATCACTTCTGTATCATAATTTCTATCATAATTTAATTTACATTTCCAATTGTTTAAGGAGGTTATGAATCTTAAAATTTATAATACTCCGCCGTGCTTAGCCAGCATATGGGATTTCAGAGTACAATTTTGTGTAAACGCCAGTCCACAGTGCATGCACTTGATGCGGTCCTCAGTATGCAGTCTTCGTATATGTTCTTTCAACGTCTTCAACCTTCCGTACGACTTGAGACACACCTCACAACGAAATTCCCTTAACCCTGTGTGTTTTACTGCATGATTATCCAACTCACGCTTGGAATAGAATGCCATTTCACAGCGGCTACATTTATGCTGTCTAAGCATTAAGTGATCTCGTTTTGTATGCAGCAACCACGCTCTGTGCGTCTCGAATGTCTTCTCGCACGCTTGACATTTGATTACAGGTCTCCGAACACCATGAACCTTGGCTAAATGCTCATCCTTATTAAAATTCTCTTTAAATCTCTCGTCGCAGTATCCACATTTGTGTGGTAAACGGCTTTCGTTATGCACTGTACGCTCATGTAGCTTTCTTTTCCGAAGCGTATCGAATACTTTGGAACACTGCTCACAAGCGAAGGTGCCAATTTTATGGCACTCTCTGTGGCACAACAAGATGTGTTTGTTAACGAAACCAGCGTCACAGACCTCGCAGATATAGTTCCTGTAATGGACGTTCATGTGTTCTAACAGCCCCTTGAATCGATTGAAGATATTCAAGCAAATAAAACACCGTAAGATTTCCGTATCGAATTTGAACGGTAGGATATGATTTTTGATATCTGTGTAGAGAATTTTATCGTGTTCAACCTTCAAATGCTCCATTAACTGTTCCAACGTATCAATTTTCTCATCACAAATCTTACAAACTAACCCTGTGATGTCGAGTTTCACCAAATATCCGTACATGTCCTTGCATTTCATGAAGTTAACTTTGGAAGTTTCGCCGTGGGTTTCTGTGTGTCGTTTCAAGTCAGCCGGATCAGGATACTGGTCCTTGCAGAAGCAGCACGCATACCCGATACCACCTCGACAGCGGATCGGCGAAGCGTTAGAATAGAGAAGAATTTTTCGAATGTTCGTTCTATGCTTCTCCAATTCTTCTCCCGTTCTGTTCTTATCACTTTTCTTTGTAGCGCTGTCTTTATCACTTTTTATCGCTCTCCCTTTCGTTTTCTCACTTTTACGAAGTACACCTACAAAGAAAACTTGTATTACATAAGTTTAATAAATTTTGATAATTGTTTTACTTTTAGTCTTATTATAATATAAAAATCTACATCAAATACCATATAAATAAAATTGTTTCTTTTTTCTGTGATATCAAAATTATCAAACTATACACTTGCTTTAAGTTACTTAATTAATAAATAATTTTCTTGTGTAAACGATGAGTTTCTTTCATTAATCTAGGAATGTTTTTCATAGATTTTGAAGCTTTTTTAAAGTAGATCACTTTGTGGTAAGTGTATGGACAAGTTTCAAAGTGTTTTATATTGCCGGTACATCGGCCCGTCAAAATCTCGGTGCCGATCTAGCGGTCACGCTGATTTACTCCAAATATCGGCGGCCCGGAATAACGTTGCTGGGGTTACGGACGTGCGGTGGACAAGCGTCTATAGTAAATGTATGTACGCTACTTCGGCGCCGTCATTAATTATCGGTATCGGCTCGTTGACAATGGCAGTGGACAAACAGCGTAAGAGGGGATATATTAAGTTCTCATTTCTTAATGTATTAAATAAAAGAAAATAACCATATAAAACGTTTATTTTAATTCCCACATGAATATAATCTGATTAATATATTTCATCTAAATGGGGGTTATACCAATTTACACTTAATAAAAACATATTTCAACTTATTGCACAAGGAAATATTATAATATAGAGCAATATAAACAATATAAAATATCTATAAAATAATCTTATATGTAAAATTCTCGTGTCACAATAGTACCGTACTCCTCAGAAACGGCCTTACCGATTTTCACCAGATTTTGTATGCATATTCTGTCTGAGAATCGGCTACTATCTATTTTTCATATCCCTTAGTGATAAGGGTTGTTCACCCTTAACATTTTTTTATTTATCGCAACACATCGTTTGCCGGGTCAGCTAATATATTACTAAAACCTATTTTTGACAACTTAGGAAGGCGTAAGTATTTCTTAAAATTAGACACGAATATTGAGTATTTCATTGTATAGTATATTTATCTACATATAAATCACATTAGATATGTTTGTACATGCTCAACCCATTTAAAATATTTTTCAACTCTGAAGGAGGAAGTAGGTACGGTACATACAACCGAATATATTGTTATGAGTAACGAGAACGTATTATTGTTTCCACAATGAAAGGTAAGTTGCTACAAGAAACCGATAGATGGCGTTATTTTCGTTTTTAAAATCCACGTAAACGAATGATATACTTATTGAACATTATGAAGTTTTAACCTAAATATACATGTTAAATAAAAAACCCGTAAATTAATATAAGTTTTTGAGTACTGTCAATCATATTTTACATTTTGAAATCTGGTATCTGCGGAAATCATGGCCAAAAACTTAATGATGTTTTTAAACCCACAAAAAAAGGAGGTGAATAATATAGGAGCAGACGAGTATGCAGTCCACCTGATGGTAAGCTTCTGCCTCCCGTAGACCACTGTAATCAACCCCAGATAAGATAAATTCTTATCCGAGGTTTAGATGCGCCGCTACCCGTGAGGACTTAGCTGGAATGCCTCGGAAAAGTATGTCTCCTAATAGCTCATAATGTTGTTTTCTGTGACTTCTTCAAAGTAACTTTTTTCTTAAGTTTTCACACAGAAATAATAACAAGGACCATCAAACTTAAATTTCAAGTCTAAAGACAAAAATTAACTCCACCTCAAACATTATTACAGTCTTAAGATCAATCCATTTCCCCATGTTTCGACCTCATGTGCCCTCTCCAGCTGCACTTCTGTACGAACGCCATATTACAATGCTCGCACTTGAAGCGGCGGTCGTCCGCGTGAATCCTCATATGTTCCGTCAGCGTCCACTTCCTCCCATAGGACTTCGAACACACTACACACTGGAACTCCCTCTGTCCTGTGTGCTTCACCATGTGCGCTCGTAGCTCCGTCGATGAGAAAAACGCCTTCTCACACTGGTTGCACTTGTTCGGCCTCTCGATCAAGTGATGTCGCTTCATGTGTATCAACAATGCGTTTTGGTGTGCGAATGTCTTGTCGCAAGCCTGGCATTTCCTTGCAAACGTCGGCACACCGTGTACTCTCTCCAAATGCATGTCCTTTTGGCGAGTGTCGCTAAATCTGTCGTCACAATACCGACATTTGTTCCGTTTCGAATGGATATGCGCTTGGTACTCATGGGCCTTCTTCTTCAGGTTAGTGTTGAAGACTTTGGGGCAGTGCTCGCATTTAAAGACGCCGGTTTTGTGTCCAGCCATGTGGAAGTACAGTTTCTTCCGATTAACAAAACCTGTGTCACACTTATCGCAGTTGAAGTTCCTGTAGTGGACACTCATGTGTTCCATCAGCGCTTTGAATTTGTTGAAGACGTTCTGACAAATGAAACATTTCAATACATCACTATCGAACTTAAACGGCAGTATTTGGTGTTTCACATCCGTGTACATTTTCTTGTCGTGCACTGCCATCAAGTGGTCTATTAAGAGTTCCACCGTATCAATATTTTCTTTGCATATCTTGCATTGTAGAGCTGTTATATCGAGTTTGATGCAAAGTCGATAGCTATCCTTGCCTATAACTGAAGCTATTTGTTCTATCACATCATGTGTGTCTACTGTATGTTTCTTTAGATCCCCTGGATTTGGGTACTGGTCCTCACAGAAGCAACAAGCATATCCCCTTCCTAAATGACAACGAATCGGTGTTGCATTCGAGCATTGGAATATGTGAATCGCATTTACTTTATGCTTCTTCATACTTTCTTCTACTGGTTTTACATTAACATCAGTCTTCGTGGCATCAACCTCTTCTTTCACTGGTTCTGTGCTGATTGGCTCGACTTTCACGTCACTTTTACGTTGTAAACCTAAAAAGAAAATACTTAATTATTGCCGGCATCGCTTTCAACTAGAACTTCAATCTAATATTAGTTTTTATGAATACTTTACAGATTTGTCGGTTAATTCAGAAATGATTTTAGTTGAAATTTCCGTTTGCTTGTATCCAAAAAACAGTAATATTAAGTTTATTAAGAATACGTACAGTACGACTTGCTAATAAAATATTATAATATAACTTTTTCCTTTGATTATATTGCGGTATAGTGTTGATTAATCTAACGTTTCTTCACGGTATAAGAAGATTGCAGCCGCAATTTAAAATATATAAAATAAAACTAAAAATAATTTCAGTGTAATATTTATTATTTGATGTAACAACTAAATTGTCTATACTTTTTCTCCATGTTTCGATCGCATATGTCCTCTCCAGCTGCATTTCTGGACAAACGCCATTGCGCAGTGCTCACATTTAAATCTACGGTCATCAGCATGGATCCTCATATGTTCGTTCAACGTCTTCTTTCTTCCATACGCCTTGTGGCATACATCACACTCAAACTTCCTCACCCCCGTGTGTTTTACTAAGTGATTCTTCAATTCCGACACAGAGAAGAAAGTCATCTCGCATTCTGTGCATTTGTATCGCCTATCCATCAAGTGCAGTCTCTTTATGTGGACTGTATAATCCTTTTGATTAATAAAAGTCTTGTCACACGCCTGGCACTTCAGCGATTTCGACTGTACACCGTGTACTTTGGCTAAATGCTTCTCTTTCTTGCGGTAATCCTTGAACTTCTCGTTGCAGTAGCCACACTTGTTCAGCGTCGTTGAGTGTGTGTGAACGCACTTCTCGTGTGAGCGCTTCTTCCGAAAAGTATCGAACACTTTCGGACAGAAGTCACAGTCGAACTTTCCGAGCTTGTGGCTTTGCGCGTGCTGAGCGAGGATCACGCGGCTGACGAACCCTGCGTCACACACTTCGCAGATATAGTTCCTGTAGTGATTATTCATATGTTCCAACAGCATCTTGAACTTGTGGTACACGTTCATACACATGAAACACCTTAGATTATCCGAATCGAATTTGAACGGTAGCACTTGATTTCTTATATCTGTATGCATGTTCTTTTTATGAACACTCTTCAAGTGATCAATCAGCTGTTCTAAAGTATCAATGCTTGCGTTACAAATGTTACATTTCAAGTCCGTTATGTCCAATTTGACGTGAAATTTATACATGTCCTTTCCTTTCATGAAGTTTATTTTGGCTTTCTCGTCATGAGAGTCTATCGTGTGTCGTTTAAGATCAGCCGGATCGGGGAACTGTTCTGTGCAAAAGCAGCAAGCGTATCCAATGCCTCCTCTGCATCTTATTGGCGTTGCGTTCGAGTTCGTTAAAATCTCCCTCATGTTCGCTCTATGCTTTTGTAACTCACCCCCTTTTTTAGGCTTTTCCTCAACTTTTATTTTACCTTGTTTAACTATACTATCTGTCTCATCAGCGACACTTGTTGGTCCATTAACAGAATTGATGGTACGTCTCGCACCTACAAAGAAAAGGACATGTTATTCAGTTGTCACCAATGCGTTTTGAAGGTACGATAGGGAAGCAGCGTTAAGTAGAAGTCTGTCCATGTTCTCTTGTTTATATTCCAAAAATAATGTTTTTTTTTTAATAATTCATTCTACACGTTAAAGTTATAAGCAGAAACACTTTTATATCAAGTAATGATTTGATCTTAGCTTTCATAACTAACAAATGCCTTACTAGTTTTAACCAATGGAATCGGTTGAATCTAGTAATAACCGCCCTAATCTAGCCGTATCCAGTTCATTGCTAATGCAGGTATCATCAATTGTTTATAATAGTTGGGGAGCCCAAGAGGGGATTTCGGAAGTATCTCGAGCGCGTCAGACTAAGATATGGGAGATACCTTACACCCTGTAGAGTATCCTAAACCATAAATGAGCTTCATATGTCGGGGGGTTTTCAGAATCAAAAAAATCAATCACTGGTCATGCTCGAGCGTGGTCAATTTTCTTTTTAATATAATGGAAATAATGCTAGAAAAAGAGAAGCATCACAATCTGCCAATTTCCATACGACGAAGTAGTGAAAAAAAGTCATTTTGAAAAAAATATATCCTGTATTATTATGCTATCTGATAGAGTCACTTATTAGCATGAATCCCTGGGAATTAATAATGCATCACAAACTAAAGGAAAAGGCTTATTTTTTAGGAAAATATATTATTCTTCATACATTCTCATACATTTTTTTTTCAAATCGGCAGAATAAGAAACCCCCCGCTAAATCGAAAAATATCATATAACCTTTTCTTCATTCTAATGTCTAATTTACACAATCGTATAGGTCCCAATGACGCTCGAGTTTCTACACATTTAGCATCCTGGGCTCCCCTACTATAATGGTTGACCGGTTTGAGTCCAAGTGAGCTCCCCATTTAGAAGGGTTTACGCTATAGTCTATATAGTAGACAGATATAAAGTAGACAGATGCAAAGATAGAGCTAACATCATACATTTAAGTACTTTGTGGAAAATTCAATGTATTTTTTCTACCTGTAACTTATGCTGTATTATTGTCAATTATCTATAGCCCTATCGGACAAAAAATATTTGTCAACCCATTTTAAAACACATTGAGACTAAATACTATGTAAGTAGACGTAACGTTGAATTCAAAAATATATCAATATACAACTTTAGTATAAGAAAATAGTGTAAATAAATTCATGTATTCACATGAAAATGTGTTCTAAATAAATAAAAAAACTA
Source organism: Epargyreus clarus clarus (assembly GCA_014595695.2). Classification (NCBI taxonomy): domain Eukaryota; kingdom Metazoa; phylum Arthropoda; class Insecta; order Lepidoptera; family Hesperiidae; genus Epargyreus; species Epargyreus clarus. Next base: position 1,764,414 of record JACTTY020000078.1, read on the forward strand.
TTTAATTCCACCATTTATTACTGTAAAGTCAACAAGAAATAAAATTAATTTCCCTATTTGTGCTACAACTATATTATTGCCTTATTGATATCCAAAGTTTACATTGCTTATACGTTTTATAAATTTGCTTAACTTTTTATGTACAGCGCCATCTGTCATCGCTCTAAGGAGACAAAGTAACGGAATTTTAAATGAATACAGTAAACATAATTCGTTTATATTCATGTCATAAAGTTAGAAATATTCAAATACAATAACATAATTTGTTTATATTCATGTTATGAAATTAGGAATACTAGAATAAAATCAGTGAGAAATGTATCATCGTAACACTTTAGTTAATATATTCTAAAGCATTTTACCCAACTGAAAAGGCCGTTTTTTGACGAGGGGGAGCCTTCAAAAGGTACCCGGTTCCATTGCCGGTGTCATTGAAGACACGTTTTCATTTATTATATGCCTTTTGTATACTGCCACTTATTTGTGTGTCATTGCACAGAATCTTGTTGACGTAAATATTAACATAATCGAAGTCAGAAATCAAATTGTTGCAACGAAAATATATTTCAGAAGACGCTTCTTACAACGATACCCCTACACTAGGATTCCATGTGTGGGTGCCATGGGCACACAACGACAAATAGAACACCCACACCAATACAAAATTTATCATCATTAGACGTCATATTGGTACGACATCGACAGGTCTTAATATAGTAACGGTTATATTAATCCATTTCTTCCGGATGTTTGGTTCTCGAATGGACAGTCAAGCTACACTTTTGCACGAACGTCATTCCGCAAAACTCGCACTTGTACCGTCGATCGTTCGCGTGTATCCTGAGATGCTCTCGCAACGTCTTCTTCCTGCCGTACCGTTTGAAGCAGACGTCACACTCAAACGCCCTTATCTTCGAGTGCTTCACCATGTGCGTGACTAACGAGCTGTTGGAGAAGAACTTCATATCGCAGTCAGGGCATTCGTGTTTCTTCTCCATTAAATGATGTCTCTTAATGTGTATTCTCAGGGCGTCACGATTGGCCAGCGTCCGGTCGCATGCCTGACACTTCACGGCCACTGTTTTCGCGCCATGCACCGTCTCCAAATGCAACTCCTTCTTCCTAAGATTCGTGAACTTTTCGTTGCAGTAACCGCATTTATTCCTCAAGTTCGAGTGCACGTGCACACCTCTCTCGTGCGCCACTTTCTTCCTCGACGTGTCGAATATCTTCTCACAGTATTCGCAAGAATAAACTCCGGTGTTGTGGCGGTCCAAATGAGAGTTGAGGCCACGGCGGTTGATGAAGCCAGTATCGCATATGTTACACACGAAGTTCCTGAAATGTTTGTGCATGTGTTCGAAGAGGCATTTGAACGTGCTGATCTCGAGGGAACAGATCGCGCAACGGAGGATTTCACTATCAAATTTGAATGGGATAATGTGATTCTTTACGTCCGTGAAGATGTTCCTATTGTGGACATTTGATAAATGATCGAAGAGGTTCTCTAGTGACTCTATGCTTTCGTGGCAAATTTTGCATTGCAGGCCTGTAATATCAACCTTCATTGAAAAAGTCTTCAAGTCCCTCTCCTTCTTAAATCTGGCTGTAGTGATATCTCTGAAATGTTCTTTTAGATTGTGACTTTTCAAATCAGCTGGTTCTAGGTACTGTTCTTTGCAAAAGAAACAAGAGTAGCCGATGTCGCTGTGCGAGCGGATCACCGTCGCATTCGACCACAGCAGCACCTCCTTTATATTATTCCGATGTTTGTCCAATTCCTTTATAAATTTGATCACAGTTTTCTTCCCAACTACCCTCTTAACTTTAGGACTCGTATCACTTACATCCTGATCTTTTTCATCAACATGATCGCCGGGTTCATTCAAGTCCTTAAAGACCATGTCTAAATCTACTTCGGTCTTCACTCTTAGTTTATAATTTTCAAGGGCGTCTTCCTTCGTTTCGTGGCGTATACCTAAAAATGCAAAAACAATATGATTTTATTGCCGTTGGAATAAAAATCTTAAGGGATTTCTTTCACACTTTCTGTCTTTTCGAAGTTTAAATTTTTCGAATCTAGTTTAATTTTAATTCGAAGATATTGAAGAAAATATTGATCTGTGTTTATTTTAATAGTATAAATTACAATATTAAGAAGGTAACATTTTCATCATTGTTATAAAATTATTCACCTCTTAATTAGTCGTAACTATTATGATAACGGTTTTACCTTATTTTAATAAATATTGTATGATTTCAAATAACGCGTGTTTTGGAGACAAAAGCGGTAAGAAACGTGAGTATTTTTCGTAAAATAAACATAATGTTTTACGGATTTTTCCATGAAATGATATTATAACATGGTTCAAATAAATTTCTTGACTATTATATGACAAATAAGTTACTTTTTTGTTGTAATTGTTTCCAATTACAATTGCCAAAATGTATTACAAATTCTTACCGATCATATAAGAATTAATTTTAAATTTATAACGGTCCATAATAAAATTGAGTGCATAAGTAATGTAATATTTATCATAAAAAAGTACATTTGAGACGGCTTTCTTCATCCCGTCAAAAGATGGCGCCACGCGTATTCTAAATTACGCTATCGAATGTTTTTAAACATTTCTAACACATCGCCACGTGGGAGATCTCCCTTTACCAAAATAGTGATCTTAAAAGTCATCAAAAGATATCATTAATTTATGTATGTTTAAGTCTTCGTAAATTTCCGCTTAAATTTTGATTAAAACTTGTAGGTGTTATGTTTTATTTTAAAAATAACGAAAGTTTATAAGTTTCGCTGTTAAAGTATTTTAAATTAAGCTTAAGAACTCTTATTCACGCTTAAAAAAAAATAAACAATATCATTTATCACGTCCTTTATTTAAAAACCAAAATAAAAATGAAATCATAACAGAAAAACCTTATTGACAAAATTATTATCCCACTTTCACAAAACATACATAAATCGTCTTCTATTCGATAACAAACATAACAAAGAAATTAAATAAAACAAGAGAAACGACAATAATAAAATGAGTAGGAATGATAGTGCATTTATATTTACAGACACTGAACGTATCAGGCACAGTCCGTGGCGACACAAAATCATATCGTCCTATACAATGTGTATAAACCATTGATATAGTAAAACCGTAGATAGGTCACTAACAAAACAATCGGCACTTTTTGGTGGTACTCATCGCGAGAAATGCACACTACGGTGTGAGACGTGCGAGTAGGATAGCACTTCTAAATTAATGCACACAAAAGAGATAACATAGTTGGCTTGGACGATTCACCCGTTTCTTATGTGCCACTTTTCGAACGTGTATGACCTATCTACGTTTTTAATTCTATTTTACGGAAAATAGCGCTTTCTTGTATAGCGACACCGTTTTATTTTCAAGATTAGTAATTTGTGGCAGAATGATTTTTAATCTGTGGTGCGGTGAGGCGCGGTGCGGCGTGGCGGGAGAAATTGAGTTTTGGCGGGAAGCTAATTGTCATAATCGTCATTGTTATAAAGTATTTATGAAAATATATCATCTTCCTCTAAATGTTTCTTTTATTGTGATACACTCAAGAAATATAGCTTTATAAATTGTTGTTACTGTTATACATACTCTGTAAAAATTTCAAGTGCCTATCTATTACGGTTCCGGAGATAGAGCCCTGTGACAGACGGACAGACAGCGGAGGCTTAGTAATAGGGTTCCGTTTTTACGTTTGGGTACGGAACCCTAAAAATATGATTTTGTCTGGCACGACACGTTCAATGACTGTAGATATAAATACGGCCGTATGACACAACTCAATACCTCAATCATCATCAACTATTTTGAGGGTGGTAGAACCCTTAATGGTTCGACCCCGGCGGCACCACCGCCACACCTATTTCTACCTAATAACAGCAGTGTTAGGCGCTGCTGTGTTCCGGTTTGAAGGGTGTGGTAAGGGAGACAGACTTTTCCGAGGCGTTCCAGCTTAGTCCTCAGGGGTAGCGGCGCATCTGTGGCCGACCTCAGGTAGGAATGTCTAATCCTATCTGGGGTTGATTACAGATGTCCATGGGCGGCAGTAGCCACTTACCATCAGGTGGACTGCATGCTCGTCCGCTACTCTTATATTATATTAAAAAAAAAATCTAATGAAAGGTATAAAAATGTACTATTAATTGACAAGTACAGACATACTATCTATAATCTAGGCAGAATACAATTATCACACTAACTTTTCTAAGTTCATGAAGCTTGTGTATGCTCTTACACATTTTTCTGACACGTGCACTCTTCCTAGTATAGAAATAATCTGCTCAAGTTATTAATTTAATTATAAAAATAGTTTTAAACTATATCTTTGTATAGTGCATATATTTAATCACAATTATTGCTTGTCTAGTTGAACACAAATTATTTGATAGTGACTCAAGTCAATCAGTCAGTCAGTCAGATTCCCCCAGGAAGACTTCCAACCATATTTAAATCCAAACACCCTACATTAATTATTTCAATTTAAGCTTAAAACCATATGCTGTACCTTGAATATGTCTCCAACTACCTATCACTATGTCATTCGCTGTATAGCATATGTGTCTCTTAAAGGTATTTACATCCGACCGACGTTCTAAAAATGGTTTGAAGGTGTCTCCTAGTATAAGTTGCATGTATCCTTGAATGCATAAACGTACTTTCTTCAAACCATAATTTTATATTGACGCCAACTGCTTATAAATTGTGTATATACTAAATAACTGCATACATATGTATATGGAAGAAGTTTTGGCGAGCGTATCCTTTAGCTAATGTTTCCTTTATTATTATTATCGACGTCTCATTGTATCCTAGAGCATTTATTATTGCCATTAATTTCTAATCGTCCTGTCGATCATGCACGCATCTTCAAAAGCAATTGTTGTATAGTTTCAAACTGTCTCCCCGTGTTTAGCACGCATGTGGTGTCTCCAGCTGCACTTTTGTACGAAGGCCATTCCACAAATCCTACACTTGTATCGTCGGTCGTTCGCATGTATGCGCATGTGTTCACGGAGGGTGTTCTGTCGACCGTACGACTTCCCGCATATCACACACTCGAACTCCCTCGTCCCCGTATGCTTCACCATATGCCGGCTCAGTTCTGTCTTCACAAAGAATCTCTTGTCACACTCCGTACAACTAAACTTCCGTTCCAACAAATGTTCTCTTTTCATGTGCATTTTCAAGGAGTTCTGACTCCCAAATTGTCTGTTACACGCCAAGCATACAGACGGCGGTAGTTTGACTCCGTGGATTTCCGCCAAGTGCTTGTCCTTCTGCCTCGAATCCCTGAACCTCTCGTTACAGTATCCACACTTGTTCAAAAGTATCGCGTCGTTGTGAACGCATCGTTCATGGGAGTGCTTCTTGATGTACGTATCGAAGATCTTCGCACAGAACTGACATTGGAAGATGCCCAGTTTGTGTGTGTGCATGTGTATCCTCAGGGTGTTCCGGTTAATGAACCCAGCGTCGCACTCCTTGCACGTATAATGTCTGTAGTGCGAGTGCATGTGTTCGTGTAACATCTTGAACTTATTGAATCCTTTAAAACAAATGCAACATTGCAGATTCGACGAGTCAAATTTGAAGGGAATCATTTGATTTTTGATACCCACAAACATTTTCCTTTTGTGCGTCTCGTGTAGATGCTCTATCAAATCCTCGAGGGTATCGATACTACTGTAGCAGATGTTACAGCGCAAATCCGTGATATCTAGCTTAACAAGGAAGCTGTTCTCGAAGGCACGGTTCATGAACTTAGCGCCTTCGATTCCCTTATGGTTATCCAGACAGTGCTCCTTCAGATCAGACGGCACTTGATATTTCTCATCGCAGAAGCAGCATTCGTATCCAAAGTCAGTTTTGGACTTAATTAACGTAGCGTTCGAGCATAACACAATCTCTTTCAAGTTAGTCAGTTGCTTGTACATCGGCGTTATTCGTTTCAAGGTATCCACGAATTTAGTTTCCGTCTCTTCACGGTTGATCGTTATAATCCTAAGGGATTTCTTATTCGCTCGCCTTGAATACTTTTCTAACTCAATGATGTCTACGTGATGTCTGGAACCTAGAAAGAAAACAATATTTTATTGAATCTCCTCAGGCGCACCTAACTTTACGAAACATTAAGTATGGGTTTCGTAAGAGCCTGGTGAAATAATTAATTAGATTCTTCAGAACACGACAATATATCAATATTCCAAATTTTGCCTGTTTGAAAATGACTTTTTTAGTTTTTAAATTAATAATAAAGGGAATAATGGGGAATAGGGTAGGTTAGGTAATGAAGTATTTTAGAACATGGATCGCAGTTACATCATGTATAATCATGAATAAACATGCAACCATTACAAACCTTAATATTTAAGGACCTTTGTTTTACGAGGTAGGTCATCTAATAAAACATACCTAACTAGGACTGTCTACGTATTTGAAGAGAGTAGAATGCAATTCAATTCTTTGTTATTGTAAATAAAAAGTAATATTCTTACGTGTCAACGTCACGGACAGAACTTACTTTGACAGAACAACTTTGATATTATCATTAGCTTAAGCTAGGCCAAAATTTAAAAGATTTGGTCCACGATTGATAGACACACAATTTTTTCTTAGTTTATTCATTCATTTCCGATCTTATTAAAAGAGTATATCCTTCATATCATAATGAAATAAAACCCACAAATGTTTTTAAAAATATATTTTCTCAGCTTTCTATCTAAGATACAGTTAATAAGGTTTTGATTGAAACAAATGTAAATTATAAATCTATCAACGTCCACAGACGCTAAAATTACCCTTGTAATAATCATAACAAATAGTGTGATTTAGTAAATTTTATATCAGGTAATAATTCCTAAGTGTCACTTTGTATCAAAGTATAAATCAAAGTATAAAACAAACACGCAAGAAAATAAGCAATCCATCTAGCCGCAAATAATATTAAAAATGGATGTGTCCTAAAGTCTGTCTTAAACATAAGTTTATAGAATTTTCAATTACAATTGTCTCGTCAAATAACGCTTAAGATATCGAAATGTATAAACACTTGCTTATCTATATTGATTTTGAACCGTCTGCTCTTATATCTCCGGAGTAACGGAGACCTAGAAATAAAAGGCCTGGTATACATTCCAACTAGTTTCTCTCTGTGCCTAATCAATATGTTTGCTGCTGATGTGGCTGCTTAAAGTACACTTCTGCACGAATCCCATCCCGCAGTGATCACACTTGTACCGCCTGTCGTCCGTATGGATCCGCATATGCACTTTCAGGGTACTCTTCCTGCCAAAGGACTTCAGGCATACGTTACAACGGTGCGACTTCTCCCCAGTGTGCTTCAACATGTGGTTTTTCAGTAAATCGTTTTCGTAAAAGCTCTTATCGCATTTGTCACACTTGAAGTTTCGCTCCATCAAGTGATCTCTGTGCAAGTGGACCCTGTAGGCGTTTAGGCTAGTGAACGTCTTGTCACAGGCATTGCACTCCCGTACGGGTATGTTAGTACCGTGCGCTTTAGCCATATGCCTCATCTTCTTCTCGTAGCTGATAAACTTCTCGTCACAGTGACCGCACTTGTTGATCATGTTCGCGCGTTTGTGGACAGCACTCTCGTGCGCCTTCTTCTTACGTCGAGTGTCAAATTGTTTCGAACAAACGTTGCAATGGAACACGCCCTTATCGTGAGACTTCGAGTGATGTCGCAGTATATCACGGTAAACAAACCCGGCATCGCAGACGTTACAAACGAAATTTCTGTAATGCGTATTCATGTGTTCTAACAGGCTTTTGAATTTGACGAAATGTTTTGAACAGAGTGCGCAACGCAATTCATCATCATCAAACTTGAAAGGCAAGAGGAAGTTCTTGATGTTTTTGTGCATAACTCTCTCGTGTACATCTATTAGATGATCTATTAATTGTTCCAGATCCTCCATTGGACAACTGCAAATGCTACATTCTAATCCAGTCACGTCGAGTCTTACGGAGTAGACTTTCATTTCCTTCATGAGCTTCTCCTTGGTAGCATCATCATGAGCAGCTAGAGTGTGGGTTTTTAGTATCGCAGGGTTCGGAAACGTGTACGAGCAGTAACAGCAAGCGTAACCCTTAGCCTTTAGCCCACGAAATGGCGTTGCATTCGAGCAACGGATAATCTCCTTGAAGTTTACGCGGTTTTTCATCAACTCCAAGACACGACCGATGTCAGGTCTAGCTGTTTTCAACTCCGCGTCTAATCCTTCACAAGCGTCCTCTGTTTCGCTAATTTCCACTGTAACGTGAAGCTCACGTACACCTACAAACAAAAGTTTAAATCCTTTAAGGCGTGTTTGAAACTTGTCATCTAGGATCGTGACACCTAGAAAATTTTGGCGATCCCCTTTTTAAAATACTTCGAATACCTTTCTTCATTACATAAAGAAATAAAAAAAACATTAACATGAGTTTTTTCAATAACGTTTCCTTTTTTGTTCAAGAGGTTTGGTATGTAATTAAAATAAAGCTTTATAAAATTCTCAAATTCGATTCTTTCCGATGTAAAATTATCCATAAATAAAACAAGCAGTATATAAAAACATATTTATTAATCGTAATAGAAATAACAGAAACATATTATCTTCTTAACCATGGTATTAATACTCTAAACCCTCTTACAAATCTCTAAACAGTTAATTTCGAGTCACACTTGTTCCCCGTGCTTAGAACGCATGTGTCCCCTCCAACTACACCGTTGAACGAACGCCATTTCGCAGTGTACACATTTAAAACGCCGATCGTCCTTATGTATCCTCATGTGTTCGCGCAATGTGCTCTTCCTCCCATACGACTTGAAGCAGATATCACATTGGAAGTCCTTTATACCGGTGTGCTTCACCATGTGTTTATCCAACTCAAACTTCTTGTAGAAACTCAGCTCACATTCAGTACAACTGAACGGTCTCTCCATCAAATGAAACCTCTGGATATGTATCCTTAGAGCGCTACGGTTCTTGAACGTCCTGTCACACGCTTGACAGTTCAGCACCGTCGGATCGATCCCATGCACTTCTGACAAGTGAACGATCTTCTTGTAATGACCGTTGAATTTCTCGTTGCAAAATCCACACTTGTTCACCATGTTCCTTCGTAAGTGCACTGCGTTCTCATGCGATTTCTTCTTTCGATACGTGTTAAACGTTTTCGGACAGTGGTCGCATGCGTACGTGCCCAGATCATGGGTCTTCGAGTGGTGTCGTAGAATGTCTCGATTCAGAAATCCCGCATCACAAACTTCGCAAATAAAATTTCTAGAGTGCGTATTCATGTGTTCCACCAATCCTTTGTAGTTATTGAAGGTGTTTAAGCAAATGAAACACTGGAGGACGTCAGATTCGAACTTCATAGGCATGATGTAGCTTCTAATGTCTTTATAAAGTGCCTTTTTGTGCGCGTCTATTAGATGATCTGTTAGTTGTTCTACGTTTTCTATGTTCACAAAGCATATTTTGCACTGCAGGCCTGTGATGTCCAGTTTTACAGAATAAACTCTTTTTTCCTTCATCAACATACTCATAGTATCATAGTCGTGCGCGTCTATGGTGTGTTTCTTAAGAACTGCGGGATCTGGATACTGATCTTCGCAGAAGCAACACGCGTAACCGATGTCTCCTCGGCAGCGTATCGGCGTTGCGTTCGAGTACTGCAATATTGCTTTGAGATTAACACGATTTTTCGCTAACTCAGGCGATCTGTTAACTTCAAATTTCTTCTTCGTTTTCTTATCCACATCTCCATCGTTCACTGTTTCCTTCGTACTTTTATCGTCAGATTCTTTCTTTACCTTAACTTTTCCATCTGTTCTCAATTTCTTCAGAATAATCCTTTCACTTTTGATTCGACCCGTACTACTATCCCAGTTATCAATTTTGATGACAACCTGACGTTGCTGACCTACAAAGAAAAACAAAGGGTTGAAATCGCACTCTCAGTGACTCTTCTCTTCATTCAAACACGTATAAAGCAGTAAAATATGAATTTTCACACTCCGGCCAGGTGCCTGATGATTTTTTTAATATAATTCTACGCTATTAAAGAAATTAGTTACGGTTTCGAAAAAATAATATCGACAACCATCGAATAAACTCAAGGAAAATATCTGGTTATGAATAGTTTTTTTTTTTATTCAGCGTAACTTAATTATTTCGATAGTCATTGTTTATATAGTAATCTAAAAGTAAATATAAATATATTAAATGTAACATTAACAAATAAATATCCCCAGTGTCACAAGATTTCATGTAAACTAAAAGAAATGAATTTGCAGAAACAATGCTAAATATTATAATTTTACAACATTATTCAGTACAGTGTAGATTTCAATTTATCATAAATATTGATATTACTATTTTAAATGCGTGTATTTATTGTTTGTGTATGTAATGTGTTTGTATTACAAGTATAATATTATTTTAATTAATATCTACGATTTCTAGAAGGTGACGATTGTTTTGATAGAGTGTAGCTAGTACTAGTTTTAGTCTTAATACGTTTTAATAGTTTTAAGGTTGATTTTTGGTGATAATAAGCATTTTTAGATTTCGAAGGAATAAAGAAACAAGAAATAAAAATGCGCTATACAACACAAACTTTATTCAACTAAAATATAAATGATAAATTATCATATTAAATTATTCTATTATTTTCAGAAGACCTAGGAAGTTCACGTGATCACAAAACAAACATTTATTGCGTAATGGAAGAAAATATCTTGTCACAATTTGTCACAAAAAAAGAGTTTAACGAATTAAAATTAATATCTAAACAACAGCCCACATTTAAACTTGTTCTCCATGCTTAGCACGCATATGCCCTCGCCAGCTGCACTTCTGCACGAACGCCATGCCACAGTGTTCGCATTTGAACCGACGGTCGTCCGCATGTATCCGCATATGCTCCCTGAGGGTGCTTTTCCGTCCGTATGCCTTCAAACATACGTCACACTGGAACTTTCTCACGCCAGTGTGCTTTATCGAATGGTCCTTCAACTCGTTCGACGTATAAAACTTCATCTCGCACTGCGTACATTTGTATCTCCTCTCCATAAGATGATCCCGTTTCGTATGATTCCTGTACACTTTCTGGTTAGTAAAAGTCCTATCGCATGCATGGCATTTCAGCGTGATCGGCTCAACGCCATGCACGTCCAGCATATGCTTGAGTTTCTTGTGATAATCCTTGAAACTCTCGTTGCAGTGCGCGCATTTGTTGAGCAAGACACCACCGTGAACGTATTTCTCGTGCGATTTCTTCCTCGACAACGTGCAGAAGACCTTATCACAAGATTTGCAAGAGAAAGTACCAGTTGCGTGGATTTTCGCATGATTCGTCAAACTCGTACGCGTTATGAAGCCGGCGTCGCAAACTTCACAGATGAAATTCCTGCAATGCGCGTTCATGTGTTCTAAAAGCGCTTTGAATCTATTGAATTTGTTGAGGCATATGAAGCATTTTAGTGTGTCGCTGTCGAATTTGAAAGGTACCATGTAATTCTTAACCTCCATGAACAGTTTCTTATCATGATCCCTGTACAGATGTTGCATTATTTGATCTAGAGTGTCACAGTTGTTGGAACAGATCTTACAGCGGAGTTCCGTGATGTCGACTTTCACGTAAAACCTTGTCATGTCGCGAGTTTTCATAAAACATGCGTTCTGTTCGTTCAGATGCGCGTCTAGGGTATGTTTTTTTAAAATAGCCGGATCTGGATACTGATCGTCACAATAGCAACAAGCGTATCCGAGTTGCCCGAAACATCGGAACGGCGTTGCGTTAGACCATTTTAAAACCTCCTTCACGTTAGTCAAAAGCTTCATACGTTCTGGTGTATGGCTCAAGTAAATTTTCCTCACATCCTCAGCCTTCAATTTGGTCCTTAGTAATTTGCTCGAGAACCGTCCTGTACGTCCGTTCTTCATCGTCACTGCTTTCGGAAACTGATAAATGTTGCTACCTTTCTGTTGTATGTATGTACCTACAAAGAAAAGCACATATTTTAATGTCGTAGGCCGTTCTTTTAGAGCTTCACTAGAAATAATGGATAATAAAAACACCGAGTGTGAATTTGTACTAAAATTATAAACGCCGTTTAAATTTCTATGTTTGTAGGTTTCCGTAAAAAAAATAGAACGAAATTATTCATTATACATAAAAGATCTTATGTCTAGAAATCTAACAGACAGGACCACTAGATCCGTTTTTGATATAAACGCTGAGCAAAAAATATAAAAGCAAAAATACTGGGATTAAAAGGTATAATCAGGAAATATATTAGTCATTAAGACGTTCATAACACCTAAGTAGTAATGCAAATCATTATGAGATTGCCTTCAAATTAAACAAGTAGTCTTTAAAAAATCTTTATTACATTAAAAATATTAACAAATAATTGTTATTTTAGCAATAAATTCACTCATCAAGGTCTATGAGTTGGTAACAAATATTTACAACATAAAAAAATGACGGAATAATCGATATCTTAAATATATTGAGGTTACGTCTAACTTTACCAGTAAACTTGATCAATATGTATGTTATTTCTCACAGGCATCGGCAGAGACTGAGTGCGACCATTTTTGCTGCTATACTGTATCGTTTACGTCACGTGTTATTTTATTTGTTATTATTTTTATTGTATCCCTTCCATTGTTATTATTTTCTTTTGTGTGTTGTAACTTGTATAGCATGTAAAATAAATGGTTTCTTTCTTTCTTTCTTTCTATGTATGAAGTTATAATCGAGGTTTGTGGATTCGTCTAAATTGTGGTAATAAAATTTTATAGATTGTATTTGGAGATCTAAAGATATAAGAATATCCAATGAAGTGGTTAAATTTATTGCCTGGAACGCTAGACATACGCTCAAAACTTTGGCTTTATATTAAGGTTACAAATTTAAATTTATGTTTTAAACTTCTTCGCCATGCTTAGCTCGCATATGCGCTCGCCAGCTACACTTCTGCACGAACGCCATGCCGCAATGTACGCACTTGTGCCGTCGGTCATCCCTATGTATCTTCATATGCTCTTGGAGCGAGCTTTTCCTCCCGTATGACTTCAAGCAAACGTCACATTGGAAGTTCCTCGTTCCGGTGTGTTTAACTGTATGCATTTTCAACTCTGACGACGTGAAAAAGTTCATTTCGCAAAGTGTGCATTGAAATCTTTTCTCCAAAAGGTGACATCGTTTCGTGTGTCGCATGTACGCCTTCTGAGTCTTAAACGACCGATCGCATTCGTGACACTCGATTCTTTTAGGTTCCACACCGTGAACCTCCATCAAGTGTGTGATCTTCTTGTGGTAATCTCTGAAACACTCATTGCAGTAACTGCATTTATTTGGAAAAGTGCCGCAATGCACTGATTTCTCGTGATATTTTTTCTTGGGCAACGTACTGAAGACTTGCTCGCAGAACTTGCAGGTAAACGAACCACTTTCATGGTTCTTCTCATGGCTTACTAACGACGTGCGCGTGATAAAACCACTACCGCAGACTTTGCACACGAAATTCCTGCAATGTACATTCATATGTTCCAACAGGCCCTTGAATGTGTTGTACTTATTATGGCAAATGAAACATCTGAACACATCGCTATCAAACTTGAACGGCACCATGTACTTCTTGACTTCCATGTACAGTTCCATATCGTGATCTTCTTGCAGATGCTGCATTATTTCGTCCAGCGTCTCAAATTCATTCGTACACAACACGCAATGTAGTTCTGTAATGTCCATCTTCAGGTAAAACCTCGTCATGTCCCGGGTCTTCGTGAAGCAGGCGGTTGGATCAGTTGAGTGTAAGTCTATAGTGTGCTGTTTCAATTGATCCGTCTCCAAGTACTGGTCATCGCAAAAGGAACATACATAACCAAGTTGACCGGAACACCGAAACGGCGTCGCGTTGGACCATTTCATTAGTTCCTTAACATTACACAAAAGTTTCATTTGTTCAGACAGATTGTCCATATCCTCACTTTGTGAATCATCACTCTCATCATTGACATTAGCCATTTCCGATTTCTCCGTACACTCTTCTGTATATCCCCTTATGACCACTTCTCTCTGATAACGATTAGTGTTGCTACGTTTCTGGTCTATGTATGTACCTACAAAGAAAAGCATACATTTTAATGTCGAAAGAACGGTGTTTTTAAGTCTTCTAGTTTCAGTAAAGATAAAAATATGAAAAACGGCTCGTAATTTAATGAGCATCTTTGTAGGTTCATTGAAGATACACGAAACATATTCATACCCAAGAAAAGAACTTTTAATTCCCTAAATCTAGTCGGTTATGGTTATAAGATGGTTCCTCTCCCCTACTTAATGTAATTATTTTAATTTGTAAATTGCTAGACCAAGAAAATATTTGAGTAGCAATTGTCTATCAGAGGTTCTCGTAGAAATATGTTAATGCAATGCATCCAAATAGTCGCAATAAGAAAAATCCTTTATTTCCACACAAGTATGGTAATAATAAAAACAAAACAATCATAAAAACATTTATTATTCATGAAAATCACAATAATCTGAGATGTAATGACTATTTACAGCATAACTAGTCGTACTATAGTGCCATCAGTTTCACCTAACGTTTTAAGTTTTGTAATAAAATAACATTAAATTATTTTTTACTAGCTGAAATAATTATCTCATTTCCAAATCTTTTCATACTTGACTATTTCATATTTCAAAGCAAAATTTTCATTTGAAGTAGTTTGTTGAAAATGGTCTAACTGAACAAGAATGCTCAAAATATAAAAAAAAAAAAATCCATAAGAGCGTATTGAAATTTTGTTAATAAGTTTGAATAAATTGGAAAGAGATTTCTATATGTATTCTAAATACACACCCCATGTTTAGTCTTCATGTGCCCCCTCCAGCTGCACCTCTGCACGAAGGTCACGCCACAGTGCTCGCACTTGAAGCGGCGGTCGTCCGCATGTATCCGCAGGTGCTGCATCAGAGTCTCTCTCCGTCCATACGCCTTCAGACAAACGTCGCATTGATAGTTCCTCACGCCGCTATGCTTAACCGAGTGCCGTTTCAACTCTGACGACGTAAAGAAAGTCTTTTCACAATGCGTGCACTGATGTTTTTTCTCCATTAGATGGTACCGTTTCGTGTGTACATTATACGCCTTTTGTGTCGTGAAAGTCCGGTCACAGGCGGGGCAATTAAGCGTAGCTAGCGCTATATCGTGCGCTCGCATCAAATGAAACAACTTCTGTCTATAATCTCTAAAACTTTCGCCACATTGATTGCACTTAGAACGAAATATGCGACGGTGGACGCAATTCTCATGACTCTTCAGCTTCGGTACCGTGCTGAACACCTTCTCGCAGAACTTGCAGCTAAAAGAGCCGGTCTTGTGGATTTTGTTGTGATTCATTAACGACTTGCGAGTTATATAACCGGCATCGCAGACCTTGCATATAAAATTCCTGCAATGCACAGACATATGTTCCAAGAGGCATTTGAATTTGTTGAATTTATTGAGGCAAATGAAACACCTGAACGTGTCGCTATCGAATTTGAACGGCACCATGTATTTATTGTATTCCATATAAAACTTCTTATCGTGTTCTTCTTGCAAATGCTGAACCAATTCATCGAGGGTATCGATACTGTTTGAACATACGTCACAACGCAGACCTGTTATGTCAACTTTCAAGTAGAAACTGGCAAGTTCACGTATTTTCGTGAAACAACCCGTACTTTTGTTTGGATGTGCCTCTAGTGTGTGTTTCTTCAAGAAAGATGGGTGCGGGTACTGATCGTCACAATAGCAACAAGTATATCCGTTCCGTCCAAGACATCCTATCGGCGTCGCATTCGACCATTGCAAAACTTCACGTACGTTCGTCAAAAGCTTAACACGCTGAGAGACTTTTTCCAATTTATTTGATGTCACGTTAGTATCTGATTTTGTCGGTTGCAAGCATTTGTTTAACTTCGTTATAGATACAGACACTGCTTTCTTTGCTGTTTTAACGTTACTCTCTTCTATGCTTGCACCTACAAAGAAAAGCACAATTTTAATGACCGCGTCCTTTCAAACAGCATGTTTCTTTAAAAGTCGAGTAATTAATAATATTCACTATTTTTCTACACTTTGATCACCGCTTAATCGATTACGATATGAAATAAAACATTAGGAGTGTTTTAATTAAAATCAAAGTAATAATATTAATTAGGACAATAATTTTCTTAAAACAAACACAATGTAATCAACATATTAATTTATTTAATCCATAAAGCTCTGACGTATTATCTAACAGTAACAATAGTTTTAACAATAAGGTATAAAGACGAAATTATAAAGACGAAAATAATATTTTTTATACAATATTTAGAACGGCACGGCCTGTGTCTTCGAAATCACGTAACGGGATATATAAATACCGTCGTACGCTTTGTATAGAACGATATGATTTTGTTTCGCCACGTACGATGTCTGTACATATCAATGCACCATTATCCCCTAAACATGTTCCCCATGTTTAGCGCGCACGTGCACACGCCAGCTGCATCGTTGTATGAACGTCATACCGCACATCTCACATTTGTACTTCCTATCATCAGCATGAATCCTCAAATGCTCTCTAAGCGTCGACCTCCGCGAATAAGTCTTCAGGCAGATCTTACACTCAAAGTTCTTAATGCCCGTGTGCTTGTGCATGTGATCTCGTAGATCTGACGAGCAGAAGAACTTCATATCGCACTCCTTGCAAGCGTGCTTCCTCTCCATCAAATGGTCGCGCCTCGTGTGTACATTGTACGATCTACGGGTCGTGAACTCTTTGTCGCAAGCACTACATTTGAACGTAGGGATCTGCGCTCCGTGGACCTCCACCAAGTGTCTTTCCTTTTGAGCGTGTACCTTGAAGGTCTCCTTGCAATACCCACATCTGTTGCCTTTCGGACGAGTGTGCACGCATATCTCGTGCGATTTCTGTTTCTTCAAGGTCATGAAAACTTTATCGCAGTACGAGCATTTGAATGTACCAATGTTGTGGCCAGTGGAGTGTGTCACAAGCTTCCTCAAGTTCACAAAGCCAGCGTCGCAGATGTCGCAAATGAAGTTCCTGTTGTGCACGCCGCTCATGTGTTCCAGTAACATCTTGAACCTGTGGTATTCGTTGAGACAAATGAAACAACGCAACTGATCGCCATTGAACTTAAACTGCAACATGTGACTCTTTATGTCTGTATACAATTTTATCTTGTGTTCCGTCGTTAGGTGCTCCATCAAGGTGTCAAGATTATCGATGTCTTTGGCGCAAATCTTGCAGCGTAAGTTCGTGATGTCCACTTTGAGGACAAAGCCGGTCATGTCGCGTTTCTTAGTGAAGCAAGCGTTTGCAATTCCCACGTGAGACAGTAGTGTGTGGCTCTTAAGATCGGCAGGGTTTGGAAACTGCTCGCTACAGTAGCAACACGCGTATCCAATGCCACCACGACATCTTATTGGCGTAGCGTTCGACCACTGCAGAATTTCCTTTATATTCGCCAAATGTTTTTGCAGCTCACTACCGCCCTCTCGTCTACTGTTATACTTTCTGGTATTCATCCCGAGGTCTACCTTGGAAATGATTTCTTTCGATTCAGAATTTGTTGCTTTTTCATTATCCTTTTTGCCTGTTCGTTTAGCCTTCCTCATCCTCTGTTCAGGACGTTCTTTGAATAGTATAACAGCGGGACCGCTAATCGAATCTACGTCTGTGGTCACGATACTCACGATACCTACAAAGAAAACCACATATTATTCACTCGTCTCAGGCATTTTGTCTTCATCTTCCATCCTCTGGTTTCTGAGTATGGTGACATTTACTTTTTCACGTGCATTTGTGTTTCATAGCGCTTATTAGTTCAGAGTTTGTAAGGGTCGAAAGCCATATAGTTTATTACATATGTTTAATATACCACTGATTATTCGAGAAGAGTTGAAAGTTGTCGTCTAGTCTGTCGAAGAAGTTAAGATTCCAGCAACAATTTCATAATTAAAAAGTTCTCTATTCTCTTTGTGTATGATGGGGTGTGTGTATAATATAACACGACTCAGATTATAAGGTACAATGACTTTTACGATTTTTCGTATGGAACCCTAAAAATAATATGATTACATCTGTGACCTTTACCAAAGTACTGGGTTCACTAGTACTACTGTATCTCACAATTTCAGTTTACGTTTGGATATATTGTATTATGTATAGTCCGCGTAAAACTGCTAGTCCGCTCTGAATATAGAAATGAATCACGTCGCCATAGCAATTGTATGACTACACCCACTCGCAACAACGTCAGAGCGGACTAGCAATTTAGCGCGGACTATAACTGTAGTAATAATTTTAACAGATTTCATAAAAGGAGGCAATGATATATTCGCGAGGCGGATTATATATATATAATCTCTGTATTTTTATACTAACCATAGTTTGATATATATTTCCGTGTAAGTAATATATTCCGTGAAATAACGTAAGGTTTCGTTGAAAGGAACAGGAATCAAAAATACAAATAAAAAGTTCAATTATGTGGTAAGAATGTTTATTCATTCAGAATTAATACATCAATAGACACTGAAGACAAAAATATGTATGTCGTAGACACAATCTTAAAAACTAACTTCTAAATGCACGGATGCATGAATTCGGTGGACTATTCTTAACTTCTAAACTCAGCTTATGGAAATTTGAAATAGATTCTAAAGGGACAGACAACAGGACAGATAATAGGCGAATTCTTATTCTTTTGGACTTAATCAAATACTGATTTCAATAGCTGCACAACATCTATCTACTTTTCAAACTTTCTATTCGTAAACACAAACATATAGATTACTATAAGTATGCTCAATAAAGAGTACATAAAAGATCTATTAATAATAGTAACATTCATAGCTTATTATACTATACTAGAGTTGACGTGATTTTACGTGGAAACGCACAGAAATGGTTATTTCCATAAAAAAACTAAATATGCACAATAAATAGTGCATAAAAGGATTATTACAAATAGTAACACTTATAGCTTATTATACTAGAGTTGACGTGATTTTACGCGGAAATGCACAGAAATGAATATCTTCTTATATATAAAATTCTCGTGTCACAATGTTAGTTACCGTACTCCTCCGAAACGGCTTTACCGATTTTCACCAAATTTTATATGCATATTCAGTTGGTCTGAGAATCGGCCACTATCTATTTTTCATACCCCTAAGTGATAAGGATTGTTCACCCTTAACATTTTTTTTATTTATATGGCAACACCATTTCCAAATAAAATACTGTAAGTATGCACAATAAATAGTGCATAAAAGGTTTATTACAAATAGTAACACTTATAGCTTATTATACTAGAGTTAACGTGATTTTACGCGGAAATGCACATAGATGAATATTTTCTAAAACTTATGCCCTAATATAACTAATATAAACGACTAGCGTATCCTAACGATTAGAAAATACGTACGATTATGTTGTAATTTGAGCATCACTAACACTGCATCACTACTGGCATCTGTATAGTGTTTCTTGTGCGATAAATGGGCTACTCACATACCTACTGCAGCGGCAATCTAGGGTGTAAGAGGGCGTACGACCCTTAATTAGCCACCTGAATGGGCACGATGACAGTTTTAAAAAGTCAAAGAATAAATGATTTAAATAAAAATAATATATTGAAAGGATTCTCAATAATGACTCAGTCTAAAAAAAATATTTATTATATTTTCAATAAAATAAAAGTATAAAATATTTCAGCCGGCCATCTAGTCTGAAACGCTGATCGGAGCGAATGACGTCATTTTAAGGTGATTTCACTGAATTGCTTGAAGTCACACTATGGGGCATCATGGTGTGACGTCACTAACGGACGCCATGACACCCGCGAGCGTTGTCGCGCTTAATTCAAAATACTGATTTTATTGCCGAAATAATACAATTTTATGATACAGTAGACATGTAGACCTACATTATAGAAGGTTTTTTTTTATATAATATAGGAGTAGCAGACGAGCATGCAGCCCACCTGATAGTAAGTGGCTATGGTCTATCTGGTCATATCTGGGGTTGTACATCTGTACAACCCCAGATAGAATTAGATATTCCTACCTGAGATCGGCCACAGATGCGCCGCTAACCCTGAGGACTAAGCTGGAACGCCTCGGAAAAGTATGTCTCCCTTACCACACCCTTCAAAACGGAACACAGCAGCGCCTAACACTGCTGTTATTAGGCAGAAATAGGTGTGGCGGTGGTGCCGCCGGAGTCGAACCACAAAAGGTTCTACCACCTTCAAAATTTGTCATCATGCCCATTGTGATGTTAGTAGACAAGCAGGGGATACCCGGGATTTCCGGGATAAACAGGCCAACGTACTCTGGAACACTGCACGACAGGCAAGTTTGTGAAGATACGCCCGATATCGCCCCTACCACTATGCACCCTAGATTGCCCCTACAAGTATATTAGTAGCCCGTCATAGAGTTCATTTAATTGATCGTGCAATGTTTTTTGACATTTGCCAATAATGTTGGCCGAACTGACATTACTTACATTAGTCCCACGCCAGACATAACACAAACATTTGAACACATTATAAACACAGCAAAGAATGGGTATTTGAGTATTTGTTCAAAGTTTTCTTCCAAATATTTGCATTTTTAACCGACTTCAAAAAAGGAGGAGGTTTCTCAATTCGACCGTATATATATGTATATTTTTTTTTATGTTTGTTCAGCGATTTTTTCACGATGCCGCGACCGATCGACATGATTCATACACCATTGTATGTGGCTAGTTTCACAGGGGGTCCCATTTCGAGGAAATTTGAAAATTTCCGCCAGTTTTCCCGGAAAATTGGAAAAATCGGATTTCATATAAACTTGAATAAGTCGAGTATTTCTTAACCAATTTTAATTTTGCCATTTGGTGTCGATTTTTCGAGCTCACACCAAAGCGTTCAAACTTCAAATATGTGCGGAGCTTGCTTCACATGCGCAAAGTCCAGTTGCTGGGAGACCATGACATAGTGGCAGGTTAAAAAAATTAAACAAATAAGTATTCAAATGTGTGAGCAATCTTTGTTCAAATATTTGTTTATGTCTGGCGACGGGATTAGACCACATGAGATTCCGTTAGCTAATTTTCAAGTTACGTTTCAAACGTAACTTGAAATTTTGGAAACGAGCATCGAAAATATCAAACTATAAAAAACCAAAAAAAAGTTTTTGAAAACTGCTGCCATAAAATCAGCTGCTGTCGCAGTCAAACTACAAAGCGCATCTTATGACTATTAGTTATCTTATATATCTAAGTATACCTACATATGAATAAATGCGTATACAGACACAAGATACACATCCAATATTCTTAGTAAATGAGTTGTGCTTTTCAGCTTTTATACCACTGGATAGGTTATCGAATCATCATCATCATCATCATCATCATCATCATCATCATCATCAACCCTTATCGAATCGGTTATCGAATATAAATAGTAATACTAACACTCAACGTAACACACATTCTTAACTAACTTACTTCATATAAATAACATTAATATGAAAATTGAGATCTTTACATAAAAAATATGTCGAGATTCTTTGAAATAATACTGTTGTTAATTCTACAATCTAATTGATTCATAATTTATTATACAGTAAACCTTAATTAATAAAATAATACTGTTCATTCTTTTTTGAGTAACTTCCAAAAGGAAAGAGGTTTGTAAATAGTGTAAAGGAATGTATAGAAATAATGAGATCCAAAATCTGTACATTTTTGAGAAGGAAATACTATGTATAAAATTAATAAAGTAGAAAAAAAAAACAAATTACAAGTTGTAATAATTTGTAGACAACAATATAAAAGATAGTAAAAAATCGAGAAATCAGGTAGTAAAAGATTATTAATATTTCAGATATGTTATTCGATAAATTGTATGATCGACTCAATCGATTCAAACTGACAACTACGACTACAACTACTCGTATATCGAATAGACAATATTTATTAATATTTAAGAAAATTTATTAATTCGGCGATTGAAAATTTATTAATTGGGCGATTGAAATTTAAAATTGTGTTTGAAATTACGTAAACGCTTCTCATTGGTTACCCTGAAAATTCGATCAATTGAATCGATCGATTCTATATCTCCAACTTCAGTTCCACATTCTATACACGTGTTCTGGGACCCTACCACCATCTTTTAAAAACCATCATAGTTGTTCAGGAAAGTTTTATTTCAATATTGCATCAACATTATTTTGTTACGTACGACGATCTCCTTAAAACGTTTTGTTTTATTCCTGTCGAGCGATGTAAACTTAAACCCTTATTAATTTTTCGCTTATTGATTGTATTTTGGTCAAAAAAATAAATTTCCTGCAAAAAAAAAAAATGAATAATTTCCACCGACATCACAAAAAACTGCTTATTGTAATATTATAAAAACAATCTTACTTTAACGAGGTCGTGTTACGATATTTCAATGTATGCTTAAACTAATATTGTTTTAAGAGATGGTAGCAGGTTGGCTCCCAGATAGTAACGAAAATTCGATCAATAAATTGATCGATTCCAAATATTAAAATTACTACATTGTTTACACACCTTCTGATGGTATTCTCGAAAATTCGATCAATCGATTGATCGATTCTATATCTCCAACTTCAATTCTATACACTGATTCATAATTAGGTGTCCAAAATGTAAACAAAGGTGTTGACCTATCAAGAAAATACGTTAGAAATGGTAGTTTTTATTTTTGTCGATATTTAAGTAATACAACAATAATAAAATAATAATCTAAATAAATTAAGATTAATTCACATTTTCTAATATTTATATCACCTCAATTTCGTTCCATACAGTAATAATAATAAAAAACAAAGTTTATGGTAAAAAATTAAAATGTGATAATGGTAACACAATCGGAATCCAAGACATTTCTTGTGCTGTCATTTTTAAGTTTCGTAACTGATATTATTCATTTTCGTGATTGTGATCAAACTCTAATGTTTTTTCGTTTACATAATGCGTTTGTTAAATTGTGTATATTTGTTAAATTTTCGTTTTTTGTTGAGTTTGTTAAAGTTTGTGTTTCTTGTTAATTTTGACAGTGACATTTCTTTGTTTACATTTTGGACACCTAATTATGAATCAGACTATACATTGTATACACGCTTTCTGATATTCTAGAAAATTCGATCATTGGGTCGAGTGACTCGATCAATTTAGATGCATTTTATAATCGAGAAATATCGATCGACTGATTGACAGATCAACTGATCGAGTGATTTCTCCTTTATATTATTCACATTAATTTTCGCGGGAAAATTCCGCATCACATATAAAAAATAACGAACAATATAAAAAAATACAATCATACTCCCTTGGAGTATAAATTCGTATGTTACGTATCAAAAAATTTTCAAAATCACGCATTCGATTGCAATTGTATTACAATTTAAAAAAAAAACACGACTAGTAACCTCAAGTCAATTTTGAGATAAAAAATATAAAATCTGTGCCTTTTTAAGGAATAACAAAAGATTTTTTTTTTTTTTCGAAAACTAAAAAACAGTTATCGCCAGTGGTAGCAGCACCGCCTTATTTCTAGTCATTTTTTAAATATTACATAGACATTTGTGCAATGGTTAATATCATTTGACAAATTGTAACTATTGTATACTAAAATTTTACATTTCTAGTGATAAATATTATAGTTCACTTACGTTAGCACACAGTTCAGCGGCAAATTCTATCTGCAAGCGATTTGTTGTAGAGTTATCATCTATATCGTGCAACACTGTGTAAAACTTGCCGCAATCGCTTTACATCCGTTGTTAAAAGTCAATCTATATCTACGTTATATCTTTCGAGCGTATGTATGTATGTATGATTGTTTGGCACACACTACAGAACGAATGGCTTGATCGATTTTAACATAAAGAGATGTCGTTGGATTCGTCTAATTTGTGGTAATAATCACATGCTACATTTTAGTCACGCTTCTGTTCTTATAAAAATGCTAGTTACCTATGACAATGTCTAATAAGAAGAAATTGTCAATCTTTGATAGGCAAGACAATCAATAGATCGATTATTAATACCGGCGATAGTGCACTTTAATGCAGCCACACCGCGTTCTATGAACAGCAAGCAACATTGCTGTATCGCGCAATAACCCAGCATTTTGCCACGTCAGCAATATCACGGGCAATATTGCCGAAGTATACCGGCAAAATTGCCTGATACTACTAATACAGTACTTTTGCGAGTTCTGTTAGATTCTACATAATTAATATAATAATACTAAAAGATAGACACTTATTGTCGTATACAATTTAACTTATAAAATAAGTATAAAAAGCATCCTTGTGGATTAGGCAAATCTTTGGTAAATCACAGTATTTGGCAAATTAAACATTATCATAAATATATATTACAAATTGTAGCAAGGAACCATAGACCTAGCACTATACATCCAAGATTCATTCTAACAGTAAGCTAAATCTTTAATTTCAAGACTAATAAGAACGAAAAAAATGATACCACATCATCAACCCATTACTGTCCCACTGCCGGGCACGGGTCTCCTCTCAGAATGAGAAGGATTGGGCCATAGTCCACCGTGCTGGCTAAATGCGTGGTAAACTTCACATACCTTTGAGATTTTTTTAGAGATCTCTTAGGTGTGCTTTCCCCACGTTGTTTTCCTTCGCTGTTAAGGTAAGTGATTATTTATATCTATTTTTTGGACAAAACGTGATAAAAATATAAAGGTGTGTTAACAAATGTATAGTGCCAGGAATATTGACAACAGAAATATCTTAATAATATAATATTTTTTTAAATAATAAGGCGTTTGTGTCCTAATTAACGTACACACTTAAAAAGTTATACTTCTTTGGTCTTAATAAAAAAAACAAATAGAAACCCTTTAGTAACATATTCATTTTTTATCCTATCTGTAGGATTTTTATAGTTAAAATCGAATGGAACGTCAAAAATTTTAAAATGGATAACGGCGGGTAGTTTACGAAAAAGAGCACGTTTGACGTTTCCATCCAATACGTTTATAAACTGGTTATAAATAATTGTTTATCGTAACCTTAGGGTAACCGCTACCATTACGAAAATCGTTACATCAATACTTTTCACTCATGGCGCGCTAAAGAAGTATAACTTGGAAAAATCCACGTGGGCGACGTAAAGCATGATATTAATACGAAAATTGATCATACATATTATCATACTAATCAAATACACTCACTTCAATATCATCATATCGTATTCACTATTCAGTCAAATGAATCACTCCGATCTAATTACTAAATCTAATAAAATCGTGACAATAATCACGTTTCACCTAAATTAGTTTTGTATAACAATTAAATTGAATTGGTACGGAGTGTCAATCGACTCTACTGGCTAAATTATGCGTACACCTCACACATATATGAATTACCTTTGATTTGCTGAAATACCGACACTACACTGGGTCGGGCGCAAGCGCGTTCAAACCTACAAAAGACAAGTTTGAATTTGTATCGGTTTGACAAGCGTGTGGACGCAATGTATCAATATTGATATCATGCAAATCAGACATGTGTGTGCGCAACGTGCCTTTCCGTGCAAACACTTTGGGGCAAATCGAGCATATGTAGGGCCTCTCGTCGTTGTGTGCTTGTAAGTGTTTGATGAGTAAATCCTTTGTGTTGAATATTTTACTGCAAACGTTGCACTGAAACTTTTCAAACGTGTGCGTCAGCCTGTGTTGTTTCAAATCTTCAAGCTTTAGGAACTTCCTCTGACATTCGGTACATTTGTGATCTTGCCCCAACAAATGCTCTCGTTTCATGTGCGTGAAGTAATCAGCCCTCGTATCGAAGACAAGGTCGCACGTGTTGCAGACCTTCCTAGGCTGATCAGTATTGTAACCCTTGACTGGTTGGAGTTCTCTTTGTCCGGCGGCGGTGTCGGGCTCTCCGCTCCGGGTAAATTTGCTTCTCTGATTTGAAGTAGATTTTTCGTGAGAGCTCATCTTGGTCAAACTATCGAAAGTATAATCAGCTTTCAGCGTGCTCTTAACGTGAATCTTAGAATGAAACTCCAACGATTTCTCGTTAACGAAGCCCACGTTGCACTCTATGCAAACGTAATTCCTGCAATGTTTCGTGATGGTGTGTTCTAGAAGCGTCTTAAACTTACTATGCCTGCTGTTACACATGAAACAAGTCAATGTGTCGGAGTCGTTATCAAACTTGAAGGGCACTACGTGGTTCTTGACGTCCCTGAACATTTTCTTCTTGTGTTCGATGTGCAGGTGGTTCATTACCGCGTTCACGTCGTGTATTTTTGTGGAACATATATAGCATTCCAAGTCCGTTATGTCTAATTTGACGCAAAAGCTGGCCATGTCGACGTTTATGACGAAATAAGCTTCTGAAAAGTTTTGATGTGTTTCAAGCGTGTGCGTTTTCAGTCCGGCTGGCTTTCGACAATCAGCGTCGCAGAAGGCGCACTCGTAACCGTCACCGGAGAATCGGCGGATTGGCGTTGCGTTCGTCCAGCGCATAATGGTTTTTATATTGTGAACGTGTTTATGGAAATCTAATTGGTTACGTGGTGCTAATTTACCAGATTTCAGAGCACGAGCCTTCAATACTTTGGCTTTAAAATCCTCCTCATCACTACTCTGTTCCGAGTCATTGTTTAACAGCTCATCAAATTCACTTTGCGTATCTTTGGTGCTTTTCTCTTTATCTATTTTTGCTCTTTTTGGCGTTGATGGGATAACATCACTATTCGCATGACTCGACCTTTGGTCGTTCATATCTTCGATATTTTCCACACTCTTTCTTTTAACCGCTTCCCTACTATTTATATTTTTGTTGACATCTTTCATATTTCCGTACTTGCAATCATCGGTACGAATACTTTTATCTTTTATCCTTTTTTCTGAAACATCCTCAATCAGACCCTTACGCTTCTTTTTATCTTCTTCAGCAGAATTATTTTTACTAGAACTAGAAAGTGATGACTTATACTCAGATTTTTTATCTTCTCTCCTTTTAGAATGTTTATCACTGACACTTCCATGGTCTTTCTTACCTTTTAATACCTTTTCTTTTATCTTTTCTCGCGAACTTTTTTCATCTACACTATCTTTCCTTTGCTTGTAATGCTTATTTCTACTATCAGTCTTATCCTTTTCTCTTGAATCCTTGTTTCTAGGGTCATCGAATGATTCACAACCAGAATTCTTATTATCAGTACTGTATCTCCTATGTTTTAGCTTTTGGTCAATGCTACTGACACTTCTTTCTTGCAAACTCTTATCTTCGAATATATTACTATCCCCTATGTTACTATTACATATTTTTCTTTTCTGGGATAAAATCTCACCAGTACCGGAATATTTTTCGTAACTATCCCGATCAATTTTGTTACGATCGTCTAATTGACCCTTAGTACTAAATTCATTACACTCAAGACATTCAACATTCTCTGTCGTAGATAGATCATCATCAGAACTATCTATATTATCAAGACTTACATCATTCTCTGGTCTAAGTGAATCACCGAAAATATCTTGATATTCCTTTTCCTTAGACCTTACATCGTTGGAACTAACATCCAAATTCTCAAAAATATTATTTTCCTCATCTCTAAATGGATAAAAAATATCCTTATATGGTTTTTCCTTACTCTTATATTTAATATCATCTACTAAACGTGTATACCTACTGCTACTTTTATATTGACCAAAAATAAAAACGTTCCCCGAAATATTATTATCTTTCTTACTTCTAAGATCGTCAGGTAAATTACACGTGGAAGGAGCAGAGATAGTATATTTATCATCACGCCTACGATTTGTGGATTCCATTATATATTTTTGTTTGAGATCACCTAGTAACGTTCGTCTATGAGACGATTTGTTAATAGTCTCGTCTTTCTCCGAAGTTTTAAGCTGTATAGATTCTTGGTTATTATAAACATTATTGTTTCCAGTACTTTTATTCTTAGAATCGTCTAGAACATGTTGGCTATGAGTATCTACATCTACAGGAACATAATTTGCTACCAAATGCTCGGATCTGTCATTGTCAGTAACTTTGTTTTGCGTTCCGATGGCTTTTTTAGTTTTCCTAAAATTTCGCAATGATAACGTATTACTATCGTTATCATTACCTGTTACAAGTTCTATAATACTACGTCTTCGTAATTCCGTCAGAGATTCATCCGATGAACTTTTATTTTCTGTAGACTCTTTGTTGTGATTTGTTTCATCAGCGTTATTCTGATTATTATCTTTGGAACTCGTTGAAATTTTTATATTTCTAGATTCCTTTTGTTGATTATCATCACTATTTCGCTTATTTTCTCTAGAACTCTTACTTTGACAATCCGTTACACTTTTATTATCTCTGGAACTTTTATTTGGATAGTCTGTTAAACTTTTATCTTCGTCAGATCCTTTATTTTGATTTTCATCTGTCTTGTTTTGCTTATTTTCTCTTGAACTGTTAATTGAATACTCCATTATACTTTTATTTCGCCCGGGCCCATTGTTGTCATCAGTATCATCACTGTCTACGCTTTTGTACGTTTGACTGCAAGTGACTATATCAGGGTGAAAAGAAACCATTTTTCTAACTTTGTTCTCCAGGCTCATCTCTCTCTCATTTTCCTCATGATCAGTATTAGTGTTCAAATCTTTTATGGCACTTTCATCGTTTTTCTTTGATATATTTTTATCATTGATTTTATTTATCGAAGTTTGTTTTATAGGATCAGTAGTGACACTTTTCCCAGTTTCTTTAAGAACAGTTTTTTCTAGTTCAGTCCCTCGGTTTTTCATAGAAGTTAATACGGCCTTCTGGTTTGACAGCTTTAATTCAGACGGTGGAATTATCGTAACATTTACCGGGGTGTCTTGGATATTCAAAGCTTTCTGTAACCCTCCTCGGATTTTGATAAGATTCATTTCAGCCTCTCGTTTTTCTCTCCAATTCTTTGTGGGTCCCTTAAAAATGTCATAATCTTTATACTTTTGTTTTATAACCTTCTTGTTGATAATTTTTGTATTGATAGAGGCGGGGGCGATAAACGTTTCATTTGTTTGAGCATTTACGACGTCATTTACTTTATTTTGTTCAGGAACCACGCTTTTTACGTTACTTTGACGTTTAGGCGTAGATTGTTTATCGTTTTTGTCATAATTAGAGGATGAGGAGGAGGTAGGCCTCTCATTTGTTTGAGCATTTACGACGTCATTCACTTTATTTTGTTCAGGAACTACGCTTTCTACATTACTTTGAAGTTTAGGCGTAGATTGTTTATCATTATTGTCTTTTTGTTTAAACATTTGTATTTGGTCAGTCTTATGGATTTCATTCTGATCATTAAGAAGACCGAATTCAACACTTTTACGACGTGTTGATACTCTATTGCCGACCTCAAGGTCAACTTTCGGTGTAAAAACAGTAAATCTTCTTCGTTTTATAGGTTGACACTTTTTTACTTTTTCTTGGTCATCATTGTTGTATAAATCTACCTTCTTTGGCACTTTAACTCTTAAGTTATACCTTGTTCGTGTAGATCTATTAGTTTCGATTATATTATCCACAGATACATTACTATTAATTTCATATTTTGCAAGCGTTTTCGTAACTTTAGTACTATTTTGTAATTTGTCTTGCTTTATGTTATCTTCTTTTTTCTGTTTAGAACTCTTGCTGTCATCTTGTTTCTTCGCTTCGGCCGTTTTATTTGTGGTATCATTTTTTTCTTTTGGTCTTGAGCATACGCTTTCAGTATCTACTATGTTCTGCTCAGTATCTTTTTTGTTACTATGATTTTGTTCCACGCTCAATTTGTTTAAATTATCAATTCTATTTGATTCAACCTCTTCGTTGTCGTCGTTTCCAACGTTTTGCCTGAAAATCTTTGTAACATTATCAATGATAGTTTGTCTTGTATTCTCATTAGCATGAGCTTCCATTGCAAGTGGGTCATCTTCGGTTTCTATGATAACATCATCTTTTTCGTTTTGTTCTTTATCGTCAACATCATTTCTTATCTCTGTTGTTAATTCGTCGAGGATTATATCTTCGTCCTTACTGTCCGTACGTCGACCACCTACAAAGAAATACAAAAATTACTCGTAAAGTTCGCAAAGTAAATAAAATATATTATATAAACGGCAAGCGGAGCGTTTTGTGATAAAGCCAACATTTATTCTACTTTGTAACTAACAAATACATGCAAAATGAAGTACTTAAACTTGTGAATATAAATATCCATGTTTAATAACCATCAGGAGTGGTGTTCTGGAACTGTCAGTTATTGATCTCATCGCGTTTAAATAGTCGATTTTTCTGCAGGAACTTCTTCAAATCGCACAGTAACACGACAGGATTCACACGGGAGTATCTTACGTTGGGCACGTAATGTACGTCACTTGAAGATTTTATAGCTGTAAAGTCAACAATTAAAGGCGCTATTTTATACGCTATTTTGTTAAAATGAGCGCTAGGTGAGTGTAGTGTAAGAGCACAAACGAATACAAGAAAACGTTTTAGCGCGCACGGCGCTAATAAACGCGACAGCAAGCGCTTATAATAATTATTTGTCCCCATAATATCTGTCGTTTACAGCTGACATAGGCATACGCTATTTTCTACTAAAATATATCGCATCGTAGTAAGACGCTATGATATATTGTATGAAATAGCACCAGATACTACATAATCGCAAGGCGAGAAAATCTAGCATAAATATACAATATAGAGCTCTCAAAATTCCAGTCGCAGTGCTACTCGCATGGGCTTTCCACCAAACAGACGCAATAATCGCAAGTGATATAACATATATTCAATATACAATATCACATATTTTGACAGACGATATTAAAAGTATTTTATTTCAAGCTGAATGAAAGGCAATCGTAATGAAAACCTTTCGAGAAGCTTGTGATGTTGAAATCGACGAAGAGATTCTGTAGAATCGAAGCAAAATCTCCGACTTTTGACAATGTATTTAACAAAACACATACACTTTTAGATGATCAAGTAACAACACATAAGTATAGTAGAATCGTTATCAGTTCCGGTATTAATAGAAGCAACTAGTGAGGCAATAAAAGAGCTTGATTCAAAGATTCAAAAGTATCGTAGTCAGATATATTTGACAAAATGACAAATTGAGAGTATTCCAATAACCAAAATATGTATGTGTCAATAGTTAAATAAGCCGTAACTGGCTACTGCCGCCCATGGACATCTGTAATCAATCCCAGATAGGATTAGATATTCCTGCGGCGACCTGACCTGACGACCTGAGGTCGGCCACAGATGCGCCGCTACCCTTGAGGACTAAGCCTCAGAAAAGTCTGTCTCCCTTACCACACCCTTCAAAACGTAACATAAAAGTAATATTGAAGGTGGTTGCATGCTCGTATGCTACTCTTATGTTATATAAAAAAAAGATAAAACACAATTTGAATGCAATTACCATTTAGTATTTAATAAAACGAAACTATATCACAATTGGATTTATATTAAAAAAAAAAACTATTCTAAATAAGATTACGCTATAGTACTCAAAATGGGTTTTGAAGTTCATGTTCGTAGTTCTACGACGGTGGTAACCCCACATCTTTTTCCGATTTATAAATGTGTAGATATTTCGTATTCTTGCTCAGTGTCATCAAAAAAATATTTGCATCTTTCCATAATTCCAGTTATACCATTATATGATGTTGCCAGGTTGTGTTTACCCGTCCTATTTATTACAATTGAATAAAACCTCCAAACACTTTACTAGTAGTATATTGTATTAAAAACATAACATCTATATAACAAGATAAAATATTCAGATAGTTTGCTTGTTATTTTTTTTAAATAACTAGGATATGTCATAAATGCTTATTTGGATATCAACGAACATAAATACTTTTAATGTGTTAGTTGTTAGGTAATATTTTGAAAATTGTTGGACAGATTTAAGCCACTCTTCACTACAAAATCGCCAAGGTAAAGTCCTCCATAAGAAGAGTCGAAGTATCATTCGCTAGACATAAAATCTTGTTAGTTTTCTAGGCTTCCTTATACTTTTACACCGTGTTTAGATCTGAGATGGCCCCGCCAAGTACATTTCTGCAAGAACGCCATACCACAGTGTTCACATTTGAACCGACGGTCATCATCATGTATGCGCATGTGTTCTCGGAGGGTCTTCCGCCGCCCGTACGCCTTGTGGCACACCTCACACTCGAACTTCCTCACCCCAGTATGCCTCACCATGTGCTCCTTCAATTCGTGCGGCACGAAGAACTTCATATCGCACTCATTGCACTCATGTCGTCTTTCCATCAGATGATCCCTCTTCGTGTGCACTGTCAACGCAGTTTTACTAGTGAAAGACTTATCACAAGCCTGACATTTCAACGCCATCGGCCCTACGCCGTGCACTACTTGCAAATGCTTTTCTTTCAAACGATAATCCTTGAACATCTCCTTACAGTAGCCGCATTTATTCAACATATTCACGTGCGTGTGGACTGACTTCTCGTGGGACTTCTTCCTTCTGAACGACGTGTAAACTTTGGTACAAAAGTCGCAATTGAACGTACCCGTCTTGTGAATGTCGGCGTGAGCCAAAAGATTGCTCTTATTAACGAAACCCGCGTTGCAAACGTCACACACATGGTTCCTGTAATGCGTGTTCATGTGTTCCTGTAATGCTTTGAATTTATTGAAGACTGACGGACAGATGACACATCTGAGCACGTCACACACTTCGGTAAATTTGAACGGCATTATGTGGTTCTTGATGTCGGTGAACATGCTCTTTTTGTGGACTATTTTTAGATGATCGATTATTTGTTCCACTGTGTCGATGGTGCTGTTGCAAATTTTGCATTCAAGCGCTGTGATATCCAACTTGACGAGGTATGAGAACATCATTTTTCCTTGCATAAAAAACCTTTTAGACTTTTCGTCGTGAAATTCTAGAGTGTGTTTCTTCAAATCAGCCGGATCTGGGAACTGATTAGTGCAGAAGCAGCATGCGTATCCTATGCCACCTCGACAACGTATAGGTGTTGCATTCGAGCATTGGAGTATTTGCCTGATATTGTACCGATGTTTCTCTAACTCTCTGGTTTCTTTCATCTCAACACTGGCGCTTAAAGACTCGCCTTTTGGAACCGGCTTCCTTTTTAGCAATCTGGAAGGCTTAGACTCTTGTTTGCTAATTTTCACTTTATTACGTAGCACACCTACAAAGAAAAGCACAAGTTATTTATTTTCCATTTTTCCGCTTACGCTAGTACTAGGCACTTTTCTCCGTTCGAACGCATCTTACAAAATACGATAACATAATAGACGTTAGAAAGATAGATAGGTAGAGATTTGTAAGTTAAGAAAAATATGGCCTAATTACAATTAAGGAAACAGCTGATAAAAATATAAAACGAAACTTTTATCTCCAAACATTTATTTAGATTAAATTAGTTACCAATATGTCAAATGTGTAAGATCATTTACCAGATGGTCCATCTATAGATACTATGATTTTAGACTAATATAATCCTTAAAAGAGCTCTACACAATCTCCGAATGCACGGCCCGCATATGTTTCCTCCAGGACTTTTTATACACAAACGCCTTCCCACAATGTTCGCACTTAAACCTGCACTTAGCACTGCCTGTCTCATGCGTTCTCATGTGTTCGCGTAACGTTGGCTTTCTGACGTATGTCTTCGCACATATGTCACATTTATACGCTCTCTCCCCTGTATGTTTTAGCATATGACTCGCTAAATCAGCTCGCTTAAAGAATCTCATCTCGCAAGCATCGCATTTATACTTCCGTTGCATCAAATGAATTCGATTCGTGTGAGTCGTCAACTTGGATTTACTTGTAAAGGTTTTGTTGCACGCCAAGCAACGTATGTCCTTGGGCTCAACGCCGTGCACCTTTTCCATGTGTTCACGTTTTCTCATATAGTTGATCAGTTTCTCCTCGCAGTATGGACATTTGATTCTCTTCTTGCCGTCTATGTGTATCGCTTTTTCGTGTTTCAGCATTTTGGATCGCGTGTCGTAGACTTTGTCGCAGTGGGAGCACTTGAATTCGCCTTTCTTGTGACTGATCGACCGATGGTTACGTAGCGTTCTTTCAGTTATGAATGGCGTCGAACATTCCTCGCATTCAAAATTCCTATAGTGTATATTCATGTGGATACGTAACAGGTTGAAACTATCGAACTTGTTCGAACATATGCAACAGTATAACGTCTCCTTGTCGAATCCAAAGGGTACTATGCGGTTTTTGATATCGGTAAACATTTTTTTATCGTGATCTACTTGTAGATGGTCAACCATCTGCTCCAAGCCTACGATGTCTTTGTCACAAATCGTACACCGTAAATTAGTTATGTCAAGCCTAACTATATATCCCCCTAAGTAAGAATCTTTCATGAATATGTTTTTTTCTGTGTCATTATGTGCCTCTACGGTGTGGTTCTTGAGATCAGCAGGTTTTTCGTAGTACAGTGGACAAAATCCACATACATATCCTATTCCATTGTGATTCTTGATTGGTGTTGCATTTGTATGCAATAGAATAGTTCTAATGTTATGTAGATGTTGGTCTAACTCTTTCCTTTCTCTTTTTTTAAAAGCTAGTTTTATCGAATTAGGCTTGTTATTAGGGACATCGGCTGATTCTTTAGTTTCTTTCTTAGTTATTGTTATCTTCCAATCAGGGGCAGCTGATGGTGCCTTTAAATTTTTGGTGCCTATTTGTGTTTCACGTTTGATTTTCGGTTTCAACGACTTAATGTCCGTCGGGACAGTACTGTCATCTCCGCTACCTACAATGGAAAAGGAATCTGTTAAAATGATTGCTTCATAATTTGTATAGTACTCTTGACTACAACTGCCAGACAGAAATAGTGTTAGTTAGCACAGATGTGGCATACTTTTCAACTTTACGTATATTATGTGATATTCTGAGACATTGCGTATATGCAACTCTTTTCATTTTAGTACAACGGGTGTCTTCATCCTAAATCGCTTCTGCAAATATCTTGTACAATTTCTTTTATAATATAAAATATATTTTCATTGTCATTTTCAATACATTCCAGAATTATCCCATTCAATCAAAGAGAAATGAATATTATTGTGTTTATTGTTATTTAATTTTATATAATTTGTATATATCGATCCATCTACAACGCTTACTCCGAGCATCAAATAATAGTCGATTTAAAATCCGGTGACCGGACCATGACATCATAAATAAAAAATCTATATTATTTTAAATGTATATTATGCATTACAAGACTAATAATACTATAAGGTATATATCACAACACAATCACAATCCCTACAACGTCTATTTCGGCACATTAGCATGCGTGTTCTTGGAGATGCCATGATTCTTCTTCATATGTTTCCGTTTGCTGTTTTGTGTGGC